>OX123201.2:19123778-19706901 GCA_944739405.2 Euclidia mi
CCATTGATAGAGCGGTCAATGGCGTTACCTGTTTGCTGACCTTGGACACCGGTGCGTCACGAACTGTTATAGGGACTCACCTGATAAGGAAGAATGGGAAGATTCTAAAACAGTCAATTCGACCTCGACTGATAACGGCTACCGGCCAGCACATCCCAGTCAGGGGAGAGCAAATGGTGGCTTTCAAAGAAGGTGACAAATTATATTGGCAAAAAGCACTGATTGCAGACATCGTCGACGACTGCATTGTTGGGCTAGACTTCTTCAGAGATCACCAATGTAGATTGGATATTAAGTGTGGTATCCTAAAGTGTGGAGACGTGGAGATTCCAATGAAAGGTGGAGGCACGGGAAAGGTTTTGTGCCTCAAGAAGAGCAAGTTGGCACCTAGGTCACAGACCTTTGTTCCTGTCACATTACCTGCCACTTCGACTCAGCGACGTTGCATAGTGATAGAAAACAATAGAGATCACGATCCATGGTTGCCGGCGTGTGTAGTTGTTGCTTCTTCACAAAGGGCAGTTATACCTGTCCTAAATTTAAGTGATGAAGAAAAAGTTTTGAAAAAGGGTTCTGAGATAGGAGAGTCCGAGGAAGTCGCTTGGTTACGAAACTGCCAGGAAACCAAGAGTCTGGCTGAGACTAACATTAACGTGAATAGTGTTTTAAAAGGTTGCAAAGACGATCTAACAGAAATCGAAACAGAAAAAGCAAAGAAATTGCTGACACAGTACGTCGACATTTTCTCAAAGAACGACGGTGACATCGGAAAGACAGGAGTAGTAAAACACACCATCAATACGGGGAATGAACAACCGATCCGTTAACGCCCACGACGTGTACCTTTTGTCAGGGAGAAGGAGGTAGAGGATAAGATTGAAGATATGAGGAAAAACGGGGTTATCGAGCCATCGATTAGCCCGTGGTGTTCGCCGGTGGTATTGGTAAAGAAAAAGGATGGATCGACTAGATTCTGCATTGACTACCGAAGATTGAATGATGTAACCAAGAAAGACAGTTATCCTTTGCCTAGAATAGACGACACGATAGACACGTTATGCGGAATGAAATGGTTCACAACAAAAGACTTAAAAAGTGGTTACTGGCAAGTAGAAATGGACCCAAAAGACAAAGAGAAGACAGCTTTTTCAATGGGCAGAGAGCTTTGGCATTTCAATGTTATGCCTTTCGGATTGTGCAACGCACCAGCTACTTTCGAAAGGTTAATGGAACACATCCTTGCCGGTCTTTTAGGGGAAGCTTGTCTGGTGTATCTCAATGACATAATTGTAATGGGCCGAGACTTCGATGATCATCTCACGAAGCTAGAAAGTGTACTCAATAGATTGAAAAATGCAAAGCTGAAACTCAGTCTTAAAAAATTTTCATTTTTCAAGCGACAAGTTAACTACTTGGGTCATGTCGTCTCTGAAAATGGCATCGAGAAAGACCCTGCCAAAATTTCGGCGGTTAAAGATTGGCCCATGCCTAAGGACAAGACGCAGGTGCGCTCATTCATGGGGCTTTGCTCTTATTATAGACGCTTTGTGAAGAATTTCTCGAGCATCGCAAAACCCTTACATGAGCTGACGGAGCAAAAACTACCATTTAATTGGGATGAAAAATGTCAAACTGCTTTCGAAGAGTTGAAGAAGCGTTTATGTGAAGCGCCAATTCTTGCATATCCCGACGTCAATGGAGAATTCATTGTTGACACAGACGCAAGCAATGTGGGTATTGGTGGAACTCTTTCTCAGAGACAAGGACATCAGGAGGAGGCTGTTATTGCCTACTTTAGCAAATCGCTGTCTAAACCTGAAATGAACTACTGTACCACACGAAAAGAGCTTCTAGCAGTAGTGAAAACTCGCTAGCATTTTAAAAAGTACTTGATTGGAAGAAAATTCCGGATCCGGACGGACCACGCAGCGCTTAAGTGGCTTTTACAGTTTAAAAATTGTGAGGGTCAGGTAGCTCGATGGATAGAACAACTTCAAGAGTACGATTTCGAAGTTGAGCATCGTGGCGGAAAATCTCACGGTAATGCGGATGCCTTATCAAGACGTCCCTGTGATAAGAATTGCAAGCATTGCGTGCGACAAGAAGGAAAAGAAGAAGCTGCCGTCAAGGTTATTAGAACGGATACTATCGACGGACGATGGAACAAGGAGTTCATTATTAAATCGCAGGAAGAAGATAAAGATTTGAAACCGATACTGAAGTGGCTAAAGAATAACTCTCTTCGGCCAGAATGGAGTGAGGTAGCTGATACTAGTACCGTGACGAAAAGTTATTGGGAGCAATGGAACAGCCTAATAATACAAGATGGACTACTTTGTCGAAAATGGGAAAGTTCCTCTGGAATAGACAGTTATCTTCAAACTATAGTGCCAAAATCAATGATTCCTGAAGTTTTGCGAGTTTGTCATGACGGCCCATCTGGCGGACATCTTGGAGTGCGAAGAACCTTACTGAAGATTTGTCAACGTTTTTATTGGCTGCACTGTAGGGAAGACGTTGAAGATTGGTGCAGGAAATGCGTTAAATGTTCTTCAGTTAAAGGGCCGCAAACTCGGAGCCGCGGAGCACTAAAACTATACACTGTGGGAGCTCCTTGTTGCTGTGGATGTAGCTGGACCATTTCCTTTGACAGAAAGTGGTAATCGCTACATTCTGGTGGTAATGGATTATTTCACGAGATGGCCAGAAGATTTTGCAGTCCCCAATCAGGAAGCAATTACAGTTGCGACAAAATTAGTAAATGAAGTATTTTGTCGATATGGTTTACCGTTAGAAATCCACAGCAACCAAGGGATAAACTTTGAATCTCAATTCTTTCAAGAAGTCTGCAAGATGATGGGGATACACAAAACTAGGACAACTCCGTATCCCCCTCAATCGGATGGAATGGTGGAGAGATTTAACCAGATATTGGAGCGCCATCTTGCTAAAGTAGTCGATAGCCATCAAAGAAACTGGGACGAATATATACCACTATTTCTTCTGGCTTACAGAGCCGCAGTACATGAAAGTACGGCAACAACCCCGGCACGAACAAATTTAGGAAGGGAGCTACGACTTCCAGTAGACCTCCTTGCTGGATGTCCTCCGGGAACGCCTAGCTGTGTTACCGATTACGCATGTGAATTAAGAAGAAAGCTCCAAGAAATTCATGAACACGTTAGACAAGAGAATTTACAAGCGGAAGTAAGAATGAAGACTCGATATGACAGACGCGCAAATGCAAGAGTATTCGAAGAGGGAACTTTGGTGTGGCTTCATAATCCGGTCCGATGTAAGGGAAAATCTCCCAAATTACAGCCAAGCTGGGAAGGACCATATACTGTGATAAAGAAAATTAACGACGTAACCTACAGAATTCGGAAGACACCTAGAAGTCCACTGAAGATTCTTCATGTGGATAGGATAGCGGTATATCATGGATCCAACAATGCTCGGGACGAGCATGTCTTAGAGAGGGGGTATTGTGACGGCCGGTGTCATGCCAAGCTGTCATCACTACCGTTGCCAAGGACTACTAACGTCTACACGACAAACTAGCCGGTCATCAAACACAATAATTTATTAGCAAAGAGGTTTGAAGACTATATTATTATTTGGAAATGAGTTTTTAGTTCGATGACGTATATACTCTGGTCACTCTGTCAAGTGTTCACCAGTCATTGACAACAAGGCGATGGCCGTGCGGATAACACATTGCGTTCACGTTCTGAAGGTGTGGGTTCAAATTCCAGTCATAACAGTTATGTGGATTATGGTTTTTATGAAATTTGGAAAATGTTTATGAATATTTGGCAAATATATTTTTTTTTTTTAATATTTCGAGTAAAAATTAGAAAATTCTAGAAACTTCAGGAAGGAATGGAAAGGTTAAAAAGAGACAGGAGATGGAAATACAAATTTAAATATTTCGAATAAAGATTAGAAAATTCTAGAAACTTCAGGATGGAATGGAAAGGTTAAAAAGAGACAGGAGATGTAAAAACAATTGAATAACGAAAAGATAATCGAAATGAGTAGATCTAGAACATTCATAGGGGTTTATAAGGCGGTGTAGACGCGCTAAGCGCCAGTTTAAGTTGAAAAGTGGTAAAGTGAAGAACAAAAGGAAGAAGTAAAAGGAAGAAAGAAGAAGTAGTAAAATAAAGTGAAGTGAAAGTATAGTGCAGTAAAAAGCAGTGAAAAGTGCAGTGCAACAGACGCTAGTGTTGGTGCTGTCCGCGTCGAAATTAAACGTAGCGTCGTGTGTGAAGTCGAAAGTGTCTTCAGTGCTACTCGGTGTTTCCTTCCAATCCCGTTACCCCGTCCGTAACATTATTTACCGTAGGTTGCTGTATCGCTGGCGTGCTTAATAACGTATCTTAATGAGAGCTACATATTAACTTGATATTGTTGTAACGATGGTTGATAATATCCCAGCAAATATCGTAGTTATCGGAGGAAATTGGTAGGTGTTGGATTAGCCTTTCAGTTTCTCCTCTCAGCTTACTTTTTAGATGCTGCATCTTCTGTGCGTTGGAAATGGAGCAATTATTATGAATGGTCTCGATAAATAAATCTTTGAACGAGGTCCACTGTTGATAGGAACCGGCAAAACTGGGATATCCATTTTCGGAATAGAGCGTACTTTATGAGCTACTGACCATAATATAAAATTGATAGCTTTTTTCAGACTCATGTATGTATTTTCATATTTGGTATAAGACTGATCGTATTGATAATTCGGTTCATCTAATTCTCTGTCTAACTCCCAATGTAAAGAGTCAATAATTGACCATCTTGCTTCTAAGGTCTTTAATGCGTCTTCCAATGCCCACTTCTCTGTAACTTCGTTCAAGTTAAAATTGGCAACAGTTCGCTCAAAAGCTCGAAAGTTACTTGACTACTTCTTGAGCATGTCTTCTGTCTTGCTTGATGTACCTCTTGTTGAGAATACTGGTGAACGGCGCGTAGACGCTTGTTTGTCTTGCTCGCCTGCTTGATACTTGCCTGTTGGCTGCTGATCTGATGTCCGCGGTGCAGCAGATGGTCCGGGCTCTGTCAACTCTTGTTCTTGACACAGAAGCGCCTTGATAGACCTGTATAGACCTGCTGCGCGCTCATACTCGTTTTGTACAAAGTACGGGTGAGACTTGATTTCTCCCGCACTCAAACGAATATGGTTGTGTTGAAAGTCCGACCAATTCTAAAAGTTCTAGACGTTGCCTAAAGTAGCTGCCGACCTTACGACTAGAACTATCATTTTTGATATTTTTGAATAGATTACTTAATTCGCCGAGTATTTCGACTTGGTTTTGATGAATATCTTCCACGGTGAAGAAAGTTAGATAATAACAAAATAAGAACGATCTTACTTGTGTACTCTGCAACCTTTGTGTAGTACTACTTTCCTGCTAGCAGCACTGCACCTTGATACTAGGATGAAGTCACTTGATCGTCCCTGTATAATCACTTGATAGTCACTTGGTTCACTTGACACACACACGCGAGAGGTCCTGATTTAACCAACCCAACGCGCGCGTAAGGTCAAAAGGTGAAGGCAGGGCCGTAAAAGCTCCATACATGGGTAAATTTCGTATAAATCAGCGCTATCTACCGAAGATTGCAAAAAAAAAATTACATATATACCTAGAAATATCTGTAGCGATAACTGAACGGTAATTTCGCCAACATCGTTAATATCTACGTGGCGCAGTGTAAGAGTGCTAGGCTCATAACTTAAAAGTCCGTGGATCAAATCCACGCTAATCTAGAACTACTTTTTGTGATTTTTATATTTTTTTACTTTTAAATTGCAGATTTTACATAATAGTTGTCATTTACTTATTTATTAACACCGAAATTTAACATTTATATTATTTTGAAAAATGAATCCACTACTAACGCTATCTATACGATTGGAATAAAAATAAAATTTATTTGTACGCCATCTAGTTGGAAAAAGTTCAATAGGCATCCTCGACTCTAGAGTCGAGGATGCCTATTGAACTTTTTCCATAGAGGGAGTTGCGCATCTATACCAGTATATCTGTATAATCTATGGGTGAAGGACCAGAAAAGATGTATGATCTGTTACCACACAATCTTTATCGATGTTTTGCTAAATTATTGATATTGATTGAAACTACTAACGGCCGGTCTCAATAACCTACCAATGGTTAAAAGTTAAACCTACCAGAGTTTAACTGTAACATTTAATCTATCTCTTACTGCCGTTTCAATAACAAAATTCGCGCAACGCTATCTACAGTTAAAAGTAGATAGCTCGCTTGTCTTTAGTTAACGCCTTCCTCCGAAGCGTTTTATTTTTGCATTTCAACTAAATTGTTTCTTGTTTTTTAATGTAAACAATAGTTTGTTTTACTGATGCAATAATAACATAAGTCGTTTTTTTACTTGTTTTACCTTTCTTTCATAATAATACGAAGACAGTCAGTTATGTTAAATGATTGCATTATTGACACACAAACCCAAAGTAATAAAACGCAATTTGACAACACATGTGACAGATGACGCTAACGGTTTTGCCGCCTTCACTTGTATTGTTTCTTTCATTGTTCGTTTCCTTACAATTGAAAGATCGAGCAGAAAGTAAGTAAAATTGTAAAAGGCATGCTGAGTATTGTCTAAAACTTAAACGTATTTAGGATACAATCCAGCTATCGCACGAGAAACATTCGACACAATTCTGCTTGCTGTAGATTTTGAGACTCCAATGAAGTGTGCAACAGACACAAGCATTGTGCCTAATGCATAGAATCTCAGGGTGAGCAATAACTGATGTAGTGGCCGGACACCATAGTTTCTGAAAGATTTTGTATCATTCATTTTGTAAATAATTAATCAACGCTTTAAAAATAACGTGAAAATACCACGAAAGCTACTCTATACGTACATAACATTCAGTTTTAATGTTGTGAAGCGTTTTACTCACCGAGAATTGGTACCGTATAAAGATGATAATATTTAAATTATTTTAATTAATAATTCGTTAACACTCGTTTTATTTAATCGGAATCTGAAAGTTAATTTAATTCAGCAGTCAGACTGTAAGTTCACTTTCATTTGATACGAATATAATCTCTGCGTTCTTCAGGTCCTGCAATTAGGTACCGCAGAATCCAATAAACCGCTGTTTATTATCTCTTTAATCACTCAACAGACCCATTATTTGTTTTAAAACTAATGT
Source organism: Euclidia mi (assembly GCA_944739405.2). Taxonomy (NCBI): domain Eukaryota; kingdom Metazoa; phylum Arthropoda; class Insecta; order Lepidoptera; family Erebidae; genus Euclidia; species Euclidia mi. The sequence continues at coordinate 19,130,989 of OX123201.2, forward strand.
TTAATCTTTTATCTACGGAGCTTAACGCCCGATTTCAAGAGATAACAAATTTTTAACAGTTAGTAATAATAGCAAACCTTAGTAAGCTGTCAATACGATATTGAAACGCTTTACTTTTTTTTTCTATGGCTCTACTTAACTTTGGTAAGCGTCCAGCCCTCCCAAAGATAGACCAAAGATAAAGATAGAAATTCTTACCTAAGGAAGTTTATTGAAACGCAGATATGCGCCAACCGCTACTTTTGGTAACAAATTCAACTAATAGTTAAAAGTAGTTAGGTTATTGAAACCGGCCGTAAATGGACTGTAAGAACTGTATATTGAAATTAAATGATTTATAACTAGAATGAATGTGAATGATATGATCCGACTTTAACGATGGTACGACGCGGACTGAATATAATACTAAATGGAACACGCGTGTCGCGTAAAGGTGCCGATACAACAAAAATGTACGTTTACACCGTACAGCAATATTAAATTTAAATAGAATACTTTGTTTTTTATTAAAGTAAAAAATAGCATCCTCCTCTCTTCTACATTATTATATGTTGCCGTGCCCTAGAGGGTCCATAATGTAACACCTTATGTAACTTATGGAGTGCAATAAAATATTGAGTATTGAGTATTGAGAAAGATAAACTTACAATGGTCTATTTCGCTTTATGCCAATCTGTTTTTAAGCTACTGTGTTCCTGTATGGGGTGGTGCCACTGAAAATGTTTTTCTCCGCTTAGAGGGGGCTCAAAGAGCTGTCATTAAGGACGCGTTTACGCATGTATCAAAAAACCACATATTTCCGGTACATTTTACGACAATTTAAGATAATAACTAATAAAACTAATAATAACGATAAATTGATTACTTTTTTATCTATAAATCAATCTGAAAATAAATAAAAAATATTTAATTATTATTAATGTAAAATAGATTCGAAACTGCCTCTAAATAAAAAATAGACAAATACTGCTATTTTTGGGTACAATTTTCTCTCTATTTTTACATTTATTTAGATTTTCAAAGCTACTAGGTAGTAAATATAGTCAACTCAAAAACAATCTGAAAATATTTTTGAAAATATTGTAAATTGACTCAAAAAATGCAAAAAATCATCTTAAATTTTTCTTCTATTTTGCCCGCATACGTGTGTCTTAATGTGTGGCAATAAGGGTCGTTTTCTTTAGCCACTTTCTTGATTTATATATCCAAATTCTGCAATGAGATCTCAGTCTGCGCTTGAGCGCCGTCGGGAGTGGACACTATGTCGCTTGTCGCTGCAGCCCGAAGTCGAAAAAAGCAATATACGAATACAAAATATTCGCTAAAATCAATTTGATTATTCTCGTATTCTGTGCGAATTACGTACAAGTAAAGTACCAGTGAAGTAACCTTAACCTTTAAGTTAACACATGAGTACCAGCAAGAGTCATTGAATAACCCTGGCAGGTTACTTCGTAAGTTCCAGTGGTAGGATCTCTTACGTACAAACAAATTGAGCCCAAACTCGGCATGCCTAGCTCTACTCACATAACAGTACCAGTAAGACTCATCGTACCGGTCATACCAGTGGTAGGGTCTCACCAAAACAAATAAAATGAGCCCCAACCTTGCATAACTAGGTCAACTCTTTTATGAGTTCCAGTCGCAACACTTGAATGGGATGGTATACCATCTGTCCACATAATCTTACCAGATTTCAACGCAAGAAACCAAATAATATCTTAATACCGAAATATATCCTGAATCAACATAATGGAAAAATAAAGTAATAATGTCCATTTATATAAAAAAATAAGAAACTTATTTGGACGTAATTACAGAATACGAGAAGTATCAAATTGATTTTAGCGAATATTTTGTATTCATATATTGCTATTTTCGAAGTCTATTGCGTCTTACCATCATTACATTCATGCGACACCTACAATATAATAATAATATTCCAGGCCTATAACATAGATACATATCACAAAAATTCTAAAGTCTCAAAGATATTTAGTTGAACTACATTTCCGCAAGTTACCGTACGTAGTACGTACCGTTGCCACCGTGTCGCTGTAGTGACGCGATTTTGTACCCACTAATTTTGTAAACGCGTCCTTAAGGCGCGGATTTCCGAGCGCTCAAAGCTTTTGAGGCTCACCGCTTCCCCAGTCCGCGAGTGTAAAGTACTACGATCAATCGCGACGCGAGACGCGACGCCTCTGCCACCATATGTAGGTATAAAACTTTCGCGCCATAGTATAGAAAATTGAAGCAGTATATCAATTGAAATATAAACTTACTTATCGAGTATAAATAATTTGCAACGTTTCTGTTTTAAATAAAACTTTATGAAATTTGAAAGTAGTTTTACAAAATTGCTTTTGTTTATAGTGACAATAATTAAGTAATCAGTAGTATTATGAATATTATCTTTGTTGTTAATTATAAAAAAAAGCTTATGATCGCTCGCAATGCGAAAGTATCACTTGTTCGATATCAATCTTAGGGAAAAGGATTAGATTAACCTCTCAGTCCCGAGATCAAAATTTTGATATGATTTTGACAGCTCAAATAAAAATTTTGATTTATTATTATTATTATTTTATTTCAGATTATATATTCCATATAAAATTGTTAGTTATACTTATAATTATGTTAGTAAAATTAATACCTAAAAAAAACAATTATTTTGTATTAAAAAGGGCACCCCCAGAACCAGGTACATTGTTCCAGTGCCTCACAATAGGACAATCAGTCCTTTCCAGAATGGAATTAAGAAGGCTATTGGAGCTGCCCCGCAGACGCTGCATCAGGGAGGCCACTCTCTTCCTCACTATCACTCTCAAGCAGTCAGTGTTTGCCTCAACAAACATACGTGATGCACTACAAAAGCGCGGCAACCCCAACAACATTCTAAACCCATTATTGTATAGGACCCGTAGGGCATTGAAAGCTTTCTGCGTATAACGAACCCATAGGCTGCAGGTGTAAAATGTCTGGAAGTATGCCTTGAAAAGGATAATTTTAACATTATTAGTGCACCTCGCAAACCTGCGCGCCAGCATATTGCATCTTACTGCCAATGCCCTACGTTCCCGCTCAATATCTAGGTCATCTGAGAGGTCTTCAGTAACCCAGTGCCCCAGGTACTTGTATTTGGTGACCCTACTTACCGGAGTATCTCCAAGTCTGACCGGTGGAACAGATTTGGGACTTTTATTACCCGCCTTGAAAACAAGTAGTTCACTCTTCTTGCAGTTATACCTGAGACCGTGTGTCTCTGCGTACCTCTCACATATACCCAAGAGGATGTTGAGGGCTTTTACAGAAGGGCTCAGCAGCACCATATCATCGGCATAACTGATGTTGTTCATGCATTTCCCATTAATGAAACAACCAACCCCGGCCCTGCTGAGCTCAACTATTAGTCTATTAACATACAGGTTGAAGAGTCGCGGTGAGGTCAGGCCACCCTGCCTCACCCCACACTCCAACCTATACTCTGTGGAACACGAGCCCGCCCATTTAACAATGTTGGTTTGGTTGCCATACCAATATCTTAAAGCATTAACTATATCCCTGGGTGTGCTGGTTTCTCCCCGGAGCTTATTCCACAACACGTCATAGGATACCAGGTCAAATGCCTTCGACAGGTCCAAAAACAGCCGTATATTGGCGTCTTCCTTGTAACATAGTACTGGATAGTATGCTTGAGTCGCAGTATCGCAGCTTTAGTTGATAGCTCAGCTCTAAACCCAAACTGGGCATCGTGCAGGTCACATTGTGACCAGTGCATTTATGTGATGGAGTCGCAAAAATTGCGTTGTACAAAATATATTAAGTAATATAAATTAATTAATTCGTTGCTACTGTCAGCAAAACAACGGCATAGAACCAATAATAATAACAGGTAAGTTACTCATGGCTACTTTTAATCACCAATGATCACATTTTGTTATATTTATTTTAACTGTCAAATCTCTAAGATTGTGTTGTCAAATCTCTGTCAAAAAAGTACCGGAAAAAGATCAATAATACACAAAATGTTTATTACAGGGCAATAGTTATAGCAATATACTCATGCAAAAAACGTGCATGCATAATAAAGGAGATCACCCAGCTCCATACAAAGGAGACCGGCCAAAGTTGGCTTGAACGTGAACAATCGTCTTAAAAAAAGTAAATTACTCAAAGTTTTTGTTTTAATATATTATAAATATTGATCGCTATCCAGTAGTAGGAAATTAACACATAATAATAATGGATTTTAAAATACTTTAATTTGATTATAAACGTGTCGATACTTCAATGGCCTATTTGAATGGTTGGTTTGTGTTGCCTTGTTAATAATCGGTGGAAAATATCGTAAAAAAGTGTTTAACAAAATCACATTTTAAAGCGATTGCCAAAACCTGAAAGTAGGTAGATATTGTTTTATAACTTTTTTATTTTATATATTTTTCAGACGCCAGTCATAATTAACGTAAAATAATGATATTATTTTTAATAATATCAAAATGGAAGTATATTGGGTATTTATTTTCATACTCCAGCAACACTTGACTAACTTGTCAATTCTGCTACTACCGTCATTCGCTTTGCGTTCGTTTCGTTTGATTGATCGTGTAATGGATTTGAATTTGTGTTAGCTGTTCTTTTTCTACTTGTGCTTTCTAAAATGGACTCCGAATATTATTCTCCTCACGACGACCATGGCTTACCTGCGGACCCAGTACCCGCTTCGAACGATGACTTGCGCTTGAACATGGATTACCCAATCCCGCTTCATGATCATGAATGAATGCAATGAATTGTGGTACCAATATAACATAGCGGAGAAGGCATATTCTCAATCTCGTGGAAATACGACAAGTAATACTTCAATGGATTGCACCGCAAGTGGTATGTATTTGGCATTTCAACAACTTACTCACATAATTATGTTTATTAATCCAAATATTAAGTTTGTATTATAAATACATGCATTACAATTGTTTATTTTGGTTTGTCAACAGATCGATGCTCATAGCCAGTACATATGTCATTCTCGTTGGACTGTGGCATTAAGCATATCCCGTATGCCACAAATCACAAAACAAACACAAGAAGCTGCAAGTTCTGATTCAGTTCGTCACAGGCAAATACACACATTATGAGAATTAGGTGTCACAGCCTCAATTGTGATACATAACGTAAGCGACATATCGGAAGTGTTATTATGCAATGGATTAACCCACATGAAGTAAGTTATCATATGATTGACTAGTGTTAACAAATGACAACTATGACAACCGTGCTTAGTCTACGTCACGTCGTGTTTCCGTTATGAGTTTATTCTGGCGCCAGCGGAAGTGATTCCATTTAATATTTAATATTGTAAAATGCTTATAGTAAATAATTGATTATGTATTAATATATATAAATAAAAATAAGACGTATCTGTGTAAAATAAATTATTAAGTATAAAAGTTTGTAAAATCATCTTAAGAAATAATTAATAAGTGATTTGTACGTACTTCCGTTTTATATTTGTAAACGGCAATTGTCCGTATAAAAGCAAGCGCTTTGTCAAATAATAGTTCAGTCTGTAACAAATATTCATAAAAGGCGGAAGCTCTGCCCGAAAATACATTTATAAATAGAATCAGTCTCTTATTCAACAGCCTATCCTCAGCTTCTGCTACATTTCAGAAGTGGGATAGTGAAGAATGTCAGGCCCATACGCAGCTGGTCTTGGCATACAAAAAAGGAAATACATCCAAGAGTCTGCATCTGATAGTGAAGAATCCGTAGAAGAGACTAATTTTTTTTCTTCGAAAGATGCCACGCCCTTACCGAAGAAACGACGTCGAGTGACACATGCTGACGCAGAAATTGTTCCTAAATTTCGGCCTGAGGATAACTGCAGTAATATAACTAGCTGGTTACACAAAATTGATCAGCTCGGTGAAGTGTATGGATGGGACGCGACTGATAGACAATTTGTAATGCAACTACGCCTACGTGGTTCTGCCAGACACTGGTACGATGACCTGGATGATTATCACCTCAACTGGGAAGACTGGAAGCGTGCCCTAGAAACCGCATTCCCTCGCTCCATAGACTACGTAGACAAACTTGAGGTTATGTTAGCAAGAACGAAGAGGGATACTGAAACAATGACGAAGTACTACCACGAAAAGGTATCACTCCTCAAAAAATGTCACATCCAAGGAGAAGAAGCAATCTCGTGTATCATCAGAGGTCTTCCTGTGGAACTACGTGCCAATGCTAAAGCATACCAATGTCAGACGCCTGAACTGCTATATTATGGATATTTATCATCACTAGAAAATTATGAAAAAGTAGAAGCTGCCGTAACGTCGCATAACCAACATGGAAACGCGAAATAACCGACGGAAGCTCGTCAACGACGCCACAGCAATAAGGAGTTAGAGGTGCTACATTTGCCGTCGGGTCGGGCACGAAGCACGGGACTGCCGAGCTCAACAACGCTGCGACACATGTCAGCGCACTGGTCACACATCCGCCACCTGCTGGGTTGCAGCCACTTCTGGGTCTTCGCGACAGCAAGCTCCTCAGGTTAGTCTGATCATGTATACTTCTACTACTCAAAACCTGAGCATATACAAACGCCTCGCGTACAGCGGCACAGAAAAAAATATATCACCTATATTGATACCGGAAGTGAACTAAATATTGTAACTAAACAAAGCAAATATTTTAAAGTTGGTAATTTCACCCTCAGCCGTTATAATGATGGGGTTTGGAGGTGCTCACACACGATCGTTTGGTAGATCACATATAGATTTGTATTTGGACAATGTGTGCTTAAGTGGTTACGTCGAAATAACGGATTAATATCTATCCGACATAAATCTAATCATTAGGCAGCCAATGATTAATCAACCGGGTATAAGTCTAGTAAGTACTTTAAATTCTGCAAAATTCGTCGAAACGAATGTAATAGATGATTACCTGAAGTATATTGATGTACAAAAACTTGATTATAAGCACGGTGTTTATCTCAAATGCGACGTCACTATAACAGCCAAAAGATTCGGTGTAATTAACGTATTTGTGGACATAAATTCGAACGATGACTTGCATTTTCCGATTTCTATCAAAGTTAAGAGATATAGTATAATTAATAACTATGTAATTTAAAGATTATATTTTGTACAGAAAGACATTTCACGGTGAGCGTTTCGTTATTCCAAAATTAGGTAAATACGGTCTTGTGCAGAAGTATCACGATCAAATGCTGACCCGGGGTTCGAGAGATGAAGAAACTGTAAAATTCATTTTGGTTTGCCGGAATGACTGACGAACTAAAAAAAAGGCAATACAAACATATGCTTCAGTTGTAGTAGACTCTTTCACAGTTTGTTTTTGCTAAGGCCGTCAAAAACTGTAGTTCTGTAGTAAAACACATGAAAGAAATAAACTCGCTATTTGGGTACCCCACTAGGATAATAAGATAGAGGCAAAGCATTCACCAGTCGTTATTTTAAACAATTCGCAGCAAAATCACAATTTAAACGTCTTTCAGACAGTCAGACTACTTGTCTTTTTGGTCTCTGGCAACACTAGTAGGTAGTGAGACGTAAAACTGTGCTACTCCCAATATTTATTTTAATTTATTTGATTTAATATACTTTATTGGGTATTATCTGTGTTAAGCGCTTATTAGTGTGTTATAATAATAATTAACTGTATAACATCATAATAAAAATGAATATTGGTGAATAACACACATGTAGGCAGTAAAAGTTTTGCTAAGTCATCTGTCAAAAAAACGAACTGTTTAATTTAAAATACTTTGCATTATTTTTCTAATATTCGAGCAATTGAGGTCAGCTTACGTGATATCGAACATTTTAACTATTCTGCACAAGTAATAAACACCTAGTGAACATATCTCAATTAGCCAGCAAATTTTGGTTGGTGCCTTACACAAAACATGTCGAGTGTCATACAATATGTAATTCTTATTTCTCTCTTGTTAAGTTTCTTGCGATCCAATTCTTAGGGCGCGGAAAGAGGAGGAAAAATTTCAATTGACGCTTACAGTGGTCCTTACAGAGTTTGCAAGGCTGACCAAAATATAGACCGTTATACAATTTGTACTGTTAAAGGAATGAAAGGATATAAGAAATTCAGTGCAGTCGTTAGAGGTGAAATGTTAAGTGAGGTGAAATGGTACACATCTATTGTTTCTTATGCAGATAGTTCTTCTAGTGACAGAGAGGTGGATAGGGATGATCTCATTGATTTGCTAAGAGTAAATTTAAAAAAATATATATATGCTCAGATTACCGTCTTTAAGTGTCTGTAATATAAAAATGACTTGGGTTATTCGACTTTCTACCTGCTTTCACATCTTTAAAATAAAAACACAAGATATTAAAACGTTTATTATATAGGATTTTTTCTAGGTATCTATCTAGTATAAAAATAAAACGCAAGCCACCGAGTTTATTACAAATAACTCACATTTTTGAAATAAGGTACTTAAGACTATATTTCCCGTCGATGCTCCTTGCTCTAGTCTATACCCATGGTAATGAGTAAGAATATCTTCAAAAGGTGCAAGCTGAAAAATTAAAAGAAATTATAAATAATATGACAATAAATTCTAAACTTCAATATTGTCGGTGACACGCAATTCTTAAGTAAGAATCAATATATTTACTTACGTGCTTATTCTAAGGGTGAAGTAAATTAATTTCGTCTTTGTGACCTAAATATAGCGCCTTCTGACATTTACTAATGACCTAAACTGTCTGTGTGACATATGTTTTAAACTTTTCTATGTGAGATACATTGACTAAACCGTCTGTGTGACTTATTGCATTAAACTATACGGTCTGTGTGACTTATGCATTAAACTATACGGTCTGTGTGACTTCTGCATTAAACTATACGGTCTGTGTGACATATGTGTTAAACTTGCCTATGTGACATACATTAATTAACTAAATCGTCAATGTGACTCATGCATTAAACTATACTGTCTGTGTGATTTATGTATTAGACTAAACTGTCTGTGTGACCTACATAATTATTAAAGTAAACCGTCTGTGTGACTTCTACGATTAAATTAAACTTAAAAGAACATAATTTATGCAATATAAACTATGTATATAAAGTAACTAAATCGTCTGTGTGACTCATGCATTAAACTATACTGTCTGTGTGATTTATGCATTAGACTAAATTGTCTGTGTGACTTACACAATTATTAAAGTAAACCGTCTGTGTGACTTAGGTATTATATTAAACTTAATCGTCTCTGTGACTTATTTATATAAATAAAACTTCTGTGTGACTTCTACTATAAATTAAACTTAAAAGAACATAATTTATGCAATATAAACTGTGTATATAAAGTAACTAAATCGTCTGTGTGACTCGTGCATTAAACTATACTGTCTGTGTGATTTATGCATTAGACTAAATTGTCTGTGTGACTTACACAATTATTAAAGTAAACCATCTGTGTGACTTAGGTATTATATTAAACTTAATCGTCTGTGTGTCTTATTTATATAAATAAAACTTCTGTGTGACTTCTACGATTAAATTAAGCTTCAAAGAATATAATTTATGCAATATAAACTATATATAAAGTAAGGCACTCGATGATACTTAAGTAACTACAACTATGATCTATAGAGCTTACCATTCGATGACGAAAAATTATAGAAACTTTATCTTCACCCTGAAGTATTATTTGAGTTTTCTGCTTGGTATTATTTTTACTTCCAGATGACACATGGTGCAGAGATGTTGCCAGAACGCCGTGGGACACGGCCGTTGCAGGATGGCCGAGTGTTAACAAATGACAACTATGACAACCGTGCTTAGTCTACGTCACGTCGTGTTTCCGTTATGAGTTTATTCTGGCGCCAGCGGAAGTGATTCCATTTAATATTTATTATTGTAAAATGCTTATAGTAAATAATTGATTATGTATTAATATATATAAATAAAAATAAGACGTATCTGTGTAAAATAAATTATTAAGTATAAAAGTTTGTAAAATCATCTTAAGAAATAATTAATAAGTGATTTGTACGTACTTCCGTTTTATATTTGTAAACGGCAATTGTCCGTATAAAAGCAAGCGCTTTGTCAAATAATAGTTCAGTCTGTAACAAATATTCATAAAAGGCGGAAGCTCTGCCCGAAAATACATTTATAAATAGAATCAGTCTCTTATTCAACAGCCTATCCTCAGCTTCTGCTACACTAGCTTTTGTGCTCGACTTTGTGCTACACCGGTCCTATTAGTCATAGCTATTAGTCGATAAGAAATACCTAAGGAGTATGGATGGTATGGAGTGTGTAAAAAAACTATGCCAACTGAGTGAATAACAACAAAGAGAGCCGCGATAGCCAAGTGGTGAGACTGACAGACTGCTACGCAGAGGGTCTCGGGTTCGAATCCAAGGCACGCACCAATGACTTTCGAAGTTAAATGCGTATTAAATTGTTAATTATCGCTTGCTTATCGGTGAAGGAAAACATCGTGAGGTAGCCTGCATGTCTGAAAGTTCTCCAAAATGTTCCCGGAAGACTTCTCACAGTGAGAAGAGGCTCGTAACTAGCAGTGGGACAGTGTATAGCGCTAATGACAACGAGTGAATAATGAAAATAAATATTTATTTTTAACAATGTGTTTTATTATATTATTCATCTGACTTGGTACTAAACTTCAAAGAGTAATTTTTTCTACTTAGTTTAGGCTATTATTAAAAAGCAAAGTGACAGCAAAGAGTAAACAAAGGTTGATACAACAAATTTTTAAATTAAAAGTTTTATGTGTAGTTTGCCATACAAATTGTAACTTTTACTAACGACAAGTGTCCAATATATCACATGAGACGTTTTCTATGGTGTACGATAAACATATGATGAAATTACCTTCATCACGTATAAATACTGGAACACTTTGTTTTTACCACGGATCACAATAAACCGATTACATCTCGCATGCTGGACACCTGATGGTACGTACAATCACTTACTTTTTATATTAACGCAAAGAGAGCAATAATACACCTGAAATCACATCATCACAATGTTTAAAATCCGTTAAAAACATTTTTAAACGATAAACTAATTCAAGAACATCTGACCTTTGTACTGTGTCACTTCAACAACAAGATAGAATGATAGAACCAGGTCTAGTGATGTACCAACCAATTAGTTACTAATTGAATGAGTGACAATATACAATAGTGCTACCGTTAAAATCATTAAAGGACATTCTCGATGAACTGCATAAATTGAATACAGATAGATATTGACATTTTAATTGGACATAATTATATACATACACATAATATATTAATTTGGACATACATACATACACCATATTTTATTCGATATTAGCATTATCTAGTATAAAAACAGAAACAATAAACCGAAAATAATGGATAGCTATTTAGAAAATATAACCATAAGAAAAAATAAAAATAACACAGAAATTGATGATTCTTTTCTAAATTTATCACAAAATTCTCCACCTGGTTATCTGGCAAAAAGTTTACCTGATCTCTCAACTATACAACCCGAAGTTTAAAAGAACTCAGGGACGAAATCGAAACCCTGAAACGTCAATTAGAAAGTTGTCACCAGGAAATTGAGTATTTCCTACTTGAAAATAGCTCATTAAAAATCAAATAGCTAACAACCAGGGTGTCATAAATCGATTCAAGAAGATATGTACGGAGTCACCAAACATAATTAAAACGCCGAAAAGCACCCTAAAATCCAGGCCTAAAAAGTTGGTTAAACGCGTGAAACTAACAGAACAAATATCCATGAACGAAGGCAATAACCAAATGGAAATAACAAGCCCAAAAGATGGCGTTACTGTCACAAAATAAAAAACACACTTATCGCCACATTGTAATAATATCCGAAAAATTCACAATATCGATGACATAGATCAACAGGCATCTTCAACCGAGTTCAGGAAAATGACAAAAAATGGCGCTGGAACGAGTAAAACTACTAATTTAATTGAAAACAAAATATCTCAAAAAATGAGATCCGTATTGAACGAGAGAAATACGTAAACTGGACAAAATAACCGGAGGATCTTTTTAATAGGGGAGCAACAATGTGTTGGTCTATCAAAAAGACTAACAATTTCTAGAGAAAATACTAAATATGAACAATATAACTTATTTTCGTTTATAAAACCTTTTGCAAAATGTAGCGAAACATTAAAGCCCTGCTACAACTTGAATATAACAGAAAAAAATTGGATTATACTTTGTATTGGTCAAAATGATAAAAATCCTACCCAGATACAATTTAAGTTAATGAATATATTAACGTTCTTAGAGAAATGTAATGTAATAGTATTAAGTGTTGCTAAAAATAAGTATCGTAATGAAAATAAACTGAACAACCTTTTAAAATTTACTTGCCAATCATTTCAAAATTGTAACTTCTTAGATTTATCAAACTTATTTATACATTGTAACAGATATCAATATATTCAGAGTCATATATGCAGGTTATTAAATTTAATAATAGATACAAAGGACTACACGACAAAGTTTATTCCGAATCGAGGGAACATCAAAAAGCCTCATCAAACTGGTAAGATAAACATGCCTAAAAAAGGTACTATCCCTTATTATTTTTCAATTGCAAAAAAGGTCATATCTCAGGTGCCTACTGCTACAAATCCTAGTTTTTTAGGCTTAAATTAAATAATGAGGAGGAAGCAAAAATAAGACTCCTTCATCAAAATATAGCAGGTCTGTTAAACAAAATGGATTTAATTGAGATATGCTTAACTGGACTTTCATTTCCTGTACAAATACTATGTTTTAGTGAAACCTTTATCAAACAAGGGGATGAATAAAACATTATTTTAAAAGGGTATAAATTGGGAAGCTACTTTTCCAGGAAAAAGCAAAAGCGTGGTGGTAGTTGTATTTTAATTTGCAAAGGAATAGATTGTACGCCACTAGAAATATGTAAGGAATATTCGTGCGAAAATATATTTGAGTGTCGTGGTGTAGAACTACCTAACTTTAATAGCATTTTAATTTGTATTTACAGAGTACCCTCCACTAAAGCTAATTCATTTTTCAATAAATTGGAATTACTATTGCATAATTTATTAATTAAATATAACAATAAAAAGATTATAATTACTGGTGATCTGAACATTAACATATTAGTAGACAATAAAAATTCAATTATTCTCAAAAATGTATTATATAACTATAATTTGTCACTACACATTAATGAACCAACACGACAAAACAACTGTATAGATCTTATAGCTAGTAACATAATAGATGCCAGGGGTACATTACATCAGTTATACGAGGGTCAAACTGAAAGTTCTTAGAACTGGCCACTTATAAACAATATAATAAAAAAAATATTCTAAAATTTGAAAATAGAACTCTTTGCCAATATTACTGAGTATATATTTCATTCATTTGTCATTTGTTTTACGATTTGGCGGCAAATTGAAAATTGTCTGTGTCACGTCAACATGAATTTAACACGAGAAAATTTTCGTGCAATGATTTTTTATGACTTTCGATGTCATTTAAGTCAACAAGAAAGTTATGATAGACTACGATTGGCCTTTCACCATGAAGCCCCATCTCGTGCGACTGTCTGTGTTGTGCGGCGTATGATAGAGACTGACAAAAGAGTGACCTATCAGCAGATTCGGACAAGCTTAGGCTTCGGTATGAGTCAAGTGCACAAAATCCTCCACGAACATTTAGCGGTCAGGAAGCTTTGCGCCCGGTGGATACCTCATAATTTGACTAAGGCTCAAAAACTCCATCGTGTGGATTGGTGCCGTAAAATGATTGAAAGATTTAACGGAGGTGACTCAAATGCTGTGTTCGACATACTAACAGGTGACGAAAGCTGGATTTACTGTTATGATCCTGAAACCAAAAGACAATCTGCTCAGTGGGTGTTTCCTTTCGAGGAGTTGCCAACTAAAGTGAAGAGAGATCGAAGTGCGGGAAAAAAAATTGTGGCCTCGTTCTTTGGAAGGATAGGTCATTTCGCAACAATTGTGTTAGAGGATCAAAAAACAGTTTCTGCAGAATGGTACACTATCAATTGTTTGCCACTTGTCTTGGAAAAACTTCGAGAGAAACGACCTCGCAGTAGGATCCTCCTTCACCACGACAACGCCTCGTCGCACACCGCCAAGCGAACGATCGACTATTTGGCGACATCAAACGTTGAATTACTGGGTCACCCGCCGTATAGCCCCGACCTCGCGCCTTGTGATTTTTATTTATTTCCAAAAATTAAAGAAAAACTTAAAGGAAAGCGGTTTATGAATGCTGAAGAAGCGGTGGCTGCGTATCGCGATGCCATTGAAGAGACCCCTAAGGACGAGTGGGCAAAGTGCTTTTCCCAGTGGTTCCATCGCATGCAGCGGTGTTTTGACGTCAATGGACAATATTTTGAAAAGATATAATAAAACTAATAACTGGCTAATGTAATCAGTTTTTGATTTTCTAAGAACTTTCAGTTTGACCCTCGTATCTATCAGACCACGACACTGCTCAAATGTTAGAGTTCACTGGCAAATATAAAAAAATTGAACGCTATTGGTATACTCAGCGGCGAGACTTTAGTAATGAAAATGTTGCGAAATTTGTATATTATATTTCACAATTATCGTGGCAAGAGATTTATGCAGAGTCGGATGTTAACAAAATTTTTTATATTTTTCATCAGGAACTAACACTTTTTTATAACCTTTGTTTTCCTTACTACAAAAAGAAAATTATTTCTAACCTACAATCGCCTAGATGGATTACTAAGGGCCTAAAAAGGTGTAGCGCCTCAAAAAGGCGAATGAGGTTCACTTATTATAAACAAAAAACGGCAATATCGTTAAAAATATATAATGATTACAGAAAAGTATTAAATAAATGTATTCATTTTTCAAAAAGGAACCTTAATAAAAAGTTTATTATGCGGGCTGATAATAAATGTAAAGCTACCTGGAGCGTAATAAAAGGAACAAACGACAGTGTTAAGACTCTAAATAATATAGAATCAATACGAGTTAACGGAGATATTTTAAGTGATCCCACCCTTATAGCGATGTCATTCAATGACTTTGTTATTGACACAACAAATGCACACTCCCTTTAAATGCACCTTCATTACAAAGCCAAACGCTTAGTCAAATTAATGATCAGTCGATATTCTTAAAGCCCACGACGGTATCAGAAATAGTTAATATAATTAAATCCCTAAATAATACTAAAGCGGTGTGGGTTACAATTCTATATCCACAGGTATTATTAAGGCTAGTGCTCACGTGAATTCTTCCAGTCCTGAGTGTCATTCTGGATATGTCACTAAGTCAAGGGATATTTCCGGAAAAATTAAAACATTCTATAGTTAAGCCTCTATTTCAGATTATTGGATTTTTTAAATAAACACTACATAATTAAACAGGAGCAAAACGGTTTTCAGCGAGGTAGATCAACTTCTTTAGCAGCCTTTACTCTAATCAGTGACATCACCGAATACATCGATAAAAAAAATCCAGTTGTAGCAATATTTTTCGATATGAGCAAGGCCTTCGACTTTGTTGAACATAAAATTCTACTCAACAAATGTGATAAATACGGCATAAGGGGCATTGAACTGGATAGAAAGCTTCCTAACTGACCGTTATCAACATGTCGAGATTAATAATTTAAACAATGACTTAACTGAAATGACTGTATCCTCATCCAAAGTCAACAGAATGGGTGTCCCGCAGGGGAGCGTGCCCGTACCCCTTTTGTTTTTTATGTATATAAATGACTTGCCTGATTCTATAAGTTATCAAAGTGTCCTATTCGCAGACGATGTATCGGTGATAGTACCTCATGAAGACATGACCACATCTCATGAGATTAAAATTTGTGAAGCAGTGCAAAAGGTTTTAACATGGCTACAGCTAAATAATCTAAAAGTTAACATATCAAAAACCAAATTAATCAAATTTTGTACTAATAAAGTAAAAAATTATAATAGTGTAAATATAATAATAAATAATGCCGCAATTGAGGAAACTGACAGCATAACATTTTTAGGCATTACGTTGGATAGATTCTGTAGTTGGAAGCATCACATAAATGACGTATGCGGTAGGCTTAGCAGATTTGCATACGCTTTGAGGCAGCTTCGGATTGTTGCAGATGAAAATACGGCTGTCATAGCATACAGAGGCTATGTTGAGTCAGTATTTAGATGTGGGGTAATAATATGGGGTAATTCTACAGATATTGATTGTTCATTCATTGTCCAAAAAAATGTATAAGAGCAGTATGTGGCGTCGGTCTACTTGATTCTTGTAGGCCTTTATTTAAAAAACTTAATTTATTGACCTTGTCCTGCATTTATGTTTTTGAAGTGTCTGTATTTGTAAGAATACAAAATGACTTTTTTAAATTCAAAGGTTACAGTTACACCAAATATAAACCCAGAGATCCTATCCTATTGATAAAAGAAACAAAACGCACTGCACGATTGGCGTAGTGGTTTAAGCGGCCGCCTCGCCGCTTGACACTGCGCCGAAGTGTTGTGGGTTCGATCCCCACACGAGATAACACTTTGTGTGATTCATAAATTGTTGTTTCGAGTCTGGGTGTTCATTGTGTCCGTTAGTTGTATGTTTGTAAAGTCCCCCGCGACACAGGATTTAGTCCTATGTCTTTTTAAAGAAAAAAAAAATGTTTATCATATGTCTATTTCTATATTCAATTAATTGCCCAAAAATAGAAGGGAATTTCCATTTAAACATTTTAAAATTCAATTACGCAAATGGTTAGTAGATAGGTGTTATTATAGATTGGATGAATTTATGAAATATAATGTAAAATAGGAAATTATTATTATGTTTTATTATTGTAATTACGAAATTCAATCAAATTTTGAGATATTCATACAATGTTGACTTATATTATGACATAAGTAATGCTCAATCAAGTGACATGTTATTAATTTATTATATAATGTTTATTGATAGTTGGCACTTAATTTAAAATTTTATTTCTATTTTCGATTGTTTTTATTATATACATTTGCATGCTTAATGTGGGCAGAATATGGTATCGATCCTAAACCACCTATGTAATACCTGGTACTACCTGTATTTTATGCAAATAAATTTCATTTAATTTCATTTCATTTTGAAAATTAATATAGTAATTCCAATTTTATATTGTTCACGCCCAGGCCAAAGTCCCATACATTGTGGTCGGTCTCCTTTAGGCTAATAGGGAATATTCACTAGGTAGTAGAGCCTTGCTGATTTCAGCAGGAATGGGCCGGCTCGACCGAGGAAGTACTACCCTCTCACAGAAAATCGACGTAAAGTAACAGAACCTAAACTGTTGCGTTTCGATCGGTGAGTGAGAGTGCCGGAGGCCCTATTCCCTATTCTTCTCCCTCATCCCACTCCTTATCCTATCCCTTTTTCCCAACCCCAAGGGGCGGCAACGCACTTGTGACTCCTGTGGTGTTGCTTGTGTCCATGGGCGGCGGTAATTGCTTACCATCAGGCAATCCGTCTGCTCGTTTGCCGCCTTATACTATAAAAAAAAATGCATCATTTTTTTATGACTTAAATTAATAATTTTTATCATTATAACACAGAAAAAAATATAAATAGATTTGAAAGTATTCAAATTATTTTGCAAAGTGAAATTGAAAACATCGAATAAAATCGAGCTGCTCAAACGCCGCCATTTAACGCGTGTTTTCGATTACGTCACATGGCACGTCACGTGGTGTGAACTCTAAGCGTTTCAGTATATTTTAAGTTCTAATTGCTTTACAAATCATGGATAAAGCTAAAAAACCTTCTTACTAGTATTGTGTGGTACCGAAGTGCTAAAACGTTAGTAAAAGAATACCCGATTAAGTGTTTTTTCGTATTCCAAGCGATGTGAATATTCGAAACCTTTAGTGTTGTGAAGGGATAATGTATCTCAATTATAATGTTTATATATATAAAATCCTTGCGTTACTGACTGACTGACAGACACGCTACAGCCGAAACTATTGGGCGCAGGAAGCTGAAATTTGGCATGTATGTTCCTTGGGGACCGTAGGGGTGCACTAAGAAGGAATTTCCCGAAATTCCCACGGGATCGGCCAAAACGGGTAAATTAAAAAAAATGCAGGCGTAGCTGCTGGCGTCCTCTAGTGTTTATATATTTTTGTGAAGGTAAATTGAGCATTCTTATTATGCTATGTTTATAAACAACGACGCGTGAATTAGTAGGATGTAAGTTTTAACATAACTTCACGCCTTTTATCCCCGAAGGGGTAGGCAGAGTTGTATACACACCAACATTTCGCCAGTTATATAGGTCCCAATGTAATAGGCCTAGCCTATTGCCATCTACGGCACATTATTAAGCGAGCGATAATTAGTATTTTTAATACACACATAACTTTGAAAAGTCAGAGGTTTGTGCCCGGGGTACCTGGGGATCGAACCCGAGACCATCGTCACGGCGGTCCGTTATGTTCACCACTAGGCTAAAGCCGCTTTTATATATTTGGTAAGTTTTAATTCAGCACAAAATTCGGATAAAAACCAACCAAGCCTAGTTCCAAAAAGTTGAATTAAACTTTCTATAAAAACCTTCCTAAACTTATTCCTAATATACTATCACACATCATATCATTTTTTGCGCAGCTGGCTATACTCATAAAAAGATAAACCGCCGTGTTCGGAATCGTTCGCAGGACAATATTATTATTACATAAAGCCATTAAGTATTTATCTACTTAATAATTATGTGCTAAAAGTAAGAAATCTTATCGTACTTGTGTGTAAACTTTGATAATACTACGTACTAATTATTATGATATATCCGTTAAATAGAAGTTCTGCAGTGATTTTAATGACGAATGTTATGTATTGTTTATGTTTTAATATTTTCTAATGCGATGATTTCATTGTATGTACAAAAATCAATGTTAAGGACTAAATTATATCAAAAATAACATAATAATAGGTACCTTGCATGTTAAATTACGATTTGATACAAAAATGCTGCCATCATAAATGTATCCATTTTCGGTAGATTTTCGGATTGAGCTTTGACTTAATCAGATTCAGTCATAGTCCTAGATTTACTGCAAACTCAGATTCACTAGAAATTACCACAGGAACACAGGTTTAAAGTATTTTTCTCGCAAACTCCACTAAAACAGTATGAATATCGACGCTGATAAACAGTATGCCGTGCCAGCTGACGTCACTTTTTGTTTCGGCCAATGGTGACGCGTTTTGTAAGTTTGAATTGCCCGCCCTTATTTTCCACTTTACTTTTAAAACAATATTTTATGGGTTTAAATAATAATTAAATGAAAAAAATACGTTTTGATTATAATCTGACGGTAATAAAGATTCGAAAAAAAATATAGGAGACGAATTTAAGTTTTATGCATATTCCTTATTCTTAAAGTGCCGGCCATTGATATATATGTACCAAGTATATGTCAATGGTGCCGGCCAACCAAAATAAACTTAAAATGTTATTATAGAATATTACGAAATAAACACTTTTAATTACTACACTAAGTGCAGTCTGTGAGATCTTATTCGAGCTCAAAGAATCTATTCTGTTCCAGAAATAAATCCTAAGTAATTATTGTTATTTTTTGCCTAAAATAATGTGCAAGTTGCAATTTAAATGGCATCAGGTAATGGCAGGTAGTAAGCCAAAAGCGAAATATCTGATTGATAAGCATTACTGCCTCACAGAAAGAGACGGTGACGTTCCAAGCCATCACGCACCAGACCATGGGCAGGGCAGGTAGCGAGGGTACGAGCTTGGGTTACTACAGCGCTACAGAAATTTCAAGTTGTTCAAAGGGCAATGGAGAGAAAACTGGCAGAAGTAACACTCAGAGACAGAAAGACGAATAAATAGCTCCGAAAAGAAAGTCTAGTATCAGATGTTGCCAAAAGAGTAGCGGCCGGACATGTAGCCAGAAATCCCGAAATATGGTGCAAGCAAATATTAACATGGCAACCAAGGGATTGTAAACGACTAGCTGTAAGACTGCAAATGAGATGGAAAGAAGACATCATAAAGATAGCGGGCAGTAATTGGTTGAAGACTGCCCAAAACAGAACGGAAAGGAAGTTGTGGGGGTCTACACCAAAATGGTCGGAAAAGTCTTAAGATGGTGATGTTCACGGCACTGGGACGCATAAGCGGGGCATTCCGCCAACATTTGCAGCGCCGTTTCTTGGACAGGGTTGCGGCTGCTGTCACTATAGTGATATCCAGGCGTTTCCTCCTGGCCATTTCTCTACAAGAACCGGCCGAAACAACGGAAAGTGAGAACGTCGCGACGCAACATCTCTTCAACCACATGGTGCCATGCCTGAATACAAGACATCTGTACCTGGCCGGTCATAGACATTCCTACTAAAGGTTTAGACGATACTTTTATATTTGGTAAGGAGTATTTTAAAAATAAAAATAAAAATTAAAAAACACGACTGCCCTGCGAAGAAACGAACTAAAAAGTTAATAACAAGTTTGAATAAAATAGTCATTGCAGTCGGGGGCCGTTTTGTGGAATACCAATTTAAGAGGTCCTAATTTTTATTTGATACATTTTAGTAGCAACTTGGTCTAAATCCCGACAATACTCCAATCATTAGAATTAATATGAATGAACTAGATGGCGTTGTTTTATAAATTACTTAACGGCGGTACATTTCTTATCAAAATATGATGTTATATTTTATGTAATTATTACTTACGTACTCACTTTCTTATTTTGTATTTATACATTACATAAATATACATTAATAACAACACTTGTTTGTTTATCACAAATAAATAATAGATGGCGTTATTACATTTGTCCTCGCCATTTAACGTTAGATGGCACTATGATGTTTCTTATTTGAAAATGGCTTGACACCCCTACCATGTTGACTTTTTCAAAAATATATATCCAGTATTACTCGGGATGATGTAAGGATTCTAATGATACCCCATACATCCTAATCAGTCCAAGCATTTAGAAGTTATAGTGGAATAAAGAAACTCACATACATACATGAATCCTGAAAACATTACACTCCTTTTTTTGGACAGTCGTGTAAAAATGTTGACCACATTTACACCTCTTGGATTTATCACTTTTGTGAAAACAAAACTACTCTAGGGTACTTTGAGACATACATTCAAAACTAAATAATAATATTGTCATAGAGAATTGAAGTTTGGTTTATAGTTAAAAATGTTTACAACAATGTGTTCTATTAAAATAACACAATTTTATTGATTGGCCGGCGAAATAAAAATTAGCCCAATTTGGGTGATCTCCTTTAGGCGCTGCCATCGGCAAGTACCTAGTAGTGAAAAAAAGTTAAAATTATACATAATTACATACATATGAACGAAATCATACTCCTACACCCACAACGCTTATTTTCCGCCAACCAATAATAAACTCTCGTTTTCGTTATTATTTGTTAGTCAAATTGATATACTTACCTACCGAACATTTCTAAGCTGTGACACCAGTGCATTCTTCCTCGGCGTGATAAATAATTACGATAATATTATTAGGTGTCCATTGTTCCGTGTTTGGAAATAGTGTGGAAATCAATTATAATTGGTGGAAATAGTCAATAGAATTATTGAATATTAATCTACGTATCTATATCAAAACTTTTTTTTTGTTTTTGATCGCGCTAGTCTTAGGAACTAGCAGGCCAATTTCTAAGATTTTTTTGCCTCTCTAGCCCATTTGTTGAGGAAGATTATACCAAATAACATCACGCTACTACCCACGAGGGTGGTGCAGTAACCATAAATACCACTATGCAGGTCACTGCGGATATTTCTATTTATTTAGGTAGGTAGGTACCTATAAAATTCGCTTGTATAGCTTTTAGGAAAATCTCACATTTTTATTTCTGTATATAGGATCACAGAATAAAAGTGTGTATTATTATATTAGGTAGGTACCCAATACAACAATAATACTATAAATCATCCACAATACACAAGAAATCAATAATTTTCTAAACTACTGGTACCTAACTATGCTGTTGTTATCAAGTCCGTTATCTTGTCCAATAATCAACACGATATTTTCAAAACTATACTAATTACCTATATACACACTTATTACTTACTAAAAATTTATAATACCTATTTACAAACTAAACCTAGATATAATATATTTATCAGTAAGTGATGATGACATTACGTAACTGACGATAAAATAATTCGTAATCCTGCGGTGCGCTCTGCAAACTAGCGATACGTCCTGTCTCCATTACATCCCGCTCGGGACTGAACGACGCCGGAGAGAGCGCGTTGGCAGCAGGAAATTATATTTTTATATATATTAAAATTTATAATGATGATGGCTGAGAAACATCCGCTTTTACATGAATTTTCTTTTGGTATACTTTTGAAAATTCTAATTCCAATACAACTCAAATGAAACGGAAAAAATTGTTTAAACAGACCCATATTCGCGATTATTTTCTATCGTATAACATGAGAGTAATCGTGTTTCGAATGGCCGACAAATATAGATCTAATGCTGTAGAATAACATATATTTTTTTCTGAATTTAAATCTCTGTTATTTACAAATAAAACGCGTTTGAACACGCTAGATAACACTGTATTTTGGGAAATCCTCGCCTTAAGGTAATGTTTTCGCCTCCTATCAGGTATTCCTCTAAACAACTTTATGCGGAATGCAAACTGCTAACAGTGAGACAACTGTACGTGCTTTATTCTGTTCTGCGCAAACAACGCCCTATCGCCGCTCCTACAGGTAGAATCAATGATAAAGGCTTCTCCCCCGTCCAATACTTCACCTATTTTGCCAATAGATATTGTATATTGTGTTACAATTTTGGACTGACATATTGCTATATCAGTCCAAAATTTTATAATAACCTAAATAAAACTTTCGATATTTTCTCTAAAAATAAGTACCAGTGTAAAATGACACTAAAATAACATCTACAAAGCTTAGACTATCATAAAAAAGAGGCCCTCCTACACACACAGACTCACGCACACACACACACACACACACGCACACCACATACTCATAGATTAATACACTAACTAAAATTGTATTGTTAAACATAAGTTTCTTATTTTGTTTTTATATACAAATGTGATATGTTTTGGAACAATAAAGATTATTATTATTATGTACTAGATATATTATGTTAAGATATTTAAGATATTGAGATTGAATACCATGTATGATGTGCAAATCTACGGTGTTAAACGCATTGCTGTCATTATACTAATCTTTATACTTTCTAGTTTTTATCCAAAATCAATTCCTGGCACTGCCAATAACTATATCCTGTGGGTAGTTTCAATAACTATACCTTGCCTACTAATGATTCATTGTCGACCTAGCGTAATCCCGATTGCCTCCAAGACTGTCGCTTTGTAGCTTGAGGTTCGATTACCAGTCTAACCAGATTTAACAGAATATTAGCGATATTCTAAAGCTTAAACTAGTGTCAGTTTATTCAAAGGTTCTGACTTGAAAAATTTTCCTGACAGTCGAGACCGATGGTTTAACGTACTCTCCGAAGTACGGGCCAAGCGATTATTAACATTCAATACGCACATAACTAGTTTATCATTCAAAATTGGTCTTTGCTTTCAAATTTAATATTACTGCTGAACAGAAAGTCTGGTTGTTCGACCTACGTACTTTACCAGAGTTTGTCCACCGAGCAGAAACCTGTGTGCTCACAAAAGAGAGCGTTAACAAAATTAAAGTCACCCAGAGGATAGTAGAAAAAAGATCGTCGGTATTATGTTGAAAGACCGCAAAACCAACGCCTGGACTAAAACAAATAGCAAGTATAAAGTGGCAATGGGTGATTCTCCTAGCTCGCAAACATAAATGTAGTTTGTGGGGTATAGAGTCTGGGTATAGAGACCTTAGAGAGAAAAGAGACCTAGGTAGATGAAGGCTACAAATGCGGTAGACATGCAGGAAGACATTAAGAAAACTGCAGGAACGGTATGGTTAGGTCGCGTCGGTAGGACTGTGTTTGAAGGCGCAATTCTAAATAGGCCTACATTCGCACAGCAAGGAGAAAATTTTGAAATATTATGCCCATTTACTTAGCGGATTACACGTTGTGTACACAAAATGTCTAGATAAATAGATAAGCAAGAGAATAAGGTGAAACAGGATGAAAAGAAACAAAGATTTTCCCCCACAGGAGATCAAAGAAGCAAGAAAAGAGAAAAAGATACTGGCGGACAAACTAAGCCTCTGTCGAACGAAAATAGATGATTTTCGTTACCAAAAATTTTAGACGAGGATTAGTTTTATTAATCGTACACCCTTTCAACGGCTGCCGGACATGGGCCTTTCCTAATTTGCGTCACAATACCATTGTAAGTCAATATGAGACTTTGGCCTACTATGCCACGCTGATTGGACGGGTTGGCACAGTGGTCGAATTGTCCGTCTCTTCGCAACGATTCTGTAAGACTTGGCCGTTTTTCTTAGTGGCCTCTTCCTCTTACGATGTTCGAGGAATGAAATTTGAAACCATTATGTTACTATTCAAAACTGCCAAGTGCCAATCATTATATTAGATTCATATGCCAATCACTGTACTCAAGTGCCAATGTTTGTAACATTCCACAAAAGTAATTAGAAATCAATACAGTAATTTAAAAAATGTTACTTATTTAAATTAAAGTAGTATTTTCTTTAACTCTTAAAACCTTTTATCCGAAAATCAATTAATAACATTATCAAATTTGGTTTTTACGAGTACCTATACGCCATTTATTCACAGAAATTCGCTTGGAATGCCAATCATTTTACTTTTTACCCTAATTGGTGACTAAAGAGGCCATGAGTATCTTACCCGTTCTTATTATTGGTTCTATTCCGCTGTTTTGCTGAAAGTAGCAACGAATTAATTCAGTAATTTTTATTAATTTAATTATTTTCCCTAAGATTGATATCGAGCAAGCAATACTTTCGCATTACGAGCGATCATAAGTTTTTTTTATAATTAACATCAAAGATAATGTTCATAATATTACTGATTACATATTGTCACTATAAACAACAGCAATTTTGTAAAAGCACTCTCAAATTTCATAAAGGTTTATTCAAAACAGAAACATTGCAAATAATTTATACTCGATAAGTAACTTTATATTTCAATTGATAGACTGCTTAAATTTTCTATGCTATGGCGCGAAAATTTTATACCTACATGGCGGCAGAGGCGTCACGTCGCGTTGTCGATAGCGCGGGATTCATCGTAATTATGGACGCGCGCATACTCGCGAACTGGGGAAGCAGGGAGCTTCAAAAGCTTTGAGCGCACGGAAATCCTCGCCTTAATATAGGTTCATTGGGTACTAACCATGACAACTTTATCGCTATGATGCAACGAAACCAATTGGACATTATAGCTATCTACGAGACGTGGTTACGTCTGAGCGAGAACGGCCGGTTATTATCTGCGGCATATATATACCACGGCCAGCTAGCGTTCGCTCGGGCCGAGGTGGTGGGGTCGGTTTCTATATCAGGCGTGGTCTTAACGTGCGCTTACTAACTACAGCGCTTGATCCTAGGTTCGAGTCAATAGAACAGATGTGGCTTACTATCACTATCAACGGGCAAAGGGATTCTATTGGGACTGCGTACCGGCCGCCTTAGCCCGATTTAAGTCTATTCTTGGATGCTATGACCGACACAATAGCGTCACTTACTGACTCCGACTATTGAGTTTTATAAGGAGATTTCAACGTTAATTTGCTCAATAGAACGGACTCTTAGAGTTAAGGTGATTGAGGATATTTGAGCAGCCTTAGTCTAACACAAGTTGTTACCATTCCAACACATTTTACAAACTCAAGTGAATCCCTAATAGACCTAGTTTGCACAAATCTTCGAGCCAAAAAAATCACAACTGAATCTTTTGTTAATATATGTGGACAATCTTTGGTTTTGTGTGAATTTATTATACGAAGGGAGCGGCTCAAACCACATAAAGTGCAATATAGACCGCTAAAACATGTCAATGTACAATGTTTACGGGACAGTCTATCCCGCGTTACTTGGGGCAATATTTTACATCTGGAAACGGTAAACGAGATGGTTGACGCTTTTAATGCCTAACTTATTGGAGTGTTTGATGCCTACGCGCCAGTTAACACGACTCTTATCAGAGAACGATCATATCCGTGGGTTACAGATACTATCAAACTGATGATGAAATTGAGGGATGATGCGTTAAAGGCATATCGTTTTTGTAAAATAGACAACAAACAGGCATATTTTAAGCAGCTGAAATCATTTGTTTCATCATCCCTTTACAATGAAAAAGTAGCTTATTTTAAATTTAATATTAATAATAAAATTAAAGACCCGAAAACATTATGGAAAATATTAAAACCACCTTATTGCCAAATAAAAATGGCGGCTATAGCCTAGTGGTGTATGTAACCGACTGCCGAGACGATAGTCTCGGGTTCGATCCCCAGGTACCCCAGGCACACACCTCTGACTTTTCGAAGTTATGTGTGTATTAAAAATGTTAATTATCGCTCGCTTAATAATGTGCCCGGTAGATGGCAACAGGCTCGCCCCCTATTACATTGGGGCCTAAACATAACTGGCGAAATGTGGGTGTGTATACACCTCTGCCTATTCCTTTCGGGGATAAAAGGCGTGAAGTTATGTTATCTTATGTTAAAAAGGTTATTGACCTTCCGTCTCACCTTTCAGACCCGAATATAATAAATAGCCATTTTTTAAACGTGCCTGGTAACCCTGTAGTTAAAATCTCGGATATGACTTTTTTGAATTTCATAAATATGGTGATGCCGTCTTTATTATATTACCCGTTGACCCTGAAGATATTTCTAAATATCTGTTGCTACTCAAATCAAATGAGGAGGGTTGCGATGGTATTAGCTTACAGATGTCGATGCTATCTCAGCCTTATTCGCTATTAGCCATAATCTTATAATATTATTATTACATCTATACAGACGGCCACTTTCCCGGATACTTGAAAATTGGCTACTGTCAGGCCACTACCGAAAAATCAAAACCCTAACGATGTTAAAGACCTTAGGCCTATAAGTATACTCCCCTGCTTGTCCAAGGTAATAGAAAAAGTAGTGAGCGGGCAATTTTCTAAATCATCATCAGCCTTTGATAGTCCACTGCTGGACTAGGCCTCTCCTTTGAAAGGAGGAATTGGCCTACTATACCACGCTGGCCAAGCGGGTTGGTATAGGGTTTGTATCAAGTTTTCCTTCTCTTGCAGTGCTGTTCTCTGCATACTATGCTCCCTCTGTCGGTTCTTACGACACCCATGGGATGATATGGGTTTGTCTAGAATTACCGCAGCCAGGTAGGGATTTTCAGAACAGAGTTGCAGTGGAAGGTGTAATACATCTACCTGACCAAGATAGACAATACATCTAAACACTTTCACTGCGTTGCACAGCGAGTCACAACCAATACTAATAAAATTTTTCAACTCACCCGATATCTTCACTGGTGATATTCTTGAAGTGGACCTATAGGATTAACTCACAATTTTGGCCAAAATAACAAGAGAATCGAATAGATACCAGTCTCCAGTTCAGCGTAGTCCTCCTCGGGCACCAATCAGGAATTCACACACGTGTTTTACAAAGTTCAATGTTCAATAATCCAATTTACCACAAACCTTGCCGGAAGTCAAAAGCGGCAATCGTTAGTAATTACAAGTTAATTCAATTCGCGTTAATTCAAAAGGCGATCAATTAATATCAATTTATCTCGCGAGACAGCCCAAGACGGCGTGTTAATTTTTCAAGGCGGCAACGGAAGTGACAGTTCAGTGTGACCATTGTCAGAAATTTTCAATAGAGTAAACAAAATGTTACTTAATCGATATAATCGATTTGACTTATAATAAAAACTAATTCTATTTCAAACATCCACCCGCCCCGAACCGGCCCACCAGTCCGCTAATCAGTTGGTAGACGTGACAATGTTGCAACCGCTCTCCTCAGAATCGAACCGTCCACCAAGACCTCAGCAAATCGGGGAACTCCATCAGCCCCAGTTACCAAACGGAGGATGCGCCCCCTGCGCCATCTGAGTGGCGGAAGGTTAGCCTCCTTGATCAAAACGAGGTCACCAATCTTGGGTGGATCGGTCTTGTCGGTCCACTTAACGCGTTGCTGGAGTATGTGCAAATATTCCAAATTCCAGAGTTTCCAAAAGCTCTGAGTAATCTGGCGTACCAATTCAAAAAATGGCCCGGCGTAAGGGCCTCCAAATCATTCGGATCTGAGGAGATCGGGCACAATGGCCGAGAGTTCAAAACGGCCTCAATCTTACAAAACACAGTTGCGAGTTCCTCAAATGTAGGGACAGATTCACCGATTGTCCTGCGCAAGTGTGTTTTGGCCGATTTTACAGCGGCCTCAAATATACCACCCCAGTGTGGACAATTTGGTGGGGAAAACAACCAATTTATCCCACGTCGGGCAAGCCTATCACCTATATCAGCTTTGTTGCTTTCAAGAAAATTAACAACCTCATTCAAATAATTATACGTGCCCTTGAAGTTAGTGCCGCAGTCAGAATGGATCAAGGAAGGCAGCCCTCTGCGGGATACAAATCTGTCAAATGTGGCTACAAACGCCTCGGTCGTAAGCAAGGAGACCAGTTCCAAATGAACGGCCTTTGTGGAGAGGCAAACAAAAACACACAAGTAGGCCTTAACAGTCTTGCTGTTTCGAAGTGTCGACGTTTTCACCAAAAAGGGACCAGCGAAGTCCGTGCCAACACCGTCAAACGTCCTGCTTTCAGTAACGCGATCTGCCGGTAAGTCCCCCATCAAGGGCTGCATGGTAGAAGCCTTGAGCTTATAGCAAGGGATGCAGCGAAAGACTACACTCCGAATAATTCTTCGGGCAGACAAGATCCAAAACTCGCGTTGCAAAATGGCCAAGAGCGCATTACAACCAGCATGCGAATTTTAAGGTGACGGTCAGTTACCAACAAGCGTACCAAATGACCGTCCTTAGGTAACAAAAGGGGGTGACGTGCTCCGTAAGGGAGGTTGGCGTTCTTGAGACGCCCTCCAACGCGCAAGAGACCCGTTTCGTCCAAAAAGGGGTTCAATTTTGATACAGCTTCCGATAATTTCGATCTCCCTGATTTAAGGATAGCAATTTCCTTCTCAAAATGCGCCAATTGCACAGAACGAACCCAAAAGGTGAGAGGCTCCTGTCGTTCCTGTGGTGAGAGAAACGGTGTCAATCGTTTCTGCTGGGGGTGCCTAAAATTAAAAACAAAACGCTTTATCCAAGCAGTGACACCTAACAACTTGTCAAGGGAGCTGTAACGATTCAACAAAAAATCGGGGTCGAAGGCGCATTCTACCTTCTCAAGAGCGAGTGTTCGTAGACCCGGCAAATTAGAAGTATTCAAAACTGGCGTTCGAGGCCAATCAATTTCTGGTCGACTCAACCATTCCGGACCCCACCACAGCGAATGACCTATCAAACTAGGCGTCAAGCAACCGCACGAGGCACAATCAGCGGGGTTGAGCTCACCTGGCACGTGTCTCCAAACAAGTTTGACTTCGGATTTCTGGATTTGGGAAACGCGATTAGCGACAAATACCTCCAAAGTGTGGACAGAAGCCTTCAACCAACAAAGAACAATTTGGCTGTCTGTCCAGGCGTAGGTTCCATTAATACAAATGCTTTTACCCAAAGTACTGGACACGTGGTTCAATAAGCGTACAAGTAGGGCTGCTCCCGAGAGCTCCAATTTTGGGATGGTCAGAGATGTCCGAAGGGGTGCTACCTTGCTCTTTGCCATGATCAGGGAAACTCTCACCTGACCTGAGGCACTGACTGTGTGCAAGTACACCACGGCCGCGTGACCTCGTTCCGAGGCATCACAAAACCCGTGAAGGGTGGCCTTGTACTTTCCGGGAGGAAGGATGGGACGAGGCAAGGAGATCTTGTTGAATGCAGGAAGTGAGGATACAAAAGAGGTCCATTCCTCAACAAGAGTGCCGTGTAGAGGTTCGTCCCAGGTCAATCCTGCTGTCCAAAGCTTCTGCAAGAAGCATTTTGCCCAAAATATGATAGGACAAATCCAACCGTTCGGATCAAAGGTTCTGGCGACAGTAGACAACACGAGACGTTTAGTCCAAGAACAAGGCAATTTCAAGTCTACGTTATACGTAAAGATGTCTTGGACTGGTCTGTACTGAACGCCGAGAACAGCCATCATGGCGGGGTTGTCAACAATCTCAAACAAATGTGGATCTTGCTGATGATCCTCTGGCAAGCCTTACAAAAGCGCTGGTGAGTTGGAAATCCATTTGCGCAACTCATAACCAGCGGAGGCCAAAATACCTATCAGTTCGTCCCGCAGGAGGATCGCCTCGTCCACTGTGGAGGCTCCCGAGCAAATGTCATCGACGTAAATATCGTTCTTCAAGATGGCGGAGGCTCGTGGGAAACGTAAGCCTTAGCTGTCTGCGAGCTCCCAAAGAGAATGTATTGCCAAGTAGGGGCTAGACCTTAACCCGTACGTATTAGTATTGAGCTCGTAGATGACCATGGGATCACGAGGAGACTCTCTCCAAAGGGTCAGCTGGAAGCGACGGTCATCAGGGTGGATAATCGTGTGCCTGAACATCATTTTTATATCGGCTACAAAGACAACCTGATGTCGTCGGAAGCTGGTGATGATGTCACAAAGGTCCTTGACCAACTTGGGACCAGAATGCAAGCACTGGTTCAAGGATACGCCCGTAGAAGTCTGCGCAGAACCATCAAATACTGTGCGCAGCTTGCCAGTCGATGGCTTCAATACCGCATGATGCGGGAGAAAGTAGTGCTCCACCGAACGCCAATCCAAATTTGACACAGACATGTGTCCCAATTGTTCATATTCCCTCATGAACTCAATGTACTTCTGTCTGAGCTCCGGATCACGGCCCATGCGACGCTCCGTAGCTAACAATCTTTTTTCAGCTTAAGGTCGTGACTCACCAAGCGGAGGCCGAACAGACAGAAAAGGTAGCCTCGTAATGATCCGACCAGAACGGAGTCGACCAGTGTTGTTCTGGAAGAACAGCTCGCACTCCTCATGTTCTGGATTCAAACGAGCAGCTTGAGGAGGCTCCTCTACCTCCCAAAACCTCTGAACAGCATCAGAGAGAGCAGAGCCTACAGCCAACAAATTATCAAGTTCGGGTGGAGAGGGGTCCCTAGGTACAGGTCCCATCAAAGCAAATCCAAATATGGTCGGGATGGCAGTCAAACCATTTGGCACCAAGACCCGTTTCCCACCAATCAAAATTCCACCGAGGACATCAGAGCCAATCAACAAGTCGATTTGTCCCGGTGTGTCAAATTTTGGGTCTGCCAGTTCCAATCCCGATGTCAAATTCACCACAGCAGCAGGTAGCTGCTTCTGTGGGTGCATACCCAAAATATTCTTCAACACAATAGCCGAGGTTTTAATCATCGGGTGTGAAGATTCAACAGGGCCAAACAAAACCTTAACTTACCCTTCAACATAAGAGGCTACGTCACCTATGCCCTGTATACAATTTGGAAATAAACCCATATTTAATTTAACCTGCCCTACCAAATAAGTGGAAACAATGCAACCTTGTGAACCTGTGTCCAATATAGCACGGACAACAACAGAGGTCCCCGTGGGTCCCCAGACCCTAACAGCAACCGTTGGTAGGATAACGGTGTCAATGGGGGAGGTTGGCGTTATAGGGCAGGGATCATTGACCTATTGTTGCCTGGGCGGCGACCGTTGGCCAGGACCAGGCAAGTCCAAATGAGGGTGCGGCTTGAAGTCCTCAAAAGCGCGATGACTCGATCCGCGCGCCATCTGTGGGGGGTCATAATGACGCACCCGCCCAAAACGAGGTGGGCGCGAGTCAAGGCGGGGCTGGTGACGCTGAACAGCATATTCAGGTGCGCGAGAGAGACGAGGCGTGCGCACGCTACGGTTCTCCAAGCGGGGTGAGCGGCGATCAATTAAGCGAGGCGACTTTCGGCTACGCGCCGGTGAGCCTCGGCTGCCACCTTCAAAACACCCGCCCGTGCGCGGCGTCGGCTGGTTGGACAAGCGGCCTACCTCTCTGGCATTCATGCAGAGAATGTCCAAATGCTGTCCTCCACAGTGAGGACAGGGGCGAGAGTTTGGGCAGTCTCGCTGGTAGTGGGACCCCAAGCAAGAGAAGCAAAGGTGGCGGGCATTCGCGATGCGCCTACGAGAGGCGACATGTAGGTCCAAGAATGCCCTACAACTGGCCGTTCTGTGCCCCGTGACCTTGCAGTAAGAGCACTCCACTGGGCTCTGCGTGACTGCAAAACGAGGAGGGCGCCGGTCAACATTGCCTCGGGTGTGAACGCGAGCCTGCTCCTTGACCTTGGACGGCTGCGTCTTAGCCGGCGTGTCACCACCGGAGTTGTCCAAGACCCGGCACTCATCCTCCAGGAACCTCTCCAGGTCAGCAAAGGGGGGCAAATGGGTCGCGCTATCCCCACCAAAGCGCTGCTCAAAACGCGACCTCAGGTCGGCAGGCAGCTTCTTTAACACAATGTGCACCAATAGATGGGACCATTGGTTTACGGGCAGGTCAAGGCACTTAAGTGCATTGATGGCCACCAAAAGCGGGTTCAAAAGTTGGGTGCGCAACCCAGAGACCCGGATGAGCGTCGGCAAATCCAAAATCTGCTCGATGTGCGTGTCAGCGAGGCCACGCTTATTATGGTACCTACGGGTAATTAGGTCCCGAGCCGTCTGGTACGCCTCGTCAGACACGGGCAGATGCTGGATGAGGCCCTTGGCCTCCCCATCCAGAACCGATATTAAATATGCCAATTTTTGTGCTGGCCGAAGGTCAGCCCTGTCATTGACCAGGCTGTCGAACAAATTAACGAAGCCCAGGTAGCTTCCTAGGCAGCCATCAAAATGGGGGAGGTCCAAGTAGGGAGCCTACTCACCATCCCCGGTGCTGACCTAGGAAGCTCCTGCTTCAGGCCGGGTTGCCCTTCCCTATCGGCAACTAGTTGTCTCGCACTATTGGAGACAGCATCATACAGGTCTAAGACCTGGGCATAGTCTTCGCTGACCTTATTTCGCTGGTCAGCGGTGAAATCATTGACTGACACTTCGAGACAGCAAGCGCTGAAAGTGCGGAATTGCTGTTCCACACTTGCCAGGCGATCGTCAATCCGCTCGTACCTTTGTAGTAAGGCCTGCTGGCAATCAGGCCAGTTCACTAAGGCACTGGCCGAGGCAAACCAGCGCAAATCTGATGCAATAGCACCAGCAGCCGCACGCAAGTCCTTGATAGCTGACATAATCAAAATTCAAAAGAGCCCGGACAAGCGTTAAGTAATATTAACAATCAAAACTAAATTTTTCGTAATTCTTTGAAACCAACAAAGTATTAGCCTGTTTACTGGTGGTACAAGCAAGTGACAGGTATCTACTGTCCAACAAAATTAATAGTTTCGATATATTGAAACAAACACAAAAGTTATCAAAGTTGTATCTTATAACAAATTAAAAGTTGAAACTTCAAATTAATTAATGAATTATTTGCAACAGACAGACTGGCTGTGTTATTTGAGATATACAATAGTAAGTAAGCACAGAATATGTGTTACCTAGCAATATTATCTATATATTATAACAAACAAAGGTTTATCAAAAGTTTGGTTGTTATAAGTAATGATTCAAACTTAATATAATTATGAGATAAACTAAATTTATTGATACATACAGCTGTTAGGTATCCAAACAAACTGACTTATTAATAGTAACAGCAACAAATCTATGCTAGATTTCAACAATTTAAATCAAACAATTACTGATTGAGGTTATGTATGACAATGTGTTTCAAGTTATGTAGGTCAACTTATACAATTAAATATTATGTATTTTAGACAATAACTGACCTAACAAACACTACAATACTGTCTACAAGGTGATAAGATACAAGCTTATACCAATCTGAGGTTTGTACTCAGTAATGCAACAGCGGCTAAATACAACAGCGCTCTGCACCAAAAATTATGTCTAGAATTACCGCAGCCAGGTAGGGATTTTCAGAACAGAGTTCCAGTGGAAGGTGTAATACATCTACCTGACCAAGATAGACATCTAAACACTTTCACTGCGTTGCACAGCGGGTCACAACCAATACTAATAAAATGTTTCAACTCACCCGATATCTTCACTGGTGATATTCTTGAAGTGGACCTATAGGATTAACTCACAATTTTGGCCAAAATAACAAGAGAATCGAATAGATACCAGTCTCCAGTTCAGCGCAGTCCTCCTCGGGCACCAATCAGGAATTCACACAGGTGTTTTACAAAGTTCAATGTTCAATAATCCAATTTACCACAAACCTTGCCGGAAGTCAAAAGCGGCAATCGTTAATTCAATTCGCGTTAATTCAATTCGCGTTAATTCAAAAGGCGATCAATTTATATCAATTTATCTCGCGAGACAGCCCAAGACGGCGTGTTAATTTTTCAAGGCGGCAACGGAAGTGACAGTTCAGTGTGACCATTGTCAGAAATTTTCAATAGACTAAACAAAATGTTACTTAATCGATATAATCGATTTGACTTATAATAAAAACTAATTCTATTTCAAACAGGGGTGGTGACAATTCGTATTCTTAATCCGTCACCACACAGACATTTTCTAAATACTTGGAGGATAATAATATATTACCGACGCTCCAATCAGGCTTTAGGAAGGGCTGGGGCACCGCTACCTCGTTGCTTGACGTGACAGATAATATTCTTTCTGCTCAAGACCGGGGTATGTGCACCTTACTTGTACTTCTGGACTTTTCACGTGCTTTTGAAAGTATAAATATTTCTCTGCTACTTTCAAAATTAAACTACTACGGCTGTGACAACAGAACGATCAACTAGTTCCACAGTTATCTGTCACATCGTAAGCAAGCGGTGGAGATGCGTCTGTCCGATGGCGAAATGGTGGTCTCAGAAGTTAGTCCACTCGTGAGAGGAGTCCCACAGGGATAAATCCTGGCACCTCTGCTCTTTATCCTTTACTGTGCTGACATAACCAAGTGTATAAATGACCTCGATAAAATTGTAGAATGGGCTAAAAATAACTCTTTGGTACTGAATACCGAAAACACAAAATATATGGTGTTTGCACAAAATATGGTGTGTGCACAAAATAGGTATATTATACACAGAACCAACTTGTGACGTCGTGCCTCCGCGCTTGCGAGCCCCACTACGATGACGCACTGGAGTGGGGACCCAAACCCGCTTGCCGAGGACATATATACCGGCGACACACGTGGTTGGCTTGCTTTTTCTTCGGCTGGGACACGTGAAAGCTGAGTATCCATCCGTGGACCTGTGGAGTGTTAACTTACGACCTACGCCCTGGATAACTATCTAGCCGGTTAACCCCTAGTGTCGGTTCTTTTATTAATCAAAATTGTGAATCTGGAATATAACGCGAGTTTAATCTGTCCTGGTGATATTTTTATTTATTTCCCGTAAGACAACCTAAGCATCTCTTTTTATTGCTCGGCGAGTGATCGATCCCGGCTATCCCGTGAAAATCGATCACCCGTGCGACATTGGCGCCCAATAGAATTTTTAAATATATTTTTAAAACGTAAGTTAGCACTTTACAGGTGAGTGAAATAATTTCTTTTTCTCTTGTATATTTTTCTCCTGTGTGTGCATATATTCTGGTGTGGTGAATTGCGTACAGGTACAGTTTCTATCTATTTTGGTTGGCCATAAGCAATTTAACTGTGTAAATAACATAACGGTGATTTAATTAACGTCGGTCTAAAATCACGTTTCACTGCGGGCAGCGTGCCCAGTCGCCAACCGGTTCTAACCGCTTTGCCGTTGAACTACGTGCCTCGTGTTCGCGAAAAAAAATATTGTGATTCAACCTTTGAGTGACCTTTAAGTAATTTTTCTTAATCCTTTACCAATCATCACACCATT
The DNA here is from genome assembly GCA_944739405.2 of Euclidia mi. Classification (NCBI taxonomy): domain Eukaryota; kingdom Metazoa; phylum Arthropoda; class Insecta; order Lepidoptera; family Erebidae; genus Euclidia; species Euclidia mi. Next base: position 19,167,098 of record OX123201.2, read on the forward strand.
GTATAATTTAGTGTATTTCAGCTTTTTTTAGCACGGTATTCGATTTTCTGGCGATATTTAATTTTTTTTCTAGTACCGGCGTAAATACTTAGATTTTCTATTATTGTTTTGTAATAATGGCTTACATTATAAATTTCTCATTATTAACTAAAGCGGAATTAGAATATGAGACCACAATACGCGGCGTTTCAAAGCCTGACGATCCCCGCAAACAAATCGCTAAACTTTCAGTTAAAATTCCCTCGGAGGATATATTATCTTCACCCTTCCCACCAGAGGAGGATGTGGCTGAAGTGGAAAAGTCGTTATTAAGATCAAATAGACACTTATCTATGTTGGAAGCAAACTATACCTCCGAGCTTCAACAGAAGGTCGAAACCGTGCTTCACCATTGTTTTCATCGACTGAATAGGGTGGATACCGGCAGTCTTGATATTAAAAAAATTGAGTCTGTGTGGAATAAATTTAATGACTTATATGCGAAATTACAATTAATCACGCGTCGTAGTTCGCGGTCGGATTGCTCAGTGGCAGAGGGAAACACTTCCTATAATTACGACCGTAAGCTTTTCTCAGAATTAGGTAAATTCAAATTTAACGGTAAATCATGTGTAAGATCTTTTATTGAAAAAATTGATGAATTTATGTCCTGTAGATCTATTCCACATGACAAGATGTTGTCTTTCGCTTTTGAAATATTTTCGGGTGACGCATTAGTTTGGTATCGTTCTGTTAAAAATAACGTAAAGACTTGGTTAGAACTTTGCGAACTTTTAAAACGAGATTTTAGTCCGCATAACTACGATTACCGTCTTATGACGGAGATTCGTCAGCGCTCACAAGGCGAGAACGAATCAATAACTATTTACGTGGCAAAAATGCACGGTCTGTTTTCGCGACTTAGTTCTCCCATCGCTGATTCGGAGAAGCTAGAAATTTTACTAAATAATATTAGACCTTGTTACACTAATTGTCTGCTCACTGCAAAGGTTGTTGACGTTGATAGTCTGGTCGAAGTTTGTCGTCTTTTCGAAAATTACCAAAGTCGCAGTAAGCAATTTTCCGAACCCCCTAAAGTTTCAAAGAATACTGTAGCACCCGATCTAGCGTATAATTATCCGTTTTCTAATTTTTCTTCAAACAAAAATGTTTACAATCATAATAACTTCAATAAATATAACTCTGTCGCCGATACATCGAGATACAAGTCTGTGCCACAAGTCAACGCCGTATCGAGTACTTCTAATATAAATAAAACTTTTTGCGTGCGTTGTAGATGCAATTCGCACTCATTACGTAATTGCCGTCAGCCACACTACCTAATCTGTTTTAAGTGCGGCACAAAGGGTTTCAAGGTGTCAGACTGCCCCAATTGTAAATCTAAGTCGACCCCTACAGTTTCAAAAAACTAGTTAATAAGGATTGTGGAAAATCAAATTATACAACTAATTGTAATAAAACAGAGTGGAATAATTGGTTAGACTTTTTAAAAAAATTCTTTAATAGCTATCATATTTCCTCAATCCGTAATTCTAAAGTAGAATATTTACCTTACGTTACTCTAAAATTAAACGGAATACCTACCACAGGTCTTTTAGATTCTGGATCTTGCGTTACAATTTTAGGTAATAATTTGCATAACTTATTTTTGAAAGACAATGTTTTGGATAAATCGAAACCTTTAAGGTTAATAACAGCAGGCGGTGAACGATTTGAGTCCTTGGGATCGGTGTTTCTACCCTTCGAGTTTCAGGATAAATTGATTAACTTAGAAGTTCATGTTGTACCTGGGATTCAAAATTCCCTTATCCTTGGCATGGATTTTTGGCGAAGCTTTGGCCTATTTCCTAACAAATTGGAGTCTGTTTTGATTGTGAACAAGTCCGACGCTCAAGTAATGGAGTTGCAGGCAGTTCCCCCTACACATCTTGTTTCCTATGATCATCTTACAGTCGACCAGAGAGCTACCGCTGACAACATTATTTCTAAATTTACCGATATTTCATACGAGAAGCGGGGTCTCGGTTGCACAAATATTATTTCTCATTCAATTGATACAGGTGATTGTCCCCCTATTCGGCAAAGATTTTATCGCATGTCTCCCGATAAACAAAGAATATTAATAAAGCATCTTGACGACATGCTCTCAGAGGATGTTGTTGAACGATCAGAAAGCCCGTGGTCAAATCCGGTCATTTTGACACCAAAGAAGAATGGTGAACTGCGTTTCTGTTTGGACAGTCGAAAATTAAATTCCGTTACAAAAAAAGATGCTTATAGCTTGCCTTATATTTCGGAAATTTTAGATAATCTGAGAGATGCTAAATACTTGTCTAGTTTAGACCTGTCTAAATCTTTTTGGCAAACATTAATTAAAGAAGAGGACCGTTGCAAAACAGCCTTTTATATTCCCACGCGTGGCACATTTCAATTCAAAAGAATGCCTTTCGGTCTTACGAATGCACCAGCTACTCAACAACGATTAGTTGATATTTTATTTTATGGCCCAGAATTTGAAAATAAGGTTTTCTGTTTTATCGATGACATAATCTGTATCACGTCCAGCTTCAGCGAGCATATTACTCTTTTATTACGCATTCTTGATAAACTAAAAAGCGCTAATTTAACAATTAATCTCGAAAAATGTCAATTTTTTAGAGATAAACTAAAATATTTAGGCTATGTTGTCGACTCTAGTGGATTGCATCCCGATCCGGATAAAGTTAATTCAATGAAAAATTATCCCACTCCTTCTAATAGAAAAGAAGTACGTCGATTTTTAGGCGCAGCCTCGTGGTACAGGCGTTTTATACCGAATTTTAGCTCTATTGCTGCACCCTTAAATAAGTTAACATCTCAAAGTAAAAACGCACCTCCATTCTGCTGGACGACAGAGGCTAATGAGGCGTTTAATAACCTAAAGAATTGTTTGATTTCCTCCTCGGTGTTGGCTTGTCCTGACTACTCGCAACCGTTTGAAATACACTCAGATGCTAGCGATTTTGGTCTTGGCGCGATCCTCTGTCAAAGGTTAAATGGTGAGGAAAGAGTCATAGCGTACTATAGCAAATCACTCAGTAAGCAAGAAAAAAACTACAGTGCCACTGAGCGAGAGGCCCTGGCTGTTCTATCTGCTATAGAACACTGGCGTTGTTATGTTGAAAATGGTAAAAAGTTTATTGTTTACACTGATCACGCTGCTTTGAAATGGTTCTTGACCTTGAATAACCCTACTGGCCGGTTAGCCAGATGGGGAGTTCGCTTATCTTCCTATAATTTCGAAATACGTCATCGTCGGGGTTCCGATAACGTTTTACCTGATTTTCTGTCTCGCTCTTTACCCGTTTCTGCTATTGCTAATGATATAAATATAGATATTAATCCTAATCAGAATTTACCAGTTTCTACTAATGATCCTTGGTATTTAAATATCTATAAAGGCTGTTTAAGTTCTCCGACTTCCTTTGTTAACTATCAAGTAATAAACAATAAATTGTATTGTTTTAAAAAAACATTAAACCCTCTCACTAGAGAATTTCAATGGAAAGAGGTTATTCCGTCTGACCAAAGAACTGACATTCTAAGGGAGAATCATTCTTCGCCCACTGCTGGACATCTGGGTATCTTTAAGACATACAAACGTCTTGCACTTAATTACTTTTGGCCTGGTATGTACTCCGATGTTGTCAAGTTCGTCAGTTCATGTGAACCTTGTATCACCCATAAACACCAAAACCACCCAAATTTAGGTCTAATGGGAAAACCCAAATCATGTCAAAAGCCCTTTCAGACGATTAGTATTGATTTGATTGGTCCATTGCCCCCCAGCAGAAAACAAAACACTTTTATATTTGTGGTCAGTTGTTGTTTCTCTAAATATTGTTTGCTTTTCCCCATTAAACGGGCAACTGCAGAAGTGATAACAAAAATTCTCGAGGAAAATGTATTTTTGGTGCATGGAATTCCATCTACTATTGTTTTGGATAACGGTAAACAATTTATTAGCGCAACCTTTAAAAGTATGTTGTCAAAATATAAAATTCCAAATTTGCATTTTACACCGTTGTATACTCCCCACGTTAACTCAGTTGAACGCTACAACAAAACCATTATTACAGCTATTTCAACTTTCATAGAATCTGATCATCGAATCTGGGACACTTTAATCACTAAGGTTCAGTTCGCCCTTAACTGCGCAGTTAGTGAGGTTACTGGTTATTCTCCTAATTTCCTTGTTTTTGGTAGGGAGGTCATAACATGTGGTTCTCAGTATATTGACAAGGAATTTAATTCCAATATGGTGCTCGAACCACGGGACGGCTATGCCGAAACTTTAGGCTGCTTATCCTCTATTTTCGAGAAGGTACATTCAGCTCTGTTGTCGGCCCACCAACGAAATTGTTCATCTTATAATCTTCGCCGTAAACCGGCAGAATTCAATGTCGGTGATATAGTTTGGCGCAGAACGTTTCTACTTAGTGACAAGGATAAATACTTTAGCAAGAAATTGGCGCCTAAATTTATTAAATGTAAGATTGCCTCAAAAAAGTCACCTCTAGTATACAAACTTAACGACATGGCCGGTAAACCTTTAGGAGAATGGCACATCAAAGATCTAAAGTTGATTAATTACAAAGAATAATAAAAGCATAAACACAACAATGTAAGACGCATATCTACACTAAGTTATAAATACCTACATAATCATTTGTGAAGGCCAACAATGGTTCATATGTTTTCGAGTCGAAGCCCACAAGATAATGTATTGTGTTGTGTTAATGATTTATGTAAACAGGCTAACATAAAATGAATAAATGTTTCAGTTATAAATGGTAACAAAGTTTATTACATGTAATATTGTTACAAAGAATCTGTTGTTTATCTAACTATCAGTTATGGCTCAATGGTTAAAAAGTCGTTGTAGGATCGGTCTAGTGTTCGATTCTCGCATGTGTATTTTCTATAAATGCATATTGATTGGCGTGTTGTTTTTCGCTGTGCCTTGTTCTGAAGTTCTGTTGTTATTCTTAATTCTGTATAAATTCCATAATCAATTGTTATTATAGGTACTTTATAAACATTCAGAGTAATTAACCGTGCGTCGCGAGCTCGGAATAGTCGAATCGTACCTACCTAGTTGTCGTTATGATGCACGCGCGTTCACTCAGCGACGCGCCGATAAATAAATGCCTAACTAATGATTCACCATTGTTTACATTCAAAAGGTGTTTACTGGTCGTGTTGTAGTATTAATTAGAGCAAAATATTTATTAAATTCTTTCCTTTGACATTGAGCGGTCCGGTCGTGTCTGAGGCTTATATTACTTTTGTTCATCGTTACGAAAAATTTGTTGTTACACCTAACTATATTCAAAAAGTTTACTTATCTAGTGGCAAAGGCCGAACCCAAGATTTTTAAGTCGTAGGGCTAGATCAAGTTCTTATATCTACAAACCATTATTACCTAATAATTACCCTAAGCGCTTCTCCATAGATTGTTATCTTTGCTATTGGGCCATTACACTGGCCTTGGCATTTACTTGTAGGTATGTGTGATGAATTATGAATGATAAATGTTTATGTTCAAGTTCAGACTGCCGTTGTACGCGTGAAGAATGCAAGCGTGGGTCATTATTATTTAGGTATACTAATTAGCGTATAGGGTTGTCACTTGTTCAAGGTACTCATGCCCCTGTTTTCTCTAATTCCAGGGAGTATCTTCAGGGCTGCTACGCCCGTTGGGCTAGGGAATTTTCCTTAGGGAAAATCCCGGCCTAACGGGGGGGGTGTGTGACGTCGTGCCTCCGCGCTTGCGAGCCCCACTACGATGACGCACTGGAGTGGGGACCCAAACCCGCTTGCCGAGGACATATATACCGGCGACACACGTGGTTGGCTTGCTTTTTCTTCGGCTGGGACACGTGAAAGCTGAGTATCCATCCGTGGACCTGTGGAGTGTTAACTTACGACCTACGCCCTGGATAACTATCTAGCCGGTTAACCCCTAGTGTCGGTTCTTTTATTAATCAAAATTGTGAATCTGGAATATAACGCGAGTTTAATCTGTCCTGGTGATATTTTTATTTATTTCCCGTAAGACAACCTAAGCATCTCTTTTTATTGCTCGGCGAGTGATCGATCCCGGCTATCCCGTGAAAATCGATCACCCGTGCGACTCAGTCACTATCTGTCCTTAATATTACGCTCATGGGGGAGGTAGTTGAGAGGGTGAGTGAAGCTCGTAACCTAGGTCTGAATATTAACTCAAATCTAAGATACGAGAAACATGTCGCGGAATTAGTGCGTAACTGTTTTTACAGGTTACGACTTCTATACAAAATGCGACCATATTTATCAGAAGATTTGCGAGTACATTTGGTTGAATCGCTGGTTCTCTCCAAGTTAAACTACGCGGACACTGTATATGGACCACGCCTGCTAGCACGCACGGATCGGTTGATCCGGAGAGTCCAGAACGCCATTGCTCGTTTTTGCTTCACAATAGGAAGTAGAAGCCATGTTACACCTTTTTTTAATGATAGGTTAATTCTTAAAATGAAATCACGGCGTAAGCTTCACTTGGCATCCCTCATGTTTGGCGTCGTTCATTGTCAGCAGCCTGTATACCTATAAAACAAACTCAGTTGGGCAACTAGCAGACGCGACTGTGCTAGCAGACAGTGTTCGCAACAGCTGTCTATATTGCCTGACAAAACAGCTGCATTTAGAGGTAGCAATCGTTATACGGCTTCTAAAATTTGGAATAATCTACACCCGCCTATAAGATCTTTAAAAACATTTGGCACTTTTAAAAATCATTTGCGGATTTATCTTACTGAGGCACAGCGGAAGCTAAATATGATAAATGTGAACACGTCATTTCTATGATACTAAGGAATAGCACGGTAATAATATCTAACAGTATTGTAACTCCATACAAACGCACGAAACTCGAGTTATACCTACGCGCCTCCTCGCCGGTGCCCAATGGGTACCCAGCCTAATAGACTGTGCTGTGCCTAAACTACGCACAGCCGCGATCGAACAGACGGTGATGATTTTTGTACCAGTGTTTTGTTATTCTTATTCTAAGCTGCAATGGGGACCACATATTAGTAAATTGTCGAATAGACTCAGCTCTGCAGCATACGCAGTCAGGCAAATTCGCCAGTTAACTGACATTGACACTGCCAGGCTTGTATATCATAGCTATTTTCATAGTATAATGTCATACGGTATTCTCCTGTGGGGTAATGCTGCCGACTTTCAGACCATCTTTGTTCTGCAGAAAAGAGCTATTCGAGCAATTTATAATTTGGATTAAGGGGCTTCGTTAAGGAATAAATTCAAGGAAATAAACATTTTAACAGTTGCAAGCCAGTACATTTATTCCAACCTAATATATTTATTCCAAAACAAGGCCTCATACTCAAAGAAAAGTGATATCCACAATTTGAATACTAGAAATAAGAGTAAGCTAGTAGTGCCGGCTACCCGGCTAGAGAAAAAAAAAATTCAAGGCCAATGTGTGCGCTTTTACAATAAAGTGCCAAGCAATGTTCAAAATTTAAGTTATAATAAATTCAAAAAGATTATAAAACGTAAACTTTGTCAAAAAGGGTACTATTCAGTGCTAGATTATATTGAAGATAAAAATGCTTGGGATTAATTTGCTTGGTCCCACAGGCTACTTATGTTTGACTAGTCGACGCGAGCAGCTTCGCACGCACATATTTTCGAATTTCCCGTTCTGCCCGATCCCGTGGGAATTTCGGGAAATCCCGTCTTAGTGCACCCCTACGGCCCCCAAGGAACATACATGCCAAATTTCAGCTTCCTGCGCCCAATAGTTTCGGCTGTAGCGTGTCTGTCAGTCAGTCAGTAACGCAAGGATTTTATATATTAAGATTAGTGTTAAGTTTCATGTGAGTGTGAGTTATTGTGTCTATATTATGCTAGTTAGTACTTTTATATTATTATTAACAAAGCCTTATTAATTGACAACAACATTATAGACACACCACCTCATATACCTATGAAAAATTCAATGTAGTTACTAAGTTTTTAAATTGTATAGAAACAAGATGTAGTAAAGAGTGGCCCGGAGTTTCTTGCCTGATTCTTCTCACGAGGCTCTACTTACTGAACAGGCATTTTTTTCAATGCTCAACTACATATGTTAATATGCATTTAAAGTTACTTTTTAATTTTTTTTATTTGTATGACTTTCCGACGTGTCCAAAAACTTTCAAAATTTTTATGGAAATAAACATATTTGAGTTTGATTCAAATAATTATTATGGCAAAGATGTATAGATTATAGGGCCTTATCATACTAGCAGTTTGGGAGCGGTTGCGGGGCGGAGCGGACGCGCAGCGAATGCGTCGCGAACAGGCCGCGTCTGCGCAGCGAAGACGCCGCGGCTGCGCAGCGAAGACGCTGCGGACGCGTGACGAATACGTTACGTTTTCGTCGCGTGTTTATAGCAAATTATCGACGTACAGTACATCCAGTTACTGGACACACACTGTACAGTTAGGGGGGCTCCCATACAACAAACGTAATTTTTAAGCAATTTTTTACTCGATCTTAATAAACAGGTAGAAACTTATAAAGTATTTAAGTATACATACAACGAACGTGATTTTCTTTTATAGATGATGGTACGGAACCCTTCGTGCGCGAGTCTGACTCGCACTTGCCCAATTTTTTTGTTACAAATTACGAAGGTTCCTGCTAGTTCTAGTATTATACCATTACCTACCTTATTTTAAATGATGACTACGCTTTTCACACCTACCTTCTGACACGGTAATTAACTTTAGCGTGATAAAGTCGTAATTTGATAAACTTAATCTATTATTATTGTTTATTATTTTTAAAACTTATTGCGATTATAATGTATACTAGCAGGACACTTTTACCTGCGTTATGGACAATGTATTAAGTATTTCATTGTTGTCTATGATTAGTACTACCTACCTTCAGGGTAATTTTCAAAATGGAAGCCAATGGGAATCTGCTTATTACATAAACAATAGGTAATTTCTTAGGGTACTTACTTAACTAAGTACATATTTTTTCGCTTAATTTTAAAGCACCCCGAGTTATAGGTTTTTGGAATTAAACGTAATATCGTTATGAAATTATAAGGTAGATGGTATGTAGTGATATCGAACAAGTTGGCAATGAATAGATATTACTGTAAGTAGCGCATACGCAATTAGATGGTTGACGTTAAGTAACGTTCAAAGCGGTTGGACATCGGATGGGTAACCAAATAACTGTTATTTCAAGTTGCTCTGTGCTGATTGTAATAGGGACGTTAATTTACGAAATGAAAAAGTTATAATTATACTCGTCAGCTATTTATTAAGGACGTAGGTACTTGCATTTTGGCTCAGAAGGTAGGTGTTGAAGTAAAAATTTAAGCTCTGTAACCTTCGGCGACTGCAGTTTATTCGTTTGTTATTATTTGTTATTCATTCGATTTTCATTTGTTAGAATAAAAAATATATAGGTACTTAATATGAATAATCACAAAACCAGAAAAAAACGTCACGTAGGTAGATGTAATTAAAATACTTGAGGCGGGCAGCCCTACCGCTGGTTTGTGTACGGCGCGTCTGTAGGTATATAACTCACGAAGACGGCCGATTTACAATACAGTTAGATTATATTACCGTGGGAATAGTAAGAAATGCCTTGCCAGACGTGCAGCTGCGCGTGGATGTAGGTACCGGTTGTGTCTGTTTATGTGTGTGTATGTGTGGCGAATGTGAGGATGTCAGATACTCGTATGTCTATATCACTGTTATGAAGTATAAATGAAGAGAAAAAAAAAACGTGAATATTACAAATTATTATTACATAGCTGATGTAGCTAGCTGGTTGTTGGGTGCGAGTGGTGTTTGTAGCTGTGCAAACTGAATTTTCACTTCACTTGGAAGTCTGGTTGACTTTCCCATTGCAAAACGGGTGGGTGACCTGAAATTTTTAAATACACTTATTTTAACATGGATTTTTTCAATTTTTTTTTATTTTCTTTTTATGAGGATTTTGTAACTGACATGATACTTATTTCTCACTGTCATATGTTATAGTTTGGTACTTAGGTATTGTTAAGCATTTATGTACACTTACCTATGGAGTGTGGCCATCGTGCTCCGGTATCAACTGCTGATCAACAATTATTTCATAGACGATCCATATTGTTAGACAACGAGATATGATGACTTAGATGATACTAATTTAAAAACGTAAATGTGCTACGCTATTAATAGTACTGCGTGCGGTGAGCGGTCTGTGCGGTCTGTCGCTTGTCTCTGTGTTCCCCCGGCGTGCCCCGGTTGATGCGACGTCGACTCCGCCGCATGCCCCCCTGCGCTCGCGCTGCTAGTGCGTGATGTTATTGTTATTGTTTTAATTATGCAGGCACTTTAAGTTTATATTATATTAGGGTCACGTAGAAAATCAGTGCCAGCATGTCTGGTATCATGCTGAACGGGGTCGTATTGTCGTCACGACCTAACCCTGACAAGGTGTACCAGATATCCAGTATTTCTTCTGTTTTTTTTTTGTATTTTTGTGTGTTATTACGATTTCTGTTTACTTATAATCATGCTTGTTTGGTTGTGATAGCAATAGATATTATTTCATTTCATTCATTTCATTTATTGTCTGTCTTCTGGGTCTCCCTTGTTTGACCGAAAGGAATTTGTCAAATTTTCACTTCCAAAAAATTTTTCGCATAATTTCATTTGCCAAATTATTACTTCACATTCTAATATCTATTCACAAAAAATAGTAACGCATGCCTTATGTTTGGGAAATGAACGTTTAAACTATAACTTGTTTACCAAATAGTACTTTCAACATTTTTTATTTAGTCAAATATTTCAGTTGGAATAACAGTTATTACGCTAAATCAATAATTATCCTAATCTAAATAGTTCAGTTCCGGGTAACCTACTAAAAACAATCAATTTTTTCAATTAATGACAGTCGTTTCTGGCACTCGCCGGCCGCTGCCGCGCACCACTCGCTTCGCTCGCTCGGCTCGTGCGTAGGAGGTCACAGTTCTAACCTAACCTAACCATTTTTAAAATAATTAACCTACTCTAACTACTTCCATAAATAAACTAATATCACCAAACGTTTATTGACTGAATATTGTTTGCTGTAATTAATCATTTGATTAAAGACCAAATGCCATAATGACATTATACTTGGTCATATTTTGCCAAGTAAAAATTTGACCAAATAAAAATATGCGAACTAAAATCATTTGAAACATTGCAATGGTATAAAAAAAAGTTGCCAAAATTTGTTTGGGTAATGAAATTTTGTCAAAATCTTTTCGGCAAAACGGCAGGATCCCCTGTCTTCTTTATTATATATTTTTTGTCATTTGTAGACTCACGCTTGTAGTCCCAATGGGTAGGCAGAGGTGTATTATTACACCTACATTTCGCCATAATATTATGAATTTGCAGATATAACGTAGGTAAGAGGCGCCAAGCCTTGCCATTGGAAACACTCGTAATACTGAGAGATCCGAGAATCGAACCCGGGATCTCTCGATCAGCAGTAGCATGGGCTATCCACTGGAGAAGCCGGAATCAGTCAGAGGGTACTTTGACGTGATTAATATGAAGCCATTCAGGTACTTTGTTTATTTATAACATACTTAGAAATTATCTGTTATATGGTAGACATACCGTCTACCATATACCAGATCATTTCTAATGCATTTATGTGCGTATATAGACAATTTAATTTAATAATAAATCAATCAATAATTACACGGTAGGTGACCCTAGTGGATTCAAAAACATGCGGACGTGCAAATATGTCGACATTTGGAATACAAAGGCTAATCTGAATAATTACTCAGAATGTGAAAAATTATATAATGTATCATTATATATAAAGAATTATAAATTATATACAACCACGTCAGCATTTGAAAAAGTAGAAGTAGTTTATTGATTTGGATAGATACCTGGATAGAGATTGCTCTTTATTATCGTCAACCCGTCAGGAGAGACTCGCGCCCAGCAGTGGGTCAGGATAGTGGGCACGGGACTCATATTGAATTTTATCTTCTCACTATGAGAAATAAAATAACAACATATTCGAATAAAACAACTGTTCAATTAGGTAACGGCGGAAAGATTAACATTATTCAAATAAACTTATGCAATACTCCTTGCTCATAGACACATACCATAAGTAGTAAGCAATAAACATCTAGCATAGACTTGTCAATTATAAGTCACACTACGGAAATTTAGTTTTATTTGATGTCTAAACTATTTACATACATACATACATAGCTTCACGCCTTTTATCCCTGAAGGGGTAGGCAGAGGTGTTTACACACCCACATTTCGCAAGCTATGTTTAGTTCCTAATGTAATAGGGGGCGAGCCTATTGCCAAACTATTTATTATTAACAAATTCTGAATATGAGAAAGGTAATGCCATAATATTTAATATAATACACATTAATATTATGAAGCATGTAATATAAGATATCATGGAGAAAAATCGTACTATATCTATTTTTTTTTCTTATATCTATTATACGTAAGTACCTAATTTAACGTATTCACTCCTGTAGTTATTTTACTCAAAATTCAAGAATGACTAATACTTACTTTGATTGAATTACATACCTGTTTTATGTTTTTTTTCTTTTTCCTTTTTTTTTTAATTAAGCCTCGTTGGTCTCGTGGCACAAATGTGCGCGTGGGACTGGGAGGTCTCGGGTTCGATTCCCGAGTCGGGCAAAGTGTTACTGGGTTTTTCCGTTAGGAAATTCTCAGTAGCAGCACGGAGTCTGGTAATGTGCCCGATACGGCCATAGGCTCGCCCCCTATTACGTGGGACCTAAAAATTCATGGCGAAATGTGGGTGTAATATTACACCTCTGCCTACCCCTTCGGGGATACAGGCGTGAGTCTATAAATAAAAAAATAAAAAACTAAGTTAATTTGTACAATATAAACAAATAGACAATACAGATTTAATAGACCTATTTGCTAAAATTATTTTATTTATTATATATTTTTAAAGTAAGATTGGTTTTCGTGTAATACTCCTACATTCTTGAATGTAATTTTGCCTACTTTGCCACTACAAATCTCGCCCCTTCTCAAAGCCTTCCGGAGCCACACCGCATGGTTTATTCCAGAAATCCCCCCCGACATTTCTCTGCTAATAGAGATCATCACATTTTTCCGAAAACACTCGCGCTGATGAATGTGACGTCCGTGTAGCAGATAATATCCACGCCGGGTAGTGCCTCAGACAGTACCCATTCGTCGACAATGTTGCACAGTGAACCAAGAACATCTCTTGCAAACTCCATAACAACTCGGGCAGACGATTAACTACTACTAAATGATATCTTGCGCACGTAAAGACCTCAGTAATTTTCCAAGAAAAATATTAAAAAGATGCTGCCGTTTATCAGTATTATAACAGCACTTTGACTTTTGAAATAACATTTTTATGACTGAATAAAAGTGTTACAGAGTTTTTCAGCAGACGGAGTCTAGCAATATGACCGGTAATGGAAATAGGTTCGTCTCCTATAAAATTAAAGCCAAAATCATAACTTCATCGAGAAATGTGGATGTAATATTAACCTCTGTCCGTAAGCAGACTCACGCCTGTATCCCCGAAGTCGTACCTTCGGGGATACAGGCAGGCCTCCTTCACTCGGCCGCACCTACAGCGATAAGTGCCTACACTTTGGCGCGGCTTCCAAGTCCGCGTCGTTAGTCGGTTGTCATGGTTGTCACCGCTAGCGCGCAGAGCGATTTTTGTTATTCGATTTGCTAATAACGTGAATTTTACTAGTAAACAACAAAAATGTTTCATCACAAGTCTGGTGCAAAGTATTGCTCTTTTCAAGGATGTGTGTCGAAAAAGGGCGATAAAAGTGTGTCATTTTTTACATTACCTACAGATGCAGAAAGGTAAGCTAAACTAATTAATACCAAATTACGTACTTAAAAGGTGTTGATATTTCTGATTTAATGATGTTGACAATCGTACAGAATCCTAGTTTTATGGTATGATGTTCGAAAAGATAGTTTTTAAAAGAATTGTTACGCGGTTCTTACTTCATAGTTATACAGGGTGTAAAAAGACCCTTAACGAAATGCCCATGTTGTACCAATCACTACGAACATTTTTTACTTCGGCACCATACCTGGGAAATTACTGGTTCAGGAGATATTGAGGCTCAAAGTTAGTATGGATTTTTCTAATTAGGTACAAAATCGATAAATTTACCCCGCCAATATGTTCTTTAGATGCCCTATAACCCCATGGATAAGAACGTATTTCGATCATTGCACGCGCGCGATTTTTATTGCGGTTTAAAACATGTGAAAACTTAAAAAAAAAATCGTTTCCCACGTATTATTTTTGGTTATTATGACTTGGCATGATGTCCACAACGAGTAGACTTCGGGTTGGTGATGGGTCTTGTGACATCCTGTATATAAGTACCTACCCATTAGATAATTACGAGAGCAACTTGAAAATTTGTTTTTTTGTTTGTTGAGATATCCCAACGATTATGGTGTCAAATTAAAAATCTAGTTCAAAAACCATTTTATCTGTTTGAATCATGTTAATCGGCCCACGCATTTTTTTAAATTTTTATTTATTTACAACATAATAACAATAGACAATTCACTTATACTTGTGATGCAAACACAAACTAATTCTAGTTTTACCGTGTATTCTACTAATATGATCGACGGCGGTATAGCCATGTGTGACCATGCTTTTATCACAATAAACAAGAAATCCACACAAATCATACAATTCACATAACGATGATAGTTAGATACATTAAGTATTCGATTTTTTCTGTATCGCACATAATGTCATTGCATGAAGTTGTTGTTTACGTGGGTATATATAGAATGTTTCGTATATGAGTTTGATGCATTTAATTTGAATATAGAATTTTATTGAATAAATAAAAAAGATGCATACATGTTTAATAATAATATATCTTTTTGACGTGAATGGTAAAAGCTATACTGGGTCTGTACAATATAATATATACTCTATTATGAATATGAATTTTGTATTGATTGGGCAATGATGATTTCTAGTCATGATTCGTACTTACAAAATCGCGTACCAAGTATACCAAGTGCGTCTTTATAAAAATAACAGGGTCGAAAACCAGGTTTCAAAATACTTGCAAGTTTTTGGGCACTCGAGTGTAGAAAACTTGGTGTGACGCCCTGGTAATGCAAGTTTGTATGGAAAAATAAACCTTACCCTCATATGAATAAGGATGTTTATCGCAAAATAGGGTAATGGACTTTTCTAAATACTTTCATGGAAATTTATTCCTTACTACCATACATTTATGGAACATTATCGCGCAAAAACTTGCATGTTTTATATTTCCGAGTACTCAAAATACTTTAAAGTATTTTAGCGTTTTACGCGACAATGTTCCGTAAATGTACTAAGGAATAATCCGTAAGGAATATTATTCCATGAAAGTATAAGTACTACGATACGATCGAGAGTCGGTAACACGTGAGACGCGATCGCGTACTTTCACGTAAAAAATACTTTAAAGGTGTTGCAAGTATTTTAGTGTTTTGCGCGACAAAGTTCCGTAAATTTTTGAGAATAAGGAATAATATTCCATGAAAGTATAAGTACCTACTTCGGGTGTCAGCAACACGTGAGACGCGATCGCGTACGTTCAAGTAAAAAAAATACTTTGAAAGTTTTGCAAGTATTTTAGTGCTGAAACCTGGTTGGTTTGACTTGCAAACGAAAACCTGGTCGCGTAAATAAGCACCTTACATCTAACGGGTATAATATGTAACCAAAAATAGGAATATAAGGAAATAGTAGGAAATAACTAAGAAGTAGTATAGTGAAACTGTAAACTAGAATTTTTGTGCTTTTTGTTCTACAAGCTCAAATAGTGGGACGTTAATGGGGTGAGAAGAGAAGTTAACGACGGTTGCTTATCTCATAAAAGAGCCAAGAGTTTAAAGGACTAGATGATAAAAAGAATTTAATTAGGGTTACAGTTCGTTGTAAAATGGTACAGTATGCAAAAACAATATTCAAAAATATCAAATTATTTATACTCTATACATTAAAATTAAATTATACCTATAAATATAGAAAATTAAATAGGTAAAAGTGTCTGGCAAAATAAAAAATAAGTCTTTTGGGTTGCTACTTTTTCTTGTGCAGTGAGCAATTTTTGTTGTGAACCCGATGTTTCAGGAAAACAAAACAAAGTTAGCTCAATGCATGGGGAAATATAGCTAACTTGAACACCAAATGGTCATTTCTTTTGCCAAACCCTGTGTAAAATGTGACGTCGCTGTGACGTCGTGATGACACCACCTCCCGGCCGCTTGCATCTTCGCTCCCCACCGCACCTCGAGCTTCTATAAAAGCTGAGGTGCTGGCTGCCCTCGCCCCTTTCATCTGGCGGAACCGGCACCGAGCTAAGTGACCACTTCTCCTGGACGAACCGGCAGCAGGACCCTCAACAAAACCTTCACCATCGCCAAATCACGCGACCCTGTTTATATCTTTTTTGAATAACATTTAAATAGTAATTTTTTCGCTAGTGAAACGCTCGCTAAATGATGTTTAAATTTATTGGAGAAATAAATCAATTTTTATTGTAACATTCAACTCACATTTTTCATTTTAACCTCACCCAAAGGCGTATTTTCGTTACAGTGGCGCCCACGGGAATATATAGGTAGGGTTTTGTTGAGAATCCGCTGCCCGGTGAGTTCTTTTTTTTATTTTTTTTAACTGTGTACGTGTGAAATCGTTCCAAAGCAGTGTTAGTGTTTTAGTGGCATATATTGTTTATTTTTGCTTGTTTTATTGTGGACGGGAAGTCGGTGGTGTTATGCCGGTCACAATAGACATTTTCTCTTTTTGCTCTGTTGTGCTCGGAAGGTCGGGCGTGTTGAGCCGGTCACGACAGACAAATTTTTGCTTACTACGCTTGGTAAGCATTTTTATATTATAACTATTTCTGTTGCCGCGTGTGATAATTAATTTTGTATCAACCGCATAAGTAACAAGTTATAATCGTTTTGCTTGCGACCACGTGTCAACTAAATGACGCGCTGTGGTCACATTCTTTGTATGGCAATTTATGGCCTCGCGTCCTCTAACGACGCGTTAAGGTCACCTTCATTGATAGTATGCTTCGCAATTAATTTTTTTAAATGCCACTACGGTAATTAAGTGCTACTGGTTATTATTGCTAATAATCTGCTTTGGCTGACTTATGGAACGAATTCACACCCTTCTCTTTTTCATTTCTTTTCATTTTTCTACTATAACCTTCTGCTAGCGATTTTGTAATGCGATATATTTCTATATAGTCGGTATTATTTAATACGTTTACCGCCTACTACGGCGATTATCTTTTAAAATCAACCATTCTTTTCTTTCTTACTAAGAAAGTTGCATCTTTGTTATGCCACGTTTACTTATTATAGTTGGACTGGCTGAGAATGAACGTACCTAAAGATGCTAGCGTATTACATTCTAGGTATTTAGCTAGAATTCCGCGTTCATTTATTAATGAATTGTACACGT
Organism: Euclidia mi; assembly: GCA_944739405.2. Classification (NCBI taxonomy): domain Eukaryota; kingdom Metazoa; phylum Arthropoda; class Insecta; order Lepidoptera; family Erebidae; genus Euclidia; species Euclidia mi. The sequence goes on from OX123201.2 coordinate 19,184,739, forward strand.
GTCCCATGCAGGTTGCTCATTAACAATAATGAAAAAGTTTAATCTTTGTCTATTTGGTATAAAAATACGAATATCATCGTAGAATATTATATAGTTATTGGTTGTTCGTTTTGTCAAATGTTTATTATGCTACAATCGTTGTTTTTGGTCTTCGATTTTATCTCCTCGTTACTGCGTATCGGTATATTATTTGATAATGCATTTATTTACGCATCTACTGTTCATTGTGAACTCAATCATAAAATTCCTGCGTTGCAATTATTGAATTATGTTTTTTTTGTAATGTTTTGTGTCGCTAGGATTGTTTCTTTCAATTTCTGGTTTTTATTGAAATATATAAAACATATAATGATAAATAAATGATAAAATTGAACCGTTGACAGCCGGATAAATACTTAATTATCAATATGTAACTTGTTTCCTTTATACAAAATGCTGTGCATCTGGTTTTACTAAACCATCTTAAATAGTGCTGGTTATAATGTGTTCTTGTGTTTACGCAAATGTTATTATATCAAACTGAATTTATCAAACTTAATTGAACTAAACTAACTTTAACTTAAGTGGGTATTTGCACATAAATTGAATCAATAACTTCTATTTTTGAATAAATAAGTGTCTATTTACATATGAATCAAATAAATAATAATTATACCTCATTAAATAACTAAAGTGGCTGTTTACACACAAATTAATAAATAATTTCAATACTTAAATAACTAATGTGGGTATTTCTACATAAATCAATCATTTATATACTTTAATAACTAAAGCAAATTAATTGATTTACAAGTTCAAGATAATACCATTTCGTATTTCGCCGTCGTTTATTTTAACCTAAAAGCTGAATAAAATAATTAAATCTTATTCTATTATAGCATAAATGTGTTTATAAACGATTGGGTACAGTGTCATTAACAACAATGTAAGATGCATATGTATGCGAAGTTATAATTACCTACATAATTATTTGTGCTGGCTAACAATAGTGCTATTGTTTTCGAGTTGGAGCTCACAAGTCACAAGATAACGCATTGTTGTGTTCACGATTTATATAAACATGCTAACATAAAACATGAATAAATATTACTGTTATAAATTGTCGAAGAGGTTTTCTAAACTTAATATTTTTGCACAATCTGTTATTTATCTAACTAACTATCCAACTTTCACATAACTATATAAATATCAGATATGTTTCTCTTGGTGATTTCCATATAAAATATCTTAAATTAACTCACTACAAAGTTTAAGAATGTAATGATTAATGCTCATCACTAATGATCTAATCACTAAAATAACTTAACACTTTGTTACAAATAATATAAAATCTTTAACTCCCGATTACAGCTAAATCATGTACCCAAATATCTTGTTATATATAGCTTTAGTAATGACTGATCGAAATATAATAAAATATTTTTTTCCCTTATGGCTCAGTGGTTAGGAGGTTGTTGTCGGATCGGTCTGTGGTTTGATTCTCGCTTGTGTTTTATTTTTTTTTGTGTTTTTAAGTATGGTAGTGTATACTATGTCGTCGACCGTCTCCTTTGACGATGTATTATACATTACATCTTGCTGCGAATATTTTTTTTGTGTGGTTTCTAACTATGGTAGTGTGTACTATGTCGTCGACCGTCTCCTTCGACGATGTATTGTACATTACATCTTGCTGCGAATTATTTTTTTGTGTTTTTTAACAATGGTAGTGTGTACTATATCATCAACTGTCTCCTTAGATGATGTATTGGTCATTACATCTTACAAAGAATTGTGTATTCGCCGCTAATGGCTATTGTATCATGTTTATGATTATATGTTGTCCTTGAGTCACGGCAATGGAATGCGGCGCAGCTGCGCAGTTATGACTCACTTGTTTACGTCAGCCGATCACTCGGCTCAAAACATTGTATTATACTTTATACTTAATTATAATGAACACTTTTTTATGCTTTAACAATTCGCATCGAGCGCGTTAATGAGCAATTTGTTTGTGATATTGCCAACTGATCGTATGATTGTTAGTGTCGTAATATAGTAAAATCGTAATATTAGTTTACGACTTAAACACTTTCAATTAATTTCACTAATCGAATACGGGTTGTCGGGTGGTGCCTACCAACATGGACTGGGTGGCTGTTTGCTGTGAATTTCACGTATAATACCTCTTCGCGCGTCGTGTATTATAATGGATACGACTCGCATCGTGAATGAATGCTGGCTTGTTCATGCGTATGATTGTGTGTGGGCCTTTTGAATGTGATGTATGTCGGGTGATAGGAACGTTCAATGCTTGGTGACGTGTGAATGGTCGAGGGTTATACTTGTTTTTTTTCTCTTTCAGGGTTAGTGGTTGCCTTGTATTTGACCTACTGACACCACTACTACTCATCTGTTTCAGGGTCCCTTCATGCAGTGGCCGCCTACCAGCCACAGAATTTTCCCTCTGGGAAAATTCTGGCCTCATGGGGGGGAGTGTGTGACGTCGCTGTGACGTCGTGATGACACCACCTCCCGGCCGCTTGCATCTTCGCTCCCCACCGCACCTCGAGCTTCTATAAAAGCTGAGGTGCTGGCTGCGCTCGCCCCTTTCATCTGGCGGAACCGGCACCGAGCTAAGTGACCACTTCTCCTGGACGAACCGGCAGCAGGACCATCAACAAAACCTTCACCATCGCCGAATCACGCGACCCTGTTTATATCTTTTTTTAATAACATTTAAATAGTATTTTTTTCGCTAGTGAAACGCTCGCTAAATGATGTTTAAATTTATTGGAGAAATAAATCAAATTTTATTGTAACATTCAACTCACATTTTTCATTTTAACCTCACCCAAAGGCGTATTTTCGTTACAAAAATAGGTATATTTTTCCACTAAAATATATTTCAGACGCAAGAAATGGTTGGAAATCATAAACAGACTTGACCTTAACAAACCAGATTTAAAACCAAATTGTTACGTGGTCTGTTCAAAACATTTTGATCAATCTTCAATCATATTCACTCCCAAACTAAAGTCCGATACATTCCCTACAAGATTTGTACAGGAAGTTAAGGCATGTGACCAAGCTACACCGACTGAACATTCGTATATACATATACTATCAATAAAAAAAATTAAAGAGGCTGATGATTGTTCAAAATATACACAAACAGACGAAAAAGGAACTCTATGTGAAAATACTCAAACTTCAATGGTTCTTTCTGTAAACACGCCCAGAAAAAGAAAACTGAGTAAAAGTTTACACGAATCGCATTTAAAAAAGAGGAAGCTGCAGTATGAATTGGATATGATTAGAAAAGAAGTTCAATCAAAAGAATCCGAAAAAAATGAACGTTTTGCGTTTAAAACTGAAGATAAAGACACAAAAAGATTTTGTAAACTGATTGAATGGCAAAGTAGAATGAACAAACATTTAAATGGAAACAGATTCGATAAAGAATTCAAGTTATTTGCACTAAATTTGCATTTTTCCAGCCCGCAAACTTATCGATGTTTTAAAACATTCCTACGCCTGCCTAGTGAAACTACTTTAAATAGATTTAAAATAATTATCCCGCCAAAGTTCCATGATAGTGAATTAAATTTTCTTTCAACTAAACTAAAATCACTACCAAAACATGCTAAGTATTGCACTTTGTCTCTCGATGAAATGGTTCTTAAGCGTCATCTTCATTATGATACGAAACGAGATGAAATTATTGGCCTACATAACATTAATGGAGAAGTGAGTGAAGAAATTGCTTTACATGCCTGTGCTTTGATGCTTCGTGGGATGCCAGGAGTAGGCGATATGTTGCTTCCAGTTAACGTAAATTTACGTTAACTGGAAGCAACATATCGCTTACTCCTTCTTAGCTAGTGCAAAGCATTATAAAGATTTAGAAACTTGGTTAGATGAAGTGATTTTAAAACTTTCTGACATTGGAATAGATGTCAGGGCTATAATCTCTGACCAAGGCCCTAATTTCGATAAATTCGCTAAAGACGTTAAAAAATTCCAGCAGAAAAACCATATTACTTTTTAAACGGCAATTTTTTTTATTATATTATGATATTCCACACTTAATGAAATGCGTAAGAAATAATCTTCTTACTAACGATTTTAAAATCAACGACAAAGTAATTTCATGGAAATATATAGCGTCATTATATTCACAACAGAAGGAAAATAATCTAAAAATGATTCCGCGTGTAACGGAAAAACAGCTACATCCAAACAACTTCCAGAAAATGCGCGTTAAATACGCTGCACAAATATTTAGCTTATCTGTGTCCGCAGCCCTTAAAACATTAATTTTTGCTAAAATTTTACCTGAAGATGCTAAAGCTACCGCTGATTTTATTGAACAGATGAACAATCTATTTGATATTTTAAACTCAAGTACAGTACAATCCAAATACAAATATAAAAATTCCTTGTCATTTAAAAAATATCAGGTAGACGCATTAAAAGAGGCATTAAAAACATTCAGAAATTTGGTTGCTGTTGATCCACGTAATGGAAAGAATAACACAAACCGAATTAAAACGTTTAAGAACATAGCAATTTCGATTCAGGCCATTCTTATGCTAGCCACTGACTAAAAAAATGAAGGCTTTAAAAGTCTGTAACAGACGACGTTTAAATCAAGATTGTCTTGAAAATTTCTTTGGCGCCGTTAGACAGCAAGGAGGAAATTGTAGAGATCCTACACCAATCCAGTTCCAGAGGGCTTTTTCCAAGTTACTTCTTTATAACATGATTAAGAATTCACGATACAGTAACTGCCAAGAGGATATAATTATGTGACTTGCTGGAAAAGGGAAACACTTTTTGTGAACGGCCAAATCAGACAGAAACTAAAACTCCGTCATCTTCTGTAGCTCTAAATGGCGATACTGATTATTGTTTTGATATTCCCACGCAAAACGCATTAAACTATATTTCTGGATATTTATTAAGTAAGTGTATAAAAAAACACAGTTGCCCAACTCTTGCTAGTGAAATGAAAAAAATACCAGATCTAAATACATCTAGAATATTTACCCATTTTAAAGCATATAACAAAAGTGCTTCTTTTTACGGTGGGTTGAAAGTCCCACCAGATACTTTCAACAATTACATTCAAAACTTAGAAACCACTTTCTTAGAAGAATTTAAATGTAACCTGATGGAACGGCCAGGGAGTAAATTATACGAACTATTAAAAAGTGTAGAATTTAATCCCCCATGCCCATGCTTTCCGAATGATTATTTATTGAAATTATTTGTCAGATTCAGAATTTTTTCGACTATAAGATTTAATAATAGGGAATTTAGAGAGGGAAAGAAACAAATTGCTCATTATATAAAGTTAAAGCACATGTGAAATAATATTGTACATATACTGTCGTCGTATCCTGCGATCAGAAGGAGTATGTGTTGTGTACAAAATAATGATTTATGATGATATATAAAACGATTATTACGATGATATGATAAAAAATCAAAAATAAATTTATTAAAATTAATATACACATACATACACGTACATAGGCTCATGCCTGTTTCGCGGTCGCGGTACATTCACGTGTATTCTAGATGTTTCTACAAATCTCTAGAAAGTTCTAGTAAGCCATGCTTATAATCGATTATTCGATAAACTTCTCGAAAGCTCTAGAAATACGCGTATTTTCACGAAGATTCCACAAAACGAGTACTAAAAATATAGTTGCGAGTGTGCCCGTACCCGTCTTCTAATCGCAGACGACTAACTGTGTATTTAATCAAAACTTTGTTATTAACATTGATAATAATTTGTAAATAAATAAAGATGATTATGATTAAATTGAGTAAAAAATAGTACTTATTTCAAAAGTTTTTTTTATTTCAATGGGTAATTTCACACACATTATGCGTTGTATGTTAGACCTGCCCACCTACCACTTACTTATGTGCACATTTTAGGTAATCGTGTTGTTTACTCATAAAATTTGATTCCTTGAAATTTTTAGCTTAAATTATAATTGCTTAAGTAAGTAAGTACTTACATACCTAGACTTGCAATTTACTAATAGCCTGAGTAATAAGGTGCAGTTACTTATTTATACTTACCTAGCGAAAAAACGAAAAATACTTCCTAAGAATTCGTCAAGCCAACTTGAAGTAAGTCATCAAAAATATCACTAACCATTAAACAAGGATATATCTAGGTTTGTTTTAATTAAGTAAAATTTACCGTGTAACCATACGCATCAAACATAGGATAATTATTTATTATTACGTGGTCAAGTAGGTAGATAGATAATGAATAAATATTATAGTAGCAGCGGCAAGTCGACAACCCTAGCGCGACAGCTAGTGCATCACTCCGCGCTAGACAGAGACAGCGTTATGTGTTAGAAAAGAGCGGGAACGATTAGGTGAATATTGCAGTAGGCACTGAGTGCTTACGCGAGCTGAATTGCACTTTATTGCTTAGTAGCAAGAGTCGCAATTTCTTTAAATTGGTTTGCAAAGTGGTCCTTCTGTACGTAAGTACCTGTTTATTCTGTGATACAGGCGTAAGTCTATAAAAACAACTATTTTATGACATAATGATATTGGGAATAACAAGAAGTCAATAAAACATTTTAGAAAAGTGTTTTCACATACATACATACATAGACTCACGCCTGTTTCCCGGAGGGGTAGGCAGAGACTACGGAACACCATTTGCAACGATCCTGACATATCTCTCTTGCTTCATTCACTCCCATCAGATTCCTCATGCATGCTCTTCTGTTCAGGGTGCTTCTAACCTGTCCTGTTTTTAGGATGTCTCCAATCTGGTCAGAGAACGTCCGCCTTGGTCTTCCCCTTCGTCCTGTCCCTTCCACACTTGCCTTATATATCTGCTTGGTCAGTCTTTCGTCATCTATCCTCTCCACGTGCCCAAACCATCTTAGCATGCCTTTCTCGATGCTCGTCACTACATCTTCTTTTACCCCACAACACTCTCTTATCACACAATTCTTTACTCTGTCAGTCAAAGAAACACCACACATACTTCGCAGTGCTCTCATTTCTACAGCATTTATTCTACTTTCATGACTCTTCTGCCATACCCAACTATCACTACCATACATAAGAGTAGGTACTAACACCCCTCTATGGACAGCCAAACGTGCCTTTTTGGACACGTTTTGGCTATTCATAAACGCCTTCAGAGCTCCATTCACTCTATTACCTGCATTAACTCTTCTTTCAATATCTTCTACATTCTTACCATCTCTTGTAAACAGCGTACCTAAATATACAAACTCATTCACTTGATCCACTCGTTGTCCATCGATCATAACATTACAAGCCGTAACGCATTCCTCTACATTCACTTTCATTCCTTTCCTCTCTAACGCACTATGCATGATTGTTACCATCTCCTGCAACTCCTCCGCTGAAGACGCAAGTATAACCTGATCATCAGCATAAAGGAGGCATTTGACAAGTAACTCATTCATCCTTAATCCACAGTCACTATTTTTCAAATCTTGCAAACAACTGTCCAGGAAGAGGTTGAACAGCCACGGTGACGCTACACATCCCTGTCTAACACCTGTCTCGATGGTAAACCAATCCGTGTACGACCCATTTATCCTCACACAAGCTCTAAAATCTTCATAAAGGGATTTCAGAGCTCGTATGAGGCTGCTGTTCACCCCATACATCGACAGTACCGACCACATTTCATTCCTCACCACTTTATCGTAAGCCTTTTCCAAATCAACGAATGCGCAGTAGACCTTTTGACCTTTGACCAAGAATTTTTCGGCTACGCACCGCAAGGAAAAGACTTGATCCGTGCACCCCATACCCTTTCGGAATCCTGCTTGTACATCCCATATTTTCTTGTCGGTTACTTCCATAACTCTTTCAATCAGTACCTTTGCATACAATTTGCCAACAATGCTGAGAAGGCTAATGCCTCTATAGTTCTTGCAGTCTTGTTGCGAGCCTTTTCCCTTATAAAGAGGCACAACCACCGCTGTGGCCCAGTCATCAGGTACTCGGCCGGTGCTCCAGCACAAGTTAAATAAGCGCTGCAGCTGACCAACTATGATGCCCTGTCCAGCCTTCAGCATTTCAACTGTAATCCTATCATATCCTGCAGCCTTACCTAATTTCATACTTCCCAACGCCTTCACAATCTCATCCACACCAATATCGCTTTCATCGTTGCTATGATTACCATTCATTTCGTCGATCGATGTCTCTATCGCCGTTCCTTCAAATAGACCTTCAAAGTACTCCTTCCATCTCTTCAGCACGCATGATTAACCATTCAGTATCTTTCCATTCTTGTCTCTGATTGACGTGTATTCTGAGGATTGAGTTTTTCCTCGAACTGCACGAACAGATTTCCAGTGTTTTCAAATGCTGCAATAAACGTCAGATGATTTGAATTAAAAAAAAACATTCAGTGCTAAATCAAAATTCTATCCTAATAGACTTATCTACTTTGAAAAATATGCTACATAGAGATAAAAATATTACAATATAATAGTGACGCTCAAATAAAATTCTAACCATAGTGATAGGCAATAAAATTAACAACAGTTGCGTACATGAGGTCAAGACGCATTAGCATATAATTTCTTTTATTTTTAGAATAAAACTATAATCACACATTTACAGAGCAGTGACAGAGTTACATCTATATAGAAAAATATAATTGCTTTGTTAAATTGTCTGTTTGTACGACTTTCCGGAATAGTAGCATCAATGGCGTCGGGAGACATGACATTATAAAGACGCTACATATATTTTAGAAAAAATATTAAATTACCGTGTAGGTAATAAATAAATGTTTATTTCTACTTAAATATTTTCTTGTTGCCTCACCCAAATAATAGCATGATATGTACCTAACATATCTTGACAAAAAAGAAGTTAATTATTGCTCGCTTAATAATGTACCCGGCAGTATGGCAATGGGCTCGCCCACGGAAGAGAATTGTTTTTTCTGTTCTGAGGACTCGCCCCCTATTACACTGGGATCGAAACGTAACTGGTGAAGTGTGGGTGTGTAATACACATATCTGCCTTCCTCTTCAGTGATAGTAACGTGAAGTTATGTTATGTTATAAATGATATCCCAGTAGGAGCATATATTTTTAACCGACTTCAAAAAAAGGAGTAGGTTCTCAATTCGTCGGAATCTTTTTTTTATGTATTTTTTTTTATGTTAATAGGCGGCAAACGAGCAGACGGATTGCCTGATGGTAAGCATTTACCGCCGCCCATGGACACAAGCAACACCACAGGAGTAACAAGTGCGTTGCCACCCCTTGGGGTTGGGAATGGAGATAGGATGAGGAGCGGGATGAGGAAGAAGGAATAGGGGATAGGGCCTCCGGCACTCTCACTCAACGAACGAAACGCAACAGTTAAGGTACCGTTACTTGATGTCGATTTTCTGTGAGAGGGTAGTACTTCCTCGGTCGAGCCGCCCCATTCACGCTGAAATCAGCAAGGCTCTACTACCTATATGTAAGTTCTCCAATTTCTCTAAGAGGCCTGGACCAATTTCGAAAATTCTTGTTTTGATTGAAATGAGGTATACTCTACCTCCTTGTTGGTCCCATGATCATCAGGTCAGGATCTGATCATGGAATCCTGTAAAAATCGAAGGAACTCTTCAAATTTTATAAGTACACTTGAAGCGATTTGACGATAACATCCCAATGCTGTCGAGTTTGGGCTCGTTTGAGTCGTCTTTACATATATTATACTTTGATGCTGGATGATTTCCATAGTCAGATGATAGAGCTTGAAGGTAACCATGAGATCTTTGTGATACAACAACCCAATCTCATCGAGTTTAGGTTCGTTTGATTCGTCTTTACATGGACTTTGGTACTGGATGTTTTCCAGGGTCTGATGATGGAGCAGAAAGGTGGTCATGGGATCTTTGTAATACAAAGGCGCAATCCCATTAAGTTTGGGCTCGTTTGATTCGTCTATACATGGACTTTAGTGCTGAATGTTTACCAAACTCTGATGACGGAGCAGGAAGGTGGCCGTGGGATATTTGTAATACAATAAAGCAATCTCATCGAGTTTAGGCTCGTTTGTTTTGTCTTGGCAAACACTTTGGTATTGGATGATTGCCGGGATCTGATGATGGAACTGAAACGAACGTGTTTAGGCTAGTTAGTTGAAAACAAAAAAAATACATGAAATTGCCAGAAAGGTACAGGTCTACATTTCAGAATTGAGGCACCTAAGGAAGGCCTCCCCATCATTTACCACCTACACTATCCTATGTACCTACTTACCACCTATTACTATTTTTTATCAGTATACTTTTAAAAAGCAAAAAATAAAAATTATTTTTAAATAAAAAAAAACCGACTTCAAAAAACATTAAGACTAACATTTTTGCAAACATTAAACATTTTTGCTCCAAAACCATTTTTTTTTTATAGTAATAGGCGGCAAAGGAGCAGACGGGTTGCCTGATGGTAAGCAATTACAAGTCGGTTTTTTTATTTAAAAATAATTTTTATCTCATGTTAAAGTATTCCGTAACATACTTTGTATCATCATACAACAAGCTGCATATGTAAGAATCGAGCTGCTTGATTTTTGAGCAATTAAAACACAAGCTTTGTCCATCCACGAATGCTGTTCCAAATTAAGTTTAATCATCCTTTTTATCCGTTGTTTGTAAGGGGAAATAATATCGACGTACTGTTGCAATAGTTCTCTTGCTATGTACCTACTTGTATTATTCTGTGAATGGTAGCGACGGTTCCTATTTACAGAGGGGATGAGCAAAGGAAGATATTCCTCGCAGAGGGCGAGGCTAGTTTAACCAAATTCCCTCTATGCTTTAGGTTGAAAACGCACGAACTTCGCCTAGTTGGCATCCTTGGCATCTAAGAACTGTGATTAGTTGTTATCCATCGAGTGGGACATTGTTTTATAAACTGGCAGCTATGCCCGCACTTTTTTATTTAACGGTTTCTTCCTGATCCTGTGAAACTGACGGGAAGTCTTAGTTCACCCCTACGATCCCCAAGGAACATACATGCCAAATTTCAGATAGTTGCGCCCGATAGTTTTCGCCTATATAACTATCGCGTCAATCAGTCAGTAACGGAAGGATTTTATAAACGTAGATATCGTCTACTGCAAATGTATTAATTATGAGACCTTTACTGTAAGCTTGTTATAGTAAAATCTTTGTATTAATTTTTCTGCTTATGGATTTCTTATTCAGTTCATCATGCTAAAATATGGAATCACGGTAAAATATTGGCCGGCCGGTTGGCGCAGTGGGAGTGTAAGCGACTGCTACGCTACTACTACGGTCGCGGGTTCGATTCCCGTTCAAGTCAAACATTTGTGTGCATGAACATGGATGTTTGTTTAGGTAGTATACATAGAAACACCCAGTGTTTCTATGTATAATATGTATTTACAAAAAAAAAGTATATAATATGTATGTTTATCCATTATCTAGTACCCATAGTTCAAGCTCTGCTTAGTTTGGGACTAGATGGTGATGTGTGTATGTGGTAGAATATTATTATTATTCTCTTTATTAATTATTATTCACATAATCGAATTTTACATGATTAAACCTTAGCTTAAAACAATAAATTTAACTACATAAAATAGGACCATGGAAACCCACCGGTGTCGGGTACAGGAACCAAGCCACCGGTGGTTAGGGCCTCAGAGAAAGGAACTTCCTCACAATGCGTGCCGTATCGAGAAGGACCGCCTTCTGAATCAAGGCCTTGATCCAGCTGCCCAGTGCGAGCCTCTTTAGATGTTGGTCGAGGCTCTTGGCGATCAATCCATTCACTGAAACGACAATCGGAACAATGATTGCTGAATCTACATCCCACATGTCGACAATCTCGTGAGCTACATCTAAATATTTAATCTGTTTATCATTTTCCGACTTCACGAGATTACCGTCATGTGGTATGGTGATATCAACAATCATTGCGAGACGCTCTGCTCGGTCTATCACTACAATATCAGGCTTATTGGCTACAATAGTCCTGTCTGTAATGATAGACCGATCGCAGTACAACAATGCACGACCGTTTTCGAGAACTGGGTCGGTAACATATCTGTAGTACGTTACCTCTGAACCAATGAGATTATATTTAAGGGCTAGTTGCTGATGGACAATCCTAGCCACTTGGTTATGTCTGTGCAAATACTGACTCAAACAACCGGACACAATATGCCTGAGAAATTCCCCGGGCTGGTGACACGCCCGACATATGTCAACCGTACCGTCCCTCAGGATAAACTTGCGGTGGTTATTTTTCATGACAACTTCATCTATAATTGCACAGACAAAACCTTCGGTTTCCCTGAAGAGATCACCGAAGCGCAGCCAGGATAGTGATGCTTTAAAATCTATATCTGGCCCGTGCAAGGCTTTATAGAAGCGTCCATGTAGCTCCTTGCCCTTCCATCCCTTCACTCCGGTCCTCAATGCTAAGCACTGCAGGTTTGTGCCAGTTTTCTTTAGCCAGAGCGAGCGGGGTAAGTCCAGTATCTACTGCAACCACATCTCGGTGCATATCCACACTCATTTTCAGAAAATATTCTCTGAGGTTATACAGCTCGCGGTTATGGAGGGTCGTAAGAAACAAAAACCCTCGACCACCATATTTCCGCGGGATGTATAGTTTTATTACCGACGAGCGTGGATGATGCATCCGAGATGCAGTCAGCATTGAACGGACTTTTCTGTCCAGGACGTCAAGTTCAGTCTGAGTCCACCTGATTAGGTATGCCGAAGGAATACATAAGAACTGGCATAGGCCATCCGTTGCAGGCCGGTACCTTGCTACCACCTGATAAAAGACTATTCAGTTCTTTTTTCAGGCAGCCAAAGAAACGAACCTGCAGCGACTGCTTCATTTTTTATTAATTTGCTAAATATGATGCACGAAATCTAGCTGGTTTGGAAAGTCAACCAGACCGGGGTAGTTTTAGTGAGCAGGTAGTAGAGCCTTGCTGATTTCAGCATGAATGGGCCGGCTCGACCGGGGAAGTACTACCCTCTCACAGAAAATCGACGTAAAGTAACAGTACCTGAACTGTTGCGTTTCGTTCGGTGAGTGAGAGTGCCGGAGGCCCTATCCCCTATTCCTTCTCCCTCATCCCACTCCTTATCCTATCCCTTTTCCCAACCCCAAGGGGCGGCAACGCACTTGTGTCTCCTGTGGTGTGGTCCCATGGGTGGCGGTAATTGCTTACCATCAGGCGATCCGTCTGGTCGTTTGCCGCCTTATATTATAAAAAAAAGGTCCTGTTCGCTATCAGAGTCCCATATAATACCTGCTTCGGCAGCCTAAACTCGAATCACTTACACCCAAAGGCGGAGCACACAGGCTGCTAAATAGTTTCCACCCTGACGGTAAAAAATACAGTGAACACTATTACACGTGTTAATATCGATATTAAAAAACAATAAGATAATGATGACAGAACGATAAATACAATATGAGCATTCATGACATGGGTTAAATGCTCTAATTAACATTATTATCATTTAAATATATAAAATTCTTACGTTACTGTCTGACTGAAATTCCCAAGGCATAGGCTGAAATTTACGCTTTACAGTGGACGCGTACAAATTAAAATATAATTGTAGGCGTACCGACGGGCATTTTCTAGTAATACATAAACAAATTAGAGCATTCAACCTAATTTTAATAATCATAATGAATATTCAATCATATTATAATAATCGTATATGAATGTACTTTTAACTAATCAAACGTATATAAATATAAGATCGTTGAATCATTTGTTAACAGTGCTCCACCGACGGTCAAACAATCATCAAATAAGTGTCATTAAAAACTTTTTGTCACCAGGCTTTGATTATCACGAAATGGCACCAGTTCCTCAAGAACAAACCTTAGCTGGTCAGGAAGTACCAAGCACAGAACATATATATACAGAAATCAAAGATGATGCAATTATTCAATATCTGGTATGACTATATATAACAATTCATATCTGGTATGTCGGGCATGTATCCGCAATCCAGCAATGTGAAGGAATTTAAACATACTGATTAATAAGGTAAGTCAATCTATAAAAGTAGTCTTGGTCTAGGTGCCTCTCCAACGGAAAAAGAATATAGTGTTCGCCCATCATTTTATACTCATAGTACACGTTCTGCTTAATGTGGGCCTAGATGGTGTTGTACATATATGTGGAAAAAAAAGCTCAAGTTTTGCTTTATCAACAAATGCTTGTGCCTAGTTTAGGTATTCTCTCCATCCGTTGTTTGATTGTTTGTGGCCATACGAATTTAATCTACTATCCATCAGTCACATCAATAAAAAATATCTCAATGGCTTTTGCGTGTACGTCAAAATACCTCAATAACATAATTGGATAATATTTAATAGTTTTAATTTTGGGATACCTTATTATCTCCACACACACAAAATCAAACATTAACATCGTTCCATTGTGAAGTCAAAGAAGTAAAAGTACGGTCACGTTTTCCATTTTTATATAGGGATGCCTGCAAGCACAATTCCATCTTAGTGCTCTGACGCTCCTAGCCAACCTCACCTGTCTATGATGCAATGCAACTCGCTGATCAGCGAATCAGGCTCTGGTTCTTTTTCGACACCTGTATCTCAAACCCTAAAGTTAAAATCTTGAACTAGTGAGATCTTCCCAAAATTTGAAATGGGGCATGTATGTTCCTTGGGGACCGCAGGGATATTGCCCCTAATTCCTATGCGGTATCCAAAGAATTGACATCAAGAAACGGCTAAATTATGAAATACTAGAGGACGCCAGCAGCTACGCCTGCATTTTTTTTAATTTACCCGTTTTGACCGATCCCGTGGGAATTTCGGGAAATCCCTTCTTAGTGCGCCCCTACGGTCCCCAAAAAACATACATGCCAAATTTCAGCTTTCTGCGCCCAATAGTTTCGGCTGTAGCGTGTCTGTCAGTCAGTCAGTAACGCAAGGATTTTATATATTAAGATTGGACGCAAGAAGCTGAAATTTAGCATGTGTTAATCATACCCCTACGCTCTCCAAGGAATATAGTATGTTCTTTGGGGCACTAAGAAGGGATTTCCCAAAATTCCCATTGGATCGGATAAATTTTCGAGCGTAGCTCTAGTATTATATAAAATGTGGTGTTAGAAAACTCCCTTACTTATGCTTACTCATTAACGATGATTGATAATTTAAATTATTAATTATCTTCTCTCAGATACTGACGGGAATAGCAACACCGTGAGGCTAACTGAGGAAGCTGTATTCTTCGACGACGCGAGGCGACCGCTTTGGTTCGTTTACAGCGGGCTGGGCTCGCAATGGACTGGAATGGGAACGCAACTCATGCGTATACCCATATTTGCTGCCGCCATAGAACGGTACGCATATTTTACGCTAATATTTTGTCTCTGGTCTTAAGTGATATCAAAGGCAATATTCATCAGCCAAATCCTCCTAGCGTTATCCCAGTCATAGCCCGGGGTCCGCTTAGAAATCCAACCCGATATGACTGAATATTAGGATTTCCACTGAACAACTGTCTGACCCCCGCAATCCAAAGGAATAGCGATATTCCATGGTTAAGACTAGTGTCAGTTTATTCAAAGGTACTGACTACATATAACGACTGTCAAAGATCTTTGTGAAAGCCAAGACCGTCGGCTTAACGTGCTCTCCGGACCGGGGCAATCGATAATTAACGTCAGAGGCAGTGCTAATATTTTTAATTCAATTTCATTGTTTTACTTACAGGTGCCACAAAGCTCTGGAACCTAAAGAACTGGACATTGTTGATATAATTACATCAACTAATAAAACAATGTTTGACAACATTCTGCATTCATTTGTGGAAATAGCTGCTATTCAAATGACGACTGACCGACGTTCTTCAGGAAATGGGTTTGGTGCCCGACGGTATAATAGGTATGTTATGATCTATATATATATATATATATGAAAGTATACTGCAAAGGTACTTCTTCGTTCTTTATCAAATTTTATCGGTTTGGACTAATAAAGTGGAAAGAGTATAAGCATTTTTGTTATTTCTTTAGCAATTATTAAATAACTCTTCATATTCATAATTATATTATAATTTAATAAATAAACCTTTATTTGCATAAATGTTAACATCAAAAATATATGAAGCCTCTGACTTCTGAGCTAGGTTTGGCTACCTGTGTTACAGAAGTCAGTGCCTTCTCACATGTAAGGACACAAGAAATATTTCATGCTAGCAGCACACTTATGCTAATATTACAAAGCAATTGCTAATTTTAAATACAAATACACTTCATAAGGTAACTATCATTATTACTATAAACTATATTCTAGCAAACATTCTGTTTCATCGTAGTCTAAACTTAACAGCCGGTTCGTAAATGTAGACTTAAATTCCTGGTATTTTAGATGGTAAAAGTTAATTCTTTTGTTTATCTTATTATAGAGACGAGGGGCCATATACATTTGTTGTCGTCTTGCAGATGCAGTGCGATATCTTCCTAACATACAAATGTTTTTTTTGTGCGTTTTGTGCTGTCAGTGTCGGGTACAAAAGGTATTGACTTAATATTGTGTTTAGCAACTAGCTGAAAAATATATAGCTGCCTGACAGATAAAACTTGGCACTCTTTATACAGAGAGCTAGTAGGATATCGATATGGTTTACATATCATGAGCTTTAGAATGCATCTCTGTGCTCTCTCGAGTTGAATCATGTACGACTTGCAGGCACCACCCCATATTTGAATACAGTATGCAAGAATGGATTGGGCTACGTACGTACGCAGTAGCCAAAAGTCGGCAACAAACCTAAGTTTTTTTTAAAATACTAGTTAGTTTTCTTAGTTAGTAGCCGAAACTATTGGGCGCAGGCTGAAATTTGGCAGGTCTGTTCCTTGGGGACCGTAGGAGTGCACTAATAAGGGATTTCCCGAAATTCCCACGGGATCGGCCAAAACGGGTAAATTTAAAATAAATGCAGGCGTAGCTGCTGGCGTCCTCTAGTTCTATTATATCTGGTTAGACCAGAAAGCGGACCTCGGGCTCTAAGACTTGTAAGTCTTGGATGCAGTCGAGATAACGCTAGGGCGATGATGATGAAGCAGAGAGTCCGCATGAACAGGGTTTTAATCAAATTTAAATGGCGTTGGCGTATTGCCTTTTAAAAACAAGAATTTAATCACAGCTTGATACAAAATTTTACATAAAAATAACTACGTTAAAAAACCGACACTAAAAAATAAAAAATATTTAATATTAATTAAATACTACCTTTATTTAACCTATATGATTTAATATTAATTTATATGGGTTGGAATGTGGTGTGCGGCAAGGAGGGTTAAGCTCGCCGACGTTTTTCAACCTGTATATCAACGACCTTGTTGGGACGCTCAACAGTACGCGATTAGGGTGTCATATCGAAGGAGTGTGTTTGAATAACGTTAATTATACTGATGATATGGTGTTGCTAAGCGCCTCAGTGTGTGGACTCCGCAGTCTCCTTAAAATTATGTTCTGAATATGCAAATCTTCATGGTCTTGTATATAACGTAGCAAATACCGAATTCATGGTCTTTGAGGCGGCAAAGGGGCAGGTGGAAATCTTTCCAACTATATCGATAAACGGTATCCCTTTGAAGAGGGTATATAGTTTTAAATATCTGGGGCACCTGCTTGTTTGTAGTCTCAAAGACTGTATTGAATTAGAGCAAAGGGCGCTGTCGGTAAGGGCTAACATGATTGCTCGAAGGTTTGCACGTTGTTCAGCAGATGTCAAAGTTACACTGTTTCGTGCACATCGTTTTACACGTGCAGCCTTTGGTCTCACTATACAAAGCGAGCTTACAGCGCCCTTCGCGTTCAATATAACAATGCATTCAGGCTGCTGATGGGGTTGCCCCGTTTCTGTAGTGCATCGGGGATGTTCGCCGAAGCCAAGGTCGATTGCTTTTATGCAACGATGAGGAAGAGGCCGAAGAGGAGCGGATCTTTGGTCCGCCGCGTGCGGGGCAGCTCCAACAGTATCCTTAGAATGAAAGCGAGCAGGCTTGACTGCATATACGTCAACAATTGTTGCAAGTTTTCCGCCTCATCGGTGGAAACCTTTTAATTTTATGTGCTATGATTTTATACTACTAACATAGTTTTGAGCAAACATTGTTACTAACCTATGAGTCTTAGTTACTTGAATAAATATTTATTATATATTATTATATTAATTGATAAGGTATCAGTTATCGGTGTTAGATTTTTTTGATTAATGTAGGTATAGACTTTCAATTGCACTATTCAACTGTTGTTAATTCACATTAATTTTGTTTACTATTCCCTTTATAGAATAAAGGGTAGAATTTGTAGTTAGAATATTTTACTTCGCTAATTTCTACAACTGACCATGGTCAATTGGTCATTTTTGATCATAAATGATGATTGATTTAATAGCATTGCTATATTTTAATAGCAACGTCTTCATTCACAACAGCGAACAAGTGCTTAGAAACAGTGCCGACACCACTAAACCACGCTGATCTTTTGAACTGATTTTCTAATTAATGAGAAGTTTTTGCTATTCTATGAAGTTTCTGCCAAGCCTTTAACAAATAATAATATTTAATCACTTAAATAAATATGAGCAAATTAATACATTACTTCGTAAGTATTAAATTGGCTTGGCACCGGCTGTAAACCTATAAGTAAATAGCACATCATTATGGTGTTATGAATGAAGACGTTGCTATTAAATATAGCAATGCTATTAAATCTGTTGAAAATGACCATGCTCATATAAACTAGTGAAGGAAAATATTCTAACTACAAATTCTACCCCTTATTCTATAAAGGGAATGTAAAAAAAATAATGTGAATTAACAACAATTAAATAGTGCAATTGAAAGTCTATACATTAATCACAAAAATCTAACATAGATAACTGATACCGTATCAATTAATATAATAATAAATCTATTTAAATAAAAATGAGTTGCTGTTCGTTAGTCTCGCTAAAGCTCGAGAACAGCTGAACGGATTTATCTTATCTTGGTTTTGAAATGTTTGTGGAGGTCTAGGGAAGGTTTAAAAGTTGCGAAGAATTCGAATGATTGCCGGAAAAACCCTCAAAACAGCCCTTTTCTATTTCCTATACGAACGTTTTCTCAATAAAATGGAGAGTCAATTTTTAATTTATTACCGCTGCATAAAGTTCAAATTCACGTGCGCGTTTATATACTTCTTTGTTTGATGGCAGTTTTGATAGGTTTCCGGACCTGAAGTCTCAGTGCTGCCGCCCAGCGGGCTTTATGTCAGAAGAAACCCATTGATAATCCCTACTTAATATTATAAATTCGAAATTGTGTATGAATGTATGTCCCGTTTTCACGCTAAAACGGCCCAATTTTGTCGACACACCATGAGATACCATGGAAACGGACATAGGCTACCATAAGTTGTAAAAATTAAACTGGGTGGGATTGTATAGGGTAGAAGTTTGTACGGCACAAATTTATCTTTTGGAAGTAAGAACGCATGCGCTGTTAATTGAGTGCTGCGCATGTGCTATCGCATATCTTTCAGTACTGTCACGTCATACATAATGTCATATTGTGCACGGTGATTAAATTGTTCGCATATCTATACTAATACTAGCTGACCCAGCGAACTCCGTATCGCCTTTTTAAGAGTTTTTATTTAATTCCCTTATTTCCAAGCCCCTTTTCCAAAGTTACCATTGACTAAGCGCTTAATCTCTTATCATTTCAGAGTCTATAAATTATGAACAAACAACCATTGATTTTTATATAAAATTGAATTCCCCATTCCTTAAAATATCGGAGACGATACCCATATCGACTTTAAAAAAAAAATCCCGTCCGCCAGCTTTGATTTCCTATCCGCCATCTTTGATCAGGAAATAGATGTTGTATTTGGATTCACCATCCCTTAAATCATCAGAGACGATACCCATATTGATTTTTAAAATTTTCCCATCCGTCATCTTTGATTTCCCATCCGCCATCTTGAATCACGAAATAGATGTTGTATTTGGATTCCCCATCCCTTTAAACATAGGAGACGATACACATATTGATTAAAAAAAAGCTCCCATCCGCCGTCTTTGATCACGAAATAGATGGTGTTTTTGAATTCCCCATTCCTTAAAGTATCGGAGACGATTCCCATATTGATTTTTTTAAATTTTCCTATCCACCATCTTTGATTTCCCATCCGTCATCTTTGATCACGACATAGATGTTTTTATTTATTTATTTATTTAACTTTATGCACATAAAAAGTACAGAGGCGGACTTAATGCCGTAGGCATTATCTACCAGTCAACCTTTGGGTGATGCAGAGATTCAAGTAATAGGTGCAATTCATAATTTATATTGAAACTTATATAGAAACTTAATTTAATACAAATATATATATATATATACAACATGTAACAAATTTAAATGCACTTCCTGAGAGTAGTTTGTTCAGAATCGGCTACTGAATCCATTACTGTCATTTTTAATATTGTTTATTTTTTGTTCTAAAATAATAAAAATAACGTAAATTATAGTCACTCATTTATTTCAAAAGTTGAAATATATGAAAATAAACCTTAAGTCAAAGTAGAACGCCTTCTTTTAAAATGCATTTGTTTAATGGTTCGACGTTCGGTCACACGAACGCACACATTAGTAAAACACAATAGCGGCAAAAGACAATACACACAATTTACCACGAAAATATCTATCATCTATTTTTCGCTTACGTAATAATCAACAGGCAAGAGCGAGACGTAATGTGTCGCCCGCGCTGGCCAATAACAAGCGCTGGCGATGCGCTTTGACAAGTTATGACAAGTATCCAGTCATCCATCGGGAATCTGTCAGCGAGAGTTGCGAAAAAATATTTTAATTGTGTGAATAAAATTGTAATTATCAACATGACGGTGCTGGTGTGGAACGTTCTGCATCATCTTGATGTTAACTTGTCGCCCCCGGACTTTTTCACTCTGGGAAAATGTTAAATCACTAGTTTATTGTGAGGAGACAACAAGTGCCTAGGAGTTAAGTTGATACATATTAGCTGCTTTTGAAACAGTGAAAAGATGTGATGCGTGAGGGAACAGTGAAGTGTTAGTGCCGTGGTCTAAAATAATGTGATTTTATCCTGTAAGTTATTTGATTATTTTATTAATGTAACTATTAATTTACAACTTTAAACACGTCGATCTTGCTTTATTCTCTCATTGATATTCTTTTACTTTATCTATCAATAATGCTAGGTAACTAAATAGTCATTTACAATATTATGAAACAATGGATCGTGTGCATGTTATTAACAAACAATAAATAATTTTATACAAAGTCGACTGTCCACTCCAAAGCCGAAAAGTGTGATGGAAAGAAATAGGTAGTCATATCTTTGGAAATATCA
This sequence comes from Euclidia mi, assembly GCA_944739405.2. NCBI lineage: Eukaryota > Metazoa > Arthropoda > Insecta > Lepidoptera > Erebidae > Euclidia > Euclidia mi. The sequence goes on from OX123201.2 coordinate 19,206,182, forward strand.
ACAGTAGCTGACAAATTACTCAAACATCATTCTTGTAAACCCCACTCCATCAGAGTGTTGTATAAAGACTAAATTTGAAACATTTTGTTTATATCGTATCGTATTTGGTTCCTATCAGATCGCTGTCATCTGTTAACCATAGCAAACGTTTCGTGTGTTTGTGTGCGTGCGCAAATTTATAGTGACCACGCTTTTTACTTTTAATCGAGTTTATACTTTCTTCAAAAAACAATATTTACGCAAATAAAAAACAAAATTCAATGCATGCATTATGATTGTAACAAGTTATTCTAATTGGGGTGTCTGAGGATGTGCGTTATTTCATTTACACGTTGTATATATATATATATATATACATATATATATATATATATATATATATATATATATATATATATATATATATATATATATATATATATATATATATATATATATATATATATATATATATATATAATATATATGTATATATATATATATACGTTAATATAGTACTTACATACCTTATATATAAATAAATTATATATATATACCTATATAATACAAAATACTTTACATATATACATCAAAATTATATATTAAATATACATACAGAATAGATAGACGATAATCCTATAATGATTCAGTTTGTGCGTCTATATAAGTCTGGCGCACTCTGGTTTTAAATGTGAAACGGCTAGTGGACATCCTGATATCGAGAGGGAGAGCATTTCAGAGAAGGATAGATTGAATGTTAAACGAAGAATGTACAAGGCTAGAACTGTGAGAAGGACAGAGGAGAAGAAGATTGTTTGAGGAGCGGAGATTTTTCTCATGTGTATTACAAAGAAATTGGAAATGAGGTGTTAAGTACACAGGAGCATATGGGGAGTGCAATATAAAATAAAGGGTACACAAAGTACGTAAGCTACGCCGTTGACGAATGGGTAACCATCGTAACTTTAATCGGTGCTCGGTAATATGATCATATTTGCGGAGATTGAAAACGAATCTAATGCAATTATTGAGAAGGCGGTCAAGCTTGTTGAGCTGATCTGCATTAAGGTCGAGATAGCACACATCACCATAGTCGATTATAGGAAATATTAAAGTCTGTACTAACGTTGTCTTAGTCTTGACCGGCAGAAAGTTCTTTAGACGATAGAGCGATCGTAAGGCACCAGTTACTTTACGACTGACGTTCGCTACCTGTGTCCGCCAATGAAGGTTAGTGTCAATATATAAACCAAGATCCTTGACGCTAGAACTAAATGGGATAATTTGCCCATCAAACATGACGGTTGGTAGTGCCTGCAGGTCAACCCTGTTCAATATACGGGAACTGCCAACTAAAATAGCCTGACATTTATCAGGATTCACTGCCAATCCAAACCGTTTCGACCAATCCTTGATAGCGTTAAGATCCTGGTTTATTGCTCCAATTGCAGAATGTAGATTTTCCACCTTAGATTGTGTATAAAGCTGCAGATCGTCGGCATACAGATGATACGCACAATGAAGTTCATGAGTAAGGAGATAAATAAATAATGAGAACAAAAGAGGAGAAAGTATTCCGCCTTGAGGCACACCAGAGTTCAAATCACACCATGTTGATGAGGTTTTTTTCAACCCGTACTGACTGCTGGCGTCCACGAAGATAAGAAGAGAACCATTCCAGTGCCATAGGTGAGATCATGAGAGAGGAAAGAATCGAAAGAAGGAGGTCGTGATTGACGTTGTTGAAGGCATTTGAGAAGTCCACCAAGATCAAAAGTGTAACCTTGGTTTGCTCAACCCCTGCCCTCACATCGCCAGTCACCTTGAGCAATGCGGAGAGAGTACTATGTCCGGGTCTGAATCCAGATTGAAGTGGTGACAGGATGTTGTTATGGTAAACGAACCCGGACAACTGTCTCTGAACGCACGACTCAAGTACCTTGGATAGAAAAGGAAGAATGGATATGGGTCGGAAATTTGTCAGCAGAGTGGGATTGGAAATCTTAGGTAAAGGACGCACAAAGGCTTTACGCCAGAGGTGGGGAAATTTACCTGTGTCAAGGGAAAAGTTCAGGATATGGGTAATTATAGGTAAGATTTGATCAAAGATAACCGTGATCATGCGACGACTAATGGCATCGCACCCCACGGCTTTGGACTTAATAGATAGGATAGTCTTTTTGATCTCACCTGATGATAAAGGAGAAAAAGAGAAAGAGTTAATGTTCGGACGAGGTATACCGTCCAAGTAGGCCATAGTTTGACTCTTGGTTTGGTCGTCTAAAGTGAGAGTAGTAGAAAAATGACGATTAATGTCATCCAAACCAATAGTCACTGGTAGGACCACTTGGCCGAGAGGTTTACCAATGCCCAGTGTTCTTAAAAACTGCCATACACTGGCGGTGGATGAATACGTAATGTTTTCGTGAATATGTCGGCGTTTAGCATTGCGTACCATCTGATTGCACTTGTTCCTTGCTATCTTAAAGAGAGACCAATTGTTTTCACACCGATCATTTTTATACTTTCGAAAAGCTCGGTCTCTGCGTCGCATCGCCATCCGAATACCCTCTGTCATCCAAGGTGCAGGAGGACGCTTCAGTTTCACTTTTCTAATGGGAGCATGCACATCGAATAACCTCTTAACTGTGTTGTTGAAAAAGTCTACTTTGTCATCGACAGTGATGGCTGATGTCAACGGTTTCCAGTCGATTTTTGCAGCATCCAACCTCAATTTTTCAACGCCCATGCGCCCAAAACAACGCAAGTACAGAACCTTAGGACACGGTTTAGAAGGCTTCAGGACATAGGAGAGGAAGACAAGGTCATGACGGGAGAAGCCAGGAGCAGGATGCTGACCGTGAGAGCGGACCAAGGTAGGATTAGAGGTGAGGATTAAGTCTAACCAGGTGTCCTCCCCGTTAGAGTTGTGGTGAGTGGCATTTAGAGGCAAAACGTGGAGGCTGGCAGACTCGATGATGTGGGTGAGTTTGAAGGAGCGGGATGAAAGGTGGGACAGAAGATCAGTGTTGAAATCGCCCATGATGATATGATGTGCGTACTCGGAACCCAACGATTCTAAAACCGATTCCAAATCAGTGAAGTAATTGACAGAAGGAGGACAGTATACTACTCCAAGAACCAATTTAGTTCCCCTGACCCAAACCTCTAGAAAAAGATACTCCGCAGAAGTAGAGTTTTGAGAGGAAGAAGTTAGAATTTTAAAGGATAAATTGCTACGGAGATAAATCGCAACGCCTCCGCCTTGCCTGTCAATCCAGTCGTTCCGGACTAAGACAAAACCAGAAAGAGGGTATAAGGTAGAAAGGAGGTGAGGTTTGAGCCAGCTCTCAGAGATCAGGATGGCATGCAAGTTGATGTAGCCAAGAGTTCGTTGTAATGACTTGGCACACTTTGTGCATTTATATGACACACGTTTAATAAATTATTAGCTTTCTGATTACACTGCTCGTGTAAAATATCATGTAGGGACTGGTCATCATTAACTGAACAGAAGCTATCATCGACAGATAAATCATCTGAATCATTAGCTGATAGAAAAGAATCATCATCGGAAATAGACATAATAATATAAATATATTTATATATATATAATAATAATAATAAAAGACTAGCTTAAAATAAATAAATACTAATAATAACATGCACGAGATTGACTATTAATTAAATGACCTCTGCACCACCCGCCAACCGAAGCAATTGACAATATACTGATCTAGCAAATACATTTTATCAAAGCATTTTATAAAATTGAGACAACCAAAAGAAAAAAATACTATGATTAAAGTTAGAATGACAAAAATATTTTATCAAAGGATTGTTTCAGAACGCATCCGTAAGAGTTCAAACGTCATAACAGTCGTATGTCACTTTGACATTTAACTTAAACAGTAAACACCTACAGAAAAGTTTACAATTATTGCACTGACTTCGATAATTATATTTAGGAAAAGTGGGTGATTATGTACAAAGTAATGTTATCCAAACATGCTAAGAGCTCAAGACAGAATAGAATGTGTCAATATAAGTAATCTGTTTACATACACGTTCAATCGAAACGAAACGATAGGAAGTTCATTAAGCGGATGCGTAAAGCAAAACGGGACAATTACTGGTTATACCAAGTTCAGCAAGAGGTACCTGAAGAGACCTTGGGATACTTTTGGAGTAACGGCTTCAACTCGTCCAGTGAAGTAACCTTGACACGACTACCATCTGGGCACTTGATATTTACAATGCCGTCTTGAGTCCAGCAGCCCCGCATCCCGAAATGTTGCCTCGCCTTACTGAACGTTGCCTGCCGCTCCTTGGTCAGGAACTCTCTGACGGATATGGATGAGCCTTTCAGCTTGGTCTTCCCTCTCCAGACAGCAGCCTTCATCTCCAAGCTGGCAAACTTTACCACAATGGGACGATGATGTTCTTTGCCATTGGTCCCAAGACGATAGCATGTCTTTATAGAACTTGCCGAAACATCCTTCATGGCCAATCTTGTGTGAAGAACATCGAGAACTATAGCTACACAGTTTTCTTTATTGTGTTCTGGGATACCTGAGAAAATTACGCTTTTCCTTCGATGTCTCATGTCGATGTTGTCAATAGCCTGAGCGCATGCGGCGATTTGCTTCCTCAGCAGCCCGAACATAGAGAATGTCAGTTCCCGAAATGTACGGAACTCCTCCGCTACTTTGGCTACAGTATCTTTGGCTGTTCCACTTTGTAACTGTGCCTGAAGCTCGTCCATTTTTTTGGTCACACTTTCTTCGAGGCTCTTCTGCGCCAGTACAATATCAGCGTATTGCGACATATCTCCGGAGTATCTTAGTGATAGTAGGTAATATGGTGAAACTGATCAGTTGGCAGGTGGTGTTAGTGCAAAGTTCTTAAGTGTCACATACAGAACTAATAACACTAGGGCATATAACTGTAAGTATCTTTGTTATAATTAACACAAAAACAATACTTTATATATGGTGAATTTAATTTTAAATATATTTCAAACTTCGAATGTGTGGTTACTTTATTTACACCTCTGTATGTTGTATTTCGATTCCCCACCCCTTAAAATATCGAAGGCGATACCCATACTGATTTTTAAAATTTTTCTCATCCGCCATCTATGATTTCCCATCCTCCATCTTGAATCACGAAGCAGATGTTGTATTTGGATTTCCCATACCTTTTAACATCGCAGACGATACCAATATTGATTTTTTAAAATTTTTCCATCCACCATCTTTGATCACGAAATAGATGTTGTATTTCGATTCCCCACCCCTTAAAATGTCGAAGGCGATACCCATATTGATTTTTAAAATTTTTTCATTGGCCATCTTTGATTTCCCGTCCGCCATCTTGGATCACTAAATAAATTTCATGTTATTAATCAGCGTCCCGAAAATCCCGAAAACGATACCCATATAGATTGTATCCTATTAGTTTAGCCTTTTTTGCCTTTGACCCAACCCTCATATAAAGCGGAAGAGTTTGTTTGTTTGTTTGTTTGAACGCGCTAATCTCAGGAACTACCAGTCGGATCTGAAAAAATATTTTTGTATACCATAGACCAGTTATTCCGGAAGGCTATAGGCTATATAACATAACGCTTCGACCCTTTGGGGCCGGGCAAAAGGCTTAAGAGGCTAAAACATAATGTCGGCTAATCTCAGGAACTAGCAGTCGGATTTTAAAAATTGTAATTGGCTATGATAGCCCAATTATTTCGAAAGGCTATAGGCTATACAAAATTACGCCACAACTTTTAGGGGCCAGACAATAATGATAAAATGGTCAAACGAGAAGGGGGAGGGTTGGTTAAGGGCTAAACGAATAGGATACAATCTAAATGGGTATCGTTTTCGAGATTTTCGGGACGCTGATTAATAATATGAAATTTATTTAGTGATCCAAGATGACGTACGGGAGATTAAAGATGGTGGATGAGAAAATTTTAAAAATCAATATGGGTATCGCCTTCGATATTTGAAGGGGTGGGGAATCGAAATACAACATCTATTTCGTGATCGAAGATGGCGGATGGGAAATCAAAGATGGTGGATGAGCAAATTTTAAAAAGTCAATATTGGTATCGTCTGCGATGTTAAAAGGTATGGAGAATCCAAATACAACATCTGTTTCGTGATTCAAGATGGTGGATGGGAAATCAAAGATGGCAGATGGGAACAATTTAAAAAATCAATATGGGTATCGTCTCTGATGATTTAAGGGATGGAGAATCCCAATACAACATTTATTTCGTGATCAAAAAAGAAAGAGGCGGAAAACTTGCAACAATTATTTATGTATATGTAATCAAACCTGCTCGCTATCATTCTAAGGATACTGTTGGAGCTGCCCCGCACGCGGTGGACCAAAGATCCGCACCTCTTTGGCCTCTTAATCATCGTTGCATAAAAGCAATCGACTCTGGCTTCAGCGAACATCCCCGATGCACTACAGAAACGGGGCAACCCCATCAGCAGCCTGAATGCATTGTTATATTGAACGCGAAGGGCACTGTAAGCTCGCTTTGTATAGTGAGACCAAAGGCTGCACGTGTAAAACGATGTATACGAAACAGTGTAACTTTGACATCTGCTGAACAACGTGCAAACCTTCGAGCAATCATGTTAGCTCTTACCGACAGCGCCCTTCGCTCTCGTTCAATATCATCCTCGTTTTTGAGACTACAAACAATACCATGAAGATTTGCATATTCAGAACATATTTTAAGGAGACTGCAGAGTCCACACACTGAGGCGCTTTGCAGCACCATATCATCAGCATAATTAACGTTATTCAAACACACTCCAGCGATATGACACCCTAATCGCGTACTGTTGAGCGTCCCAACAAGGTCGTTGATATACAGGTTGAAAAGCGTAGGCGAGCTTAACCCTACTTGCCGCACACCGCAGTTCAACGAATATGAATCAGACAGCTCACCCGACCACTTCACATAATTGACCTGGTTTTTGTAGCAATATCTGAAGGTATTTGTAACCTCCACTGGAATCCCCATTTGTTCCATCTTTTGTCATAGAAGGTCATAAGAAACCAGGTCAAACGCCCTTGACAGATCTAGAAAGCATGCAAACACGGACGTACCCCTATCCGTGTAGTATTTCGCGGACTGTTAACACACAATATGGCACTTGCCGTAGAAACTCCAGGCTGAAACCCAAACTGGTTGTCGTGAAGCTGAACGTATTGATTTAATTGTCACTAAGCAGCCCATCAAACACTTTAGATATGACAGCAGCTAAGGATGTCAGTTCTATTGCGAAGTTGCTATCGGTCGCACGCGTGCCGGTTCTAACAGCGTTTCTCAAACTTTTTCTCTATTACCCACCGTTTATAATAAAGTGCCTTACCATTACCAAGTCGTAAATATGGTCCAGTGTGGCAGATGTAGTGATATGATTCCGGATTGTAATGCTATATTATGCAGCGGCTGTAAAAAGAATTATGACTATGCCTGTTCGGGAATCACTGAGAGTGGTTATCGCCGCCTTGGAGCTAATCGTCAGGCAACCTGGAGGTGCCCAGGATGCAAATCACCTAAACTGATTTCAATGGACCAGGTTATGCAGGAGATAAGCAGTGTCAAATTAGCACTTGCGCCAATGATGGATCTTATTAAGGACATCAAAGAGATCAAGACTGAAATATCCGATATAAAGTCTGCATTAGGAAAAAAAGCCGAAAAGCTCGAATCAGTGACCCAAACACTGATTGCCGTTGATAAAGCCCAGGATGACATCGTGCAGATGAGGGATCGAGTTTCCAAATTTAGAAGAGGATCTTAACGAAAAGAACCAATGGACGCGTCTGAATAACGTCCAAATCAAAGGTGATCAGATGAAAGATTATGAAAATCTTATCAATTTGGTGACTAAGATTGGTTCCAAAATAACTTATCCTGTAGAAAAACACCACATAAATTTTATTACCAGAATTCCCCCAAGAAGACAAGAAATAAAACCTATTATAGTATCCTTTGTTAACCGTTGTACTAAGGAGAATTTTGTTGCAGCTGCTCGGTCTTTCAAAACTTTATACGCGGCTGATATTGATCTAGACAACAAAGGTCGTATATAATTATGTTAATGACTATTTGATAGTTGAGAACAAAACTCTCCTCAGTAAGGCAAAAAAGTTGGCAAAAGAATAGGAGTTCCAATTCGTATGGGTAAACAACTGCAAAATATTTGCCCGAAAAAATGTTCAGTCAAAGGTGATTCTCATAAAAAACGAACAAGATCTAGACAAAATGATTTTACACTATCATTTTTATCTCTTTTATTTAATCTCTCCAAAATATTCTATGTTATTACCAATTGCTATCTACACTATACCATCTATCATAATAGTTTGAGAACCATTGCAAACTCATTAGCGCTCCTTGGAGTAAACCGGTCGATAGTTACAATAATATACGAGTAGGTATATCGAGCTTGTTACTCGTTTACGCCAGTTTATTAATATTTTTGTCGCTTGGATACCCACATTTTGTGTATCAAAACTGTGTTTAATTTAATTTGTATTACGATTAGGACTCAATCACTGAATATATTTTCGTGCTTATTTTTATATTGTGATAAGCAATGTACTTATATTTTTGATATTTTTCTGTGTGAAAAGTGCTGCTGCCGTAATGTAAAATATTCAATGACATTGTGTATAGGTCGTATATATTATGAGGAATGGGACGTGTATTTCTTAGGTGTGTCAGTATTTATTTTAAACACTGAATATTTATTTACTTATATTGTATACAGCTTTTACTTTATTAATGGCTAATATTTATTATCAAAATTGCAGAGGGCTTCGTACTAAGACAGGCATTTTTTTACGTAACTTGTGTATGTCTAAGTATGATGTTATAGCGTTAACTGAGACGTGGTTGATGTGTGGCATTGCGGATAGTGAGCTTTTTGATGAAAGATATGTAGTATATTGCCGTGATAGGAATTACGACTTAACTCGGCAATCTAAAGGTGGAGGAGTTTTGATAGCTGTTCGCCGCGATATTATAAGTACCCACAACAGTGATTGGTGTTCCTCCGCTGAAGATATATGGGTCACATTAAGACCAGGCATTCCGAAAAATGTTTTGCGTAAGCTCCGCCTTTTCTCCCCGCTAGCGGCCCCGGGCCGCCACCTCACCCCGCAGCTCGCCGCTGCGCGAGGTGAATGAATGTCTCGCTACGCGGGCTTCGATTGGAGTAGAGATGACTTTATGTATTTAATATTTTTTTGTATTATGAATAGTTATTTATGAAATGATAATAAATTGACTAAAATATGCCATAAAAGGCAGAAATATGAATAATTCAATTGATTTATGCGACATGTTGTAGTTGTAGTCAAAGCCATAGGCTGTGAAATCTTGTTTCAGAATGTCTTATTACTAATTTATTTTATTTATATTAATGATGTTTCTTTTCATACTACTTTCATACATCAACGGACACGAAATAACAAATATGTGGATCACACAGTGTTGTCTCAGGTGGGAATCGAACCTACGACCACGGCGTAATGCCAAGTGCCAAGAAGACCTCTGAAATCACTATGCCATGCGTGCATATTATGACATAAAAAAGAGAAGTTCTTATTTATAATTTACTAATATCGAATTACAACGGCTACGTTACATTGATATTACAATGTAACTCACTTATTATATTAGAATAATCATATATAAATAATATATTTTTTTCTTGGGGTGCGGCTTTGACGTCGTTCCGAAGGTGTCATAGGCGGCGGCTATGAAAATCACGACTTTTTATGATTAATTAGGGTGTTTATATTAAATTGTCTTTCAGGAAATATATACCACGTACCTTTATATGAAGTAACCGATCTGGGTAAGGTTTAACAAAATTGTGTGCAGTTGAACTGAACACTTTTTTGACTGTCCGAATTTTTAAATAAAAAAACACGAAGTTGACGGAGCCCTGCTTCGCAGGGCTCCTATTTTTGCATTAAGTGTCACAAGAGAACCTAACATAACCTACTTACTTGAATTAGTCTCACCTAAAGAAATTGCAATGAGAAGCGCGCGAATCCAACTTCGGGCGTCACTTATACACTATTTTGTACAACCTTCTTTTAACGTTGCTTGATCGCAAAAACGTGCCCAGTTGACGCGAGTTGAGCACGGGTTGGTTGAATTCCGTAGTAATACAAAAGCGTGTGGATTTGGCGAGACCGATTTGGCCAGTTGAACACGGAAAGGGAAATACGCACTATGACTTATTTATCTCGCACTAGCAGCTAGATTGAAGGCATCAGCCAGTTATTCTCCTCCTACTTCAGTACTACCTTTTTAGCCGATTATACGTACCCATCAACAATAGACCCACCAACAGAGACAACTCTCATTGTGATCTATCGACGATTGAAATAAGTGCTCAGCAAATACATAAGTTACTTACCTCTCTAGACCTTAATACAGTAGCCGTGTGGTTAACGGCATAGAATACAAGTGTCACCACCCCCTATCTTCCCGTAGGTGTCATAAGAGGCGACTAAGGGATAACACGATGCAAATACCATCTTTGCGTAGAGACGGAAAACTCGACATCAAACCCTATACGACTGCCTAGTTGGTCTCGCGGCATAAATGTGCACGTGGGATCGAGAGGTCCTGGGGTCGATTCCTGGGTCGGGAAGTGTTATTGGGTTTTTCTGTCACGAAATTCTCAGTAGCAGCACGGAGTCTGGAAATGTGCCCGGTACGGCAATAGGCTCGCCCCTTATTACGTGGGACTAAAGTATATCTGGCGAAAAGCGGGTGTAGAAATACACCTCTGCCTACCCCTTCGGGGATAAAAGGCGTGACGATATGTATGTATGTATGTACCTTAATAAATCAGCGGGCCCATCAGGGCCCAGGAAGAGTATCAACTCTTCCTGGCCTATTCTTAGATAAATGTGGTAAGGAACTAATAGTACCTGTTTCCATTCTCTTTCAGCGCTCCATTGAAGAAGGAATAATGCCAAAAATATGGAAAGCAGCATTTATAACCCCAATCCACAAGAACGGTTGTAACGTATGTCCGGTACTTACCGCGTTGCGTCACAGTACCGCCCATACGCTCGGCCAATCAGAGAAAGCCATCGTCCGCGCTCGTAAGTTTTGGCCTTATTTGGTAATGCGCCGACACCAACGCTGATGGAGGGCCGGTATATAAAGGGGCCGACAGAGAGGCCGTCACCGCTACTCTACACTAACCTACTACCGTTACTCTATTCTGTACCGCTATATCTTTATACATTCTACGTGTATCCCGATCCCAGCTGTGGGTAAGTTAGTACATTTACTGCGTTAGCGTACTGCCCATCTCTCTACCTGCTAGCTGAGGCCGGCTGACGCCGCCTGCCTGACTCTATTGGTTGTGGCTCTCCTAATGCTGCTTTCCTTCAGGTTCCAGGTTTACCTTAAGCTCCGGGCTACACTACCTAGACCGCTACACCTGCTGCATCGCTTTCGGCGTCACCTCTGCCGAAGAGTCTGGCCTGCCCCGCTCATCGCACACACACCGCCGGCACCTGCCAGCTGAGCCAACGGCCTGCGAGGATCTGCCGCTACGCGCAGCCCTTCGAGCAACCTGCCCTGCACACTACCGGAGGGAACAGCGAGGGAGACTGCAGCCCTTAGTGTTCAGGCCAGTGTCGTGTTGTTGGTCGGTCATACTCTTGCAAGGGAAGTGAGACAATTACTCGGCAAATAAACGCATAGAACCTCGTACTGCGTTTAACTACCAGAACCCGTTACAGTGGCGCCTACGTGGGTTATTGTCTCGCTTTCCGTGCTCGAGTTCTCTTCTAGCAGGTCTCCATCATTGTAAGCGAGGAGGTGCGGCTACAGCGAACCGGTACGTATTGTTGTACTAATTGTCTACCTTTTAGTGTAACTACCTACTACGTAATAGTTCGCAAATTTGAATCTATCTTTTCTTTCTAATTAGTCCTAACGGTCGAACTTTTACGCCTAATCGTAAAGTAGGCCATTTGTAAGGGCGGAACGCTTGCGCACTAAGTGTAGTGTGTAGTGTTATACTCACGCGGTACTCCTTCATACACAATGGGCTCACACCCCATTAAATACTTTCTTTTAAATAAGAACGAGCTAGCTTACGAGGTCGCAATTAGAGGTGAGGAGCCGGCTACCTCTGTCCTAGGTCTGCGGAAGCAGCTCCCTAAATTACTGGAAGCCATTCCAAATGATGACATCTTGGAGTCGGGTCTAGCCATAGCGGTGGACTTCGAGGGCGCTAGCGAGGCCGTCTCTGAGCTGGCCAAGCGAGTAAATTTATTAACCAATTCTTACGACGCGAACCTAGCTAGGAGGTCTACCGCACTGCACAACCACATTTACCATAGACTCCGTAGGATGGAACGTCCTACGGCGTTTTCAAAACGGATTACCGAATTGTGCAGCCGGTTCGACAAGCTCTCGGCGGAGCTGTCCGCCATTGAACAATCAGGTGTTCGCTCAGCTGATGCTGTGGCTGAGGCCCAACCTGCGCCGTCTACCTCGACGCAGGCAGGGTTAGCCCCAGTGTTGCATTGCGAGCATTTGAGAGTTAGCGAACTGTCTAAGCTAAAATACGACGATACGGGATGCGTCCGAGCGTTCCTACAACGCGTAACCGAATTCCAAACCGCGCGTAATCTACCTTCCACTAAAATTGTATCATATGCCTCCGAAATTTTCACCGGTAACGCACTTCACTGGTACCGCGGCCTAAAAGAATATTTCACTACATGGGAAGAACTCACCACTAAATTAATAGACGATTTCACACCGTACGATTATGACTACCGGTTATTAAATGAAATCTGCCGACGTACTCAAGGTGCTACCGAAACTATAATTATGTATCTCTCGATAATGAATCAGCTGTTCGCTAGGCTGTCTCCGTCAAAGCGATTGTCCGAACGCGAAAAGTTAGACATCCTATTGCATAACATACGTCCATGCTACTCACTAGTGCTAGCTCCGTCAATATCTTCAATAGACAGTATAGCAACACTGCAGACGTTATGTTTAAACTACGAGCGGATGAAATGTTTAAACTCTCAATTCCGCGAACCGTATTATAATAACGTTGGCACCAGACCTAGCTTACCGTCACAAACCTAATAACCGAGCGCGTAATAATTCCTACAATAATTATCCCGTTGCTACTATAGAGGGTACGTCCGAATACACTGAGAACAACGAACCTAGCAAACCTAAGTCTAAACCTAGCTCTGTCGCTCTAGTCACGTCCAAGTACTGCCCGCGCTGCCGTATCAATGATCACAGTTTAAATGAGTGCAAACGCGATCGGTTTGCAATTTGCTTCAAGTGCGGCTGTAGGGATGTGACATTCCCTAACAGCCCGAACTGTAAATCGACGAAACCAAAAAACTAGTTGGTGAGGGTCGGGGCGTGTCAAAATCTAAATTAGGTTCTACAACCTATTCAACCAATTTTGACAAAGATGATTGGAGAAATTGGCTAAACACTCTAAAAGTGTATTTCTCTAGTTATTCCGTCGCCTCGATCCTGGATAATAAACCTAAAAATGACCTACGGCCCTATGTTAACGTAACGATTAACAGTTTACCTATTTGTGGATTGCTCGATTCCGGTTCAGCCATTACAATTTTAGGTAACAACTCCCATCTGGAGGTAATTACTAAAACCGGGTTAGAAATACAGCAGTGTCACAACACTAATCCCATTCGGTCGGTGGAAATATATTGTTGCCGCGCGGTCTTATCAACTTACCCACACTTTTAATAATCAAACCCACTTATTGAAAGCTTATATTATTCCAGAAGTTACAAGTAATTTAATTTTAGGCATCGATTTCTGGTAATTATTTAAATCACTGCCTAACCATATCGCATCCGTATGCATGTCTAAAACATTGCCGTGTTGTTTGTTAAGTGAAAATAAGCCGAGTATGCCGATAGCCGATGCGTTATCACGATCCCTACCTGTAATATAATTAACGCGAATAATAATAACGTGAATGACCCTTATGTTGACACTGATCAATAGTATTCAGCCACCTACAATGGTTGTTTATCTTCGCCTAATGACTATCCAGACTATTCTATTAAAAATAATAAATTGTATCGTTTGATTAAATCTAGGTGTATGCTAGTAAGGAGTTCGAATGGAAAGAAGTACTACCTTCTTCTGATCGAAATAATGCCATATTAGAGAACCATGCCGAACCCACTTCGGGACATTTCGGTATATTTAAAACTTACAAGCGCTTAGCACTGCGTTACTATTGGCCCAAAATGCGCGATGACGTAGTTAAGTTCATAAATTCTTGCGACACTTGTATCGCGCACAAACATCAGAACCATGCACCATTGGGAACCATGGGACGACCCAAAGTGTGTTCACGACCCTTCCAAACCATTAGTGTAGATTTGGTGGGGCCACTACCCGTCACAAGAAAACAAAACGCCTACATCTTTGTAGTAACTTGCTGTTTTAGTAAATACTGTCTACTTTTCCCTATCAGGCGCGCAACTGCTGAAATAATAACTAATATTTTGGAAGAAAAAATATTTTTAGTTCATGGTATACCATCTACAATTATATTGGACAATGGTAAACAGTTTGTCAGTGCTACTTTAAAAGCTATGTTGCGCAAGTACAAAATCCCTAATCTTCATTATACTCCTAAATATTCCCCACATGTCAATACGGTCGAACGCTATAATAAAACCATTGGTTCTACCTTAGCGGCGTTTGTAGGAAATGACCAGAGATTATGGGACACTCTCGTACCTAAGGTGCAGTTTGCATTAAATACTGCAGTTAATGAAGTCACGGGCTATACACCTAGTTTTTTAGTCTATGGACGTGAACTAGTTCCATGCGGCTCACACTATGTCGACACGGACGCTGATGATATAGTATACATACCTAGGGACGATTACGCAGAAAACATAGGTCACTTATCAGGCATATTTGACAAAGTTCAGGCACTCCTCATTCAAGCTCATGCTAGGAATTCCCAAACGTATAATTTACGCCGTAAACCAGCTCAGTTTAATGTGGGAGACACTGTGTGGAAAAGGACTTTTTATCAGAGCGACAAAGATAAGTCCTTTTGTAAGAAACTAGCCCCTAAATTCGTGAAGTGCACAGTGATTAATAAAAAGTCGCCTCTCGTTTACGAGTTGTCGGACGCGTCTGGAAATTCTATTGAGTTTTGGCACATTTAGGACATAAAACTTATACACTATGGTGCCTAACTATTTGTTACAAACCGTAGAAGACTTTCCTTTCCTTCTCACTATATGCCGTCTTAGCTTGGACAGTAGCGGACTCATAGACCTAACGCAGCTAGTCGGATTTTCCTTGTTAGCCGCGTAAAATCCTCTCCTAAGGTGGGCGGTATTGTAACGTATGTCCGGTACTTACCGCGTTGCGTCACAGTACCGCCCATACGCTCGGCCAATCAGAGAAAGCCATCGTCCGCGCTCGTAAGTTTTGCCCTTATTTGGTAATGCGCCGACACCAACGCTGATGGAGGGCCGGTATATAAAGGGGCCGACAGAGAGGCCGTCACCGCTACTCTACACTAACCTACTACCGTTACTCTATTCTGTACCGCTATATCTTTATACATTCTACGTGTATCCCGATCCCAGCTGTGGGTAAGTTAGTACATTTACTGCGTTAGCGTACTGCCCATCTTTCTACCTGCTAGCTGAGGCCGGCTGACGCCGCCTGCCTGACTCTATTGGTTGTGGCTCTCCTAATGCTGCTTTCCTTCAGGTTCCAGGTTTACCTTAAGCTCCGGGCTACACTACCTAGACCGCTACACCTATGCTCTCTATGAACTGAACTGAAGATACAGAAACAGAATGATATGAACTGAACTGAACTGAAGCCACTCTATGAAGAAAAAAGAAGCAAAATGCTGGATGGATGGCGGCGAGCCACGGTGGGACCTGTGTGGCACCAGGAGCTGGTCAACAACGAAGAGGGGTTCAGAAGACTACATACGTTCGCGCACACGTGGCATCAGAAGAGAAGAGAGCTGGAGGATTGATCCGTCTGCGCGAACGCGAAGTACCGTGATATGTGGTATACTGCCCCAATAGGGGAGAATGTGGAAAGATCAGGGACAGGATAGAGAATTTGTAGGGAGTCAAGAAAGAGCGCGTGGGAAAGAGCAGACGCAAGTACCGCGCGCTCCTCCCATGATTCGGCCCGTATGCCGCAAGGCGGGTAGGGCCCTGAGGAGGTGGTGGAAAGACCGCTACACCTGCTGCATCGCCTTCGGCGTCACCTCTGCCGAAGAGTCTAGCCTGCCCCGCTCATCGCACACACACCGCCGGCACCTGCCAGCTGAGCAAACGGCCTGTGAGGATCTGCCGCTACGCGCAGCCCTTCGAGCAACCTGCCCTGCACACTACCGGAGGGAACAGCGTGGGAGACAGCAGCCCTTAGTGTTCAGGCCAGTGTCGTGTTGTTGGTCGGTCATACTCTTGCAAGGGAAGTCAGACAATTACTCGGCAAATAAACGCATAGATCCTCGTACTGCGTTTTACTACCAGAACCCGTTACACGATCCTAAGATGGATGTTGCTTATTATAGACCCATTTCCAAACTCTGTCATTTGGCTAAGATTTTTGAACGATTAGTCTTTGATAAAACATATGATTGTCTAAAAAATGAATTTATTTTTCAGCAGCATGGGTTTGTCAAAGCTCGGTCGACCACAACTAATCTAGTTATGTTTTTTTTTTTTTTTTTTTTTTCATTTGGGTCACAATGTGACGCTTATGAACGTCAAAATAATAAATTTATAAAATAATTACTTAAAGACTCTACATTTACATTTACTGCCACGTTCGCAAAGCAATAGGTAGAACCATGAGAAAGAACGGGCAATAAAACTCACGGTCACTCTTTTTCTTCGCCAGGTTTTGCATAATACACATAATTTACATTTTGTAAGGTGCTACAACTGTTACACCTTCTATATCACTTATTTACTGTACATAATAATACTCAAGCATAATACTTTTGATGTTCATTTGGTTAGTCTCCTCAGAATAGACATGGTGAAACAGGAGCATCCACTTACATTATATATACCTAACAATGCAGGCAATCCGCGAAAGTGATCAGACCCATGATGGAAATGATGCAGTTAAATATTAAAATCTAATACCAGCCCGCAAGACCGTCATCGACCAGTCATCGCAAGTAGCACCCGTTCACGAGTATGACGCATGTGCCAGCCATCATCCCTCTCGCCATATTAGAGGGACAGGGATGACCCGACACACGACGCCACCACAAGAAATGACATTTTAGTGAGCATGACGATAACGGTATACGAACCGGCAGTAAGAAACAATCTATTGGTATACTGACCATGACCGCCAATTACCTCCATTTTCCAGATCGTTATTATGAACATAAATCAGTGGACCGCGTGAAGGAATGCAAATGTAGAAAGAATTTTGTGAAGGTGACAAGTGAACAACGATATGATCAGGAATAAATAATGTTAAACTACATTCAACAAATCGTAATAATATCCAAATCCTGCAAAAATCATGTGTTCACGAGGCACCTCCACTTAACATGTTACTAATTAAGAAGAGAGTATTTTACACAGTCATAAAAATAACAATAATGGTGAATTTAAAAAAAGCAACTAGACCCATGATGTCTTGTCATCTAGAAATTCTTTAATAGTGTAATAACCCCTTTTTAAAAGAAAATTCCTAGTAGTGGTTTTAAATTTGTGCAGAGGTAAATTCATTATTTCCAGAGGTAATTTGTTGAAGAATTGTATACCGAGTCCCGCAAATGAGTTATGAACTTTATGTAGACGGTAGTTAGTGCCCACTAGTTTATGCTTATTCCTTGTGTTCACTTTGTGCACGTCACTATTTTTACGGTAAAGAGTTAAGTTTTTCTTAACGTACATTAAATTAGCAAATATATACTGCGATGCAACTGTAAATATTTCTACTTCTTTAAATTTATCTCGTAAAGAATCTCTAGCACCTAACTTATATATTGCACGTATGGCCCTCTTTTGAATAACAAAAATTGTCTGAATATCGGCCGCCGTACCCCATAATAGTATCCCGTAAGACATTACACTGTGAAAGTAACTAAAGTAAACTAGTCTAGCAGTATCTACGTCTGTGAATTGGCGAACTTTCCTAACTGCAAATGCTGCAGAACTAAGTTTGACTGCCAGACAGGATATTTGGGCACCCCACTGAAGCTTACAATCTAAAGTTAAACCTAAAAATACAGTTGAATCAACTAGGTTAATTGTTTCGTTATTTAAAATTATATTAGTAAGAACATTTTTGACATTCGGCAAAGTGAATTTCACACATTTTGTTTTGCCAGAGTTGAGTAGCAAATTATTTGTCGTGAACCAATGTAGTACTTGCGCAAGAGAATTATTTACGCTGTCAATGTTACTTGTATTACGATCAACTTTAAAAATAAGTGAAGTATCGTCAGCAAAAAGAACAATACCACATAGATTTCTAACAAAGAATGGCAAGTCATTAATATATATTAAAAAAAGAAACGGACCAAGAATAGAGCCCTGTGGAACGCCCATTCCTACTGGCAAACCTTGAGACCTACTTCCACTAACATCTACATACTGAACTCTATCTCTAAGGTAACTGGCAACAAGATTGAGTGCGCTATCTCGAATACCATAATGGTTGAGTTTACGTAAAAGTGTATCATGTTCAACACAATCAAAAGCCTTTGACAAGTCGCAAAAAACACCAATGGCATCCTTCGAATTTTCCCAAGCGTTAAAGATATGTTTTAATAGAGTTACACCGGCATCAACGGTGGAGCGACCCTTAGTGAAGCCATACTGCTCACTGTGCAATAAATTATTTGTGAGAAAGTGGCTCTCTAACTGATGCAAAATAACCTTTTCAAAAATTTTACTGATTGCAGGCAAGATAGAAATTGGCCGAAAGTTACTAGGGTCGCTCTTGGATCCTTTTTTGAAAAGTGGTATCACCTTGCTGTGTTTCATTAAATCAGGAAATACCCCTTTAACCACGCATCTATTAAATATTGCAGCTAAATATGGAGCTATGCTAAAAATGATTTGGCGAACAAGACTAACTGAAATACCCCATAAGTCAATAGATTTCTTAATATTGATGGTCTTGAATGTCTTGAGGATGTCATTGGTGTCAATGTATTTAAAATTAAACAGCACATCACACTCATTCACATTGCCCCTAACTAACATCTCTGCTTTGCTTGGGCATGAGTCTAAACACTTGGTTGTTTTCACTGGTATGTTTATGAAGAAGTTGTTAAAAGCCTGAGCAACATCAATTTTCTTTGTAACTATTTCTCCATTACATTTTAATTCATAGCTATTATCTACTAACTTAGCTCGACCAGTCTCACTATTAATAATGTTCCAAGTTGTTTTTATTTTGTTCTTGGATTCTTTAATTTTATTACTTATAAATATAGACTTAGCTGAAGCACATGCTCTCTTAAAAACTTTTGAGTAATTTCTTACATATTCAATAAATGAAGGATTAAAATTGTATTGCTTCATACCATACAGATCATACAACCTAGATCTACTTTTGTATATTCCTACTGTTGCCCAATCACAAAATTTAACTTTAGAGCTCTTGGCAAATGTCTTCTGCTTAAAAATTTTATTGTACTCATTTTTAATAACATCAAATAACCACTTATATAATTCATCTGGATCATCGTGAGTTAAGTCAATGCTGGCGATCTTAGCAGCAACATCATCACTAAAGCGATTAAGGCGAGCAGAGGTCATAGGCCTACATGTGATTTTTTGTACTGTAGGGGTTGTATTAGTTGGAATTACAACCTTTTGTCCACAGTGATCCGATGTCAAGTCACTCAAAACAGCTTTACTTAAGTACAAACAATTGCAAAAAATATTATCTAAGCATGTAGAAGAATGTGAGGTAGTTCTGGTTGGTTCAGAAAATAAAACATTCAAATTAAATGACATAAATA
The DNA here is from genome assembly GCA_944739405.2 of Euclidia mi. Classification (NCBI taxonomy): domain Eukaryota; kingdom Metazoa; phylum Arthropoda; class Insecta; order Lepidoptera; family Erebidae; genus Euclidia; species Euclidia mi. Next base: position 19,226,245 of record OX123201.2, read on the forward strand.
AACTAACTAACCTAGTACAAGTTGGTGATTGTTCTAACAAGTTAACATTAAAATCACCACATACGATTATTGACTTCCTGCTGGAACTTAAGTGTTTTAAGACGTCCTCCATGATGCTTTCAAATTGGCTAAAGTCACTTTGCGGTGGTCGGTATACACAGACTATGACGTGTTGCTCAAGTTCAACACAAGATATCTCAGCGGTGCGCTCGATAGAAAGTTCGGCTATGTCCTTTCGTTCTTTACATTTAATACTATTACAAACATATATGAGAGAGCCACCACGAATAGCGTTCTTTCTTACGAATGCACTAATCACTGTATAAAATTCATTATTGAATATTAATTGGTCACCTCTTAACCAATGTTCCGTAATGCATAATACATGCAACTTATGTTTCTTTAAAAATAAATCTATCTCTAATTCTTTGCTAGATAGGCCTTGTATGTTTTGATGAGCTAAGTTTAAAACACATGAATGCCTATCTGTTGTCTCATCTAGTAGTTTAAACTAATAGATTTGTCAATACTACTATTGGTATAACTATTATCTACCAAATTCCTAAGTACTCTAGTAGTACTGCGTTCACTATGTAAATTAAATGCTAATAATTTAGCAAGTTGTCGCCTATATATAAAAGAGAGATACATAGTATCTTTTGTTAAAAAGAAATTACTAATAAAAATATTAGAGTCAAAAAATAAAATATGGTCACTATGACTACAAGTGCTATTATATAATAATATATTCAATTTTGTTATTGGAATATGGTAATGCACAGACAATAAAGTTGCACCCCACTTTAGAACTTTGTTCTATCATAATATCTGATAAAGCTAATATTTCTTTCTTGGTAACTAGTAGGCTATCCCCATATAAAATTATAACTGTAGAATGTTTATTTAGTCTAGCATACTTTAATTTATTAATTAACATAGACATTCCTTGTCCTGGTGAACAAATATTTTGTATTGACCGATCAGTATAACTATTAATCAGGCTACCCATACCAATTCCTAATTGGTCAGAAAAAATTAAAACATTGTTATCTAAAACCTTATTATTTTCATTATGTAACAATGTGTCAGAACCATGACATGTTTTCGAAGGATATTTATCTTGAAAGTCACTATATAACTTGGTTGTACAATTAGGTGAAGCCTCTAACTTATGATTTGAACAATTTAAACAGTTACCGTTGTTGGTCATAGAGAGCAGTTGTTTTAGATTTTCTCTACCAACTCTGCTAATTTCATCATATTTCAATATATATTCCTGTGTTTCACTTTGATGATCTATTATCAATTTGTTGAGCTGTGCATTTAATGATGTGATTTGTGTTTGCAGCTCACATGTGTGTTGTTCATATTGTAATCGGCTACAGGCTAATTGCTCACTACTATCCTTAAGCTTAGAAACAAATAACTCACTCTCTTTAACTAAATCATGGTTAATTTGTGTTAAATCTACAATTTTCTTTGACCTCTTATAGCCTAACTCAAGTCGCTTTATTAATTTATTAATTTATTTTATTAATATATAAGTAATAATATGGATAAAAATAATCAAATTAATGCAATTTACACTGATTATACAAAGGCGTGTGGTTGACGGCAAAGAATACAAGTGTCATCACCCCCTATCTTCCCGTGGGTGTCGTAAGAGGCGACTAAGGGATAACACGATGCAAATACCATCTTTGCGTAGAGACGGAAAACTCGACATCAAACCCTATACGACTGCCTAGTTGGTCTCGCGGCATAAATGTGCACGTGGGATCGAGAGGTCTCGGGGTCGATTCCTGGGTCGGGCAGTGTTATTGGGTTTTTCTGTCACGAAATTCTCAGTAGCAGCACGGAGTCTGGAAATGTGCCCGGTACGGCAATAGGCTCGCCCCTTATTACGTGGGACTAAAGTATATCTGGCGAAAAGTGGGTGTAGAAATGCACCTCTGCCTACCCCTTCGGGGATAAAAGGCGTGACGTTATGTATGTATGTATACAAAGGCGTTTGATAGAATAGACCTTAGAGTATTACTGAGCAAAATGACAGGTTTGGGTATTCGTGGCGATGTACATAAATGGTTTACATCCTATCTCACAAATAGGACACAAGCTGTTGTTCTTAACGGGTGTTCTTCTGGCTGGGTAGACATACCATCTGTTGTCCCACAAGGCTCTTTGTTAGGACCTATTCTTTTTATTATATTAATTATCAACGATATGTCCGTATTTATGCAAAAAGGAACCACCCAGCAAAAACGCACTTCTGAGATATCAATGAATTTACAAAAACATGCGCAGCTCTGTTAGATTAAGGAAAATATTACATTTATTTTATATAATTGTATTGATAAATTACTCATTTAAGTATGTGTATATAAATTTGCTCTGGATACTCTTAATTTTTATAGATAATGAAGAAAATGTGCATGTGGTTCCTTTTAATATTTACTAACTAATAGCTTTCCTCATATGCAAAAAAGAACCACAAACCTTGGGTTTCATGTATATCGGTAAAGCCATGGATTTACCAATATACATACATGAAACTAAGTATTATCGTAATAAACCTTTGATATGCAGCCTATAGCAATCCACTGCGGGACATAGGCCTTTCCCAACACGCGCCACATGGTTCTTAGCCTTTTGCATCCATTTTGTCCCAGCCTCGATTTCAGGTCGTTAGTCCACCTAACTGGGTGCCACCCTTACGCTTACCGAGACGTGTTCTCCACTCTAGGACAAGCTTGGTCTATCGGCCATCAGTACTGCTGCAGATATGACCAGTCCACTGCCTCATAAGCTTACTTATTCTGTGAGCTATGTCGGTAATTCTGGTTCTTTGTCGGATAACTTCGTTGCGGATTTTATACTCGCTGCGTGGTTTTAAGTTTGGGGACTAGTCCCACTGTGAGTGTTCACGTCTCGGCACCGTACGTCATAACAGGTAGGACGCATTGTTTGTAGGCTTTGGTCTTCAGGCATTGTGGTAGGGGCGAAGAGAAAACTTGACGTAGTTTGCCAAACGTTGCCCAACCCAACTGGACACTACGGTCCATTTCTTTCTCGAAGTTATTGCTACCAAGCTGGACAACAAGCTGTTGCTCTTGGTAGACATACTTTTGGACACATTCAAACATCTATCCTTGGACATAAACCGATCCCGACATGATGAGTTTGTCTAACATAATCTTGGTTTTGTTCAGTTCATGCCGAGACAAGTTCACGTCGAGAGGCTCCGTTTAGGCTGTAGACCATCCCGCTCAACTCTTCCAGGGACTCCGCAACGATGACGATATCGTCAGCAATCCGAAGGTGTGAGATGTATTCGCAGTTAATTTTTATGCCCAGTCCAAGCCAGTCCAGCATCTTAAAGATGTCTTTGAGTGCGCTGGTGTAGAGCTGATTGAAATATTAAGTCTCCCTGCCTCACACCTCGTTGCAATCGCGTCGACGGGGCTGTAGTTGGATGGTCTTAGTGGCGATATCATACAAACATATCAACGCCTCGATGTAGCGCCAATCGGTACGAGACCGCTGCAGAGCAACCAGAACCACCCAGGTTTCGATGGAGTCGAAGGCTTTCTCGTAGTCCACGAAAGCCATACACAGCGGCTTATTTTACTCATTGGTCTTCTGTATATTCTGCCAAACAGTATGGATGTGGTCTATTTCCTGTGGCTGGAAATTGTCAAGTTTTTTGGCGAGGTTGTTTGTTAGCACTCTCGAGAACAACTTGTAGAGGTGGCTAAAGAGTGAAATGTGTCTATATGTTTTCAGCGAGATTTTGTCACCTTTTTTTGAAGAACAGGACCGCTCTCCCGATCCACGCCTGAGCTATAAGTCCCTGATGGATAATGGAATTAAAGAGGCTCGCCAGCTCTTTCAGGACTACAGTCCCCCTCTGTTTTTAAGAGCTCTTTGGTGATTTCGTCATCTTATGGAGACTTGTTATTCTTAAGTTGCACGAGACCTTCTCGTACCTCGCCTTGGTTGACATCAGGGATGTTCTCCGTATATTGGCGCGGCAGTAGGGCTCTATAGTCATCATTGCCTGGTTTCAAGAGTTTAGACTTCCATGATGCGTACAGGTCTCTGTAAAAACTCTCAATTTCAGCTAGAATTTCAAACTTTAAGTTTACGCCTTCCGCAGTACAATAAAATCACGTACTTGTGGTTCTGCTGTTTACAATATTTATTTATACATGGTAGAACCGAATGCTTGTGGTTCCATTTTGCAAAAACAAGAATTAGTCAAATCAAATATGAATTTATTTTACGCATAATGGTACCACAGAAACTTGGTTCCATTTGGTGTATTATAATAATTGTTAGTAATAGAAATATTTTTAATGTATAATGGTACCAAGTATCTGTGGATCTGTTTTGCATAAACTGACATGGAGTTTATATGGTTTATTTGCTTGATGAAACGAGTCCCATGGTGCTATGGTTCGGTTTTGCAATATGTATAATGTGTGTTTTTGCTGCTGGTTCCTTTCTGCTTTTTGTATAACTTGTTTCCAAGGGAAAAATCATGTGGATCTTTTTTGAATAAGAAAATAAACCACTTTTAAATTAGTATTCTTCACAAAAAGCAAAGATCGAAATTTGTCGCGTGGTTCCTTTTTGCATAAATACGGACATATATCGTCCTGCTATCTCAATTCTAAATTTATTTTGTTTGCTGACGACATGAACATTTTTCGTGTTGTCAATAATAATGCTGATGCACAACTTCTTCAAGACGATCTAAATAGACTCCATCTCTACTGTCAATGCAATAAATTAGATTTAAATGTGTCCAAATGTTTTTCTATTACCTTTACTAGGAAACGTAAAATTTTCCCTTTCACCTACAAACTTAAAGGTTCTGATCTTCAGGCAACTAGTGTGATCAGAGATCTTGGTGTTTTACACGATAGTAAATTAATTTTCGACAAACATGTTAACCACATAATTGACAAAGCAAATAAAGCACTCGGTTTTATAATTCGTGCTTCTAGACCTTTCAAGGAAATGAAAACTATAAAAATTATTTATTGTGCTTATGTGCAAAGCCACCTTGAGTTCTCGAGTCAAATTTGAAATCTCAGTTACCATGTGTATATAGACAACATTGAGAAAATCCAGAAACACTTCATAAGGTATTTAGGTTTTTAATTTAAGCTACCATATCTTTATGAGGTTCTTATAAAGGTGTAAACTGAAACACGTCCATCTCAAGCTAAACCCAGTTTATTACTCAACTACACAATTATTACATTAATAGAATACATGTTAATACAGTCGCATTCAATATCATTAATTATAGGGCTGTTCCATACCATACGACCTTCGCAAAAGAAAAAATAATAATAATACAATAGTTATTTTTTTTTATTCCACTATGAAACGGCTTTGTACGATTTTTGTGGATAACTTCAGTTTTTCCATTCCGTTCTATCTTTACATTACAATTCAAATCTTCAATAACTTTGAAAGGTCCTAAAAACAATGGTTCAAATTTGTTATTGTTTTCACTATTTATTAACAACATATCGCCAATTTCATATCTTACTGGTTTTGTATACAAATCATTAACAGACTTCCGTTTCATTTAATTTTAATTAAATTACATTTTGCATCATTTTGAGAAACCTGCAATCTATATTTCAACTGCTTCACATAATCATCGTCATTGCATAAAGGTTCTACAATTCCTGATCTTAAATTACTAGGTATATTAATTTTTTTACCAAATACAAGTTCAAACGGCGTGTACTTTGTTTCAGAGTGGACAGTAATATTATAGGAAAAGCAAAAATATTGTAACCATATACTCCAATATCTAGGATTATTATCAGTTTGAATTCTTTAATACGCATTTAATGACTTATGTGAATTTTCTAACGCGCCAATTGATTGGTGGTGTTAACGCTGTGGGCGAAATTTGAGTTATATTTTATAATTTACATACCTCTTTCATAGTTGTTGAGATAAACTCGGTTCCACGATCTGATGTTATTTCTCGGGGTATACCATACCTTAAAATGAAATTATTGACAAAAGCCTTTGCTACACTAACACTATCCTTATTTTCTAAAGAGTAAGCTTCTATATACTTACTAAGTTCACACTGGATGGTGAGGATGTATGAATTAATATAATAATCCTTAATTAAGGGCCCAACTATATCTAAGTAAATCTTATCTAAAGCTAACTGCGCAGTGGTTGAAATTTCCATTGGCTGTTTCGTAGATAAAAAATGTTTCTGTGTTTGACATTTAACACATTTCTTTACGTACTTTTTAACATCTGCTTCCATATTTGGCCAGAAATAATATCTTATAATATTATTTAGCATTCGTCTTATGCGGGCATAACCGTTTGTCGGTAATAAATGAAAATCATTAAGAATCACTAGTTTATCATCATCATTATTTATTCTTATCGCTCCTCTTACAATACAAATTCGTAGACAGGTCCACTTTTTATTGACATTGGTTAACCATTTAATATACTTCATTGTCTCATTATTTTTTAATATGTAAACTTCTTTGATATTATTTTTATTACAGAATAATCCAAAGTCTCTCACGAAAACGTCTCGCGTATGACATGATCGAGAATTAGGATTTAGGCCTATAACACATTTATCTTTAAAATAAACACTTTAAAGTTTCCTTTCATGTTCTCTTTAATTACTAGTTCTATACAATCCTTTGGTTTTTTAAGCATTTCCACGACATCTCAGTGATCAGTCCGACTGCCTATAGAAATCTTATCGACCAAGCGGTTGTTACTAACATTTTCATTTAGTTTTCTTGTTATGACAAGAAAACTAAATGTCATCACATTTACAGATTGCACACCCATTTCTTACAGTTCGTCTGATAAAACAATGATACGAAACAATGCATCGGCCGCTACATTATTCGTACCTCTAACATACTCAATTGTATAGTTATAGTCTTCTAAAGTTAATGTAAATTTTAAAAGTCTACTGGAGGGATTACGCATAGAAAATAAATAGACAAGTGGTATATATATGATCTGTAAATATTTTGAAATGTTTTCCATATAAGTAAGGACGAAAATACCGGACTGACCATACTATAGCCAAGAGCTCCTTTTCTATAGTAGGGTAGTTGATTCCTGCTTTATTTAAAGTACGACTTGCGTATGCAATCGGTAAATCATCTTTATTGCATAACACGGCACCGATAGCTTTGCCTGACGCATCGGTACGCAAAATTAATTCACTTTCCGTTGAAAAATCTGGGTATTGTAAAATAGCGGGTTTACATAATAATTCTTTTAGATGTAAAAAGGCATTTTCACATTCATTTGTCCATTCAAATTTAACTCCTTTCCGACATAATTTATTGGGTGGTAGTGTTATTTCAGCAAAATTAGGTACAAATTTTCTGTAATAATTGGCAAAAGCGACAAAACGTTTAACTTCATCGCTAGACTGAGGCTTTGGGTAGCTTTTAATGATTTTAGTCTTCTCTGGATCTGGTTGAACACCTTTTGGCGATACTAAATGTCCTAAATATAATAATACTTTTTTAAAAAATTGGCACTTACTAGGATTAACTTTTAAAATAACTTTTCTTAATCATTCAAAAATATCTATTAGGTTTTTGTTATGAATTTCAAGTTTTTTTCCAAAGAAGATTAAATCATCCAAATAAATTAAAGCTTTATCATAATTTTAACCCGCCATAGCTACTGTCATTAGACGGCTAAAAGCACTTGGACTAATTTTTAGACCCATAGGTAGCCTTTTAAGTTGATATTGTTTGTCAGTTATAAAAGCTGTGTACTTTCTGCTTTCTGGCTCTAACAATAACTGATAATATGATTGTGATAAAGGAGAAGTTGCAACTTCCATATAAAATTACCCCACGTCCGACAGCTGAGAAAAATATCTCAAATAATAGATAAAATTGAGTATTAATAAGTTGCATACCTCTGATTGTCATCCTTACTGGCTATCATACTTAGAAATTGCTCCAAATATTGCTTCAGGCGCAGTATTTAGTACTTATCTTAAAAATGTTATACTTTCAATCATGCATTTCTCTAACGACCATAAAGAAGTGCAATAAAGATTAAACAAATGAACATATTTTTTATAGACTCTAGCCTGTATCCTCGAACACATTAAATTTTCTAAAAGCGCCCCTAACAGAGAGTAGCTATCGATAGAGTCCGCTAGGGAGCGCATTTAGAAAATGGAAATTATGGAAATTGTTCCCGTCGACGACTAGGCTATGGTCCACCGTGACGATCGAGTGCAAACTGGTACTAGACCCTCTGATATCATAATTAATTCCTCATATGTCTCGGACGATCATATTAACTTCTTCGCTAGTTGCTTCCAACGCAAACACGCAAAGGGAACTCTGCTGGTTTAGATTATGTTCTTCGACATAATCTGCTAACAAGTTTGGTTTAAGCATATTTAGTCCTATTGTTTGACAAAACTCTTCAGTATGTGTGCTTTATTACTAACGTAGTATAATAACTATTATCAAACGTGAGTTATTACAGTGTTTAATTGCTTTTTAATCCTATTCTAAAACTAAAATCAGAAATTAGTATATTACAGGTTTTCTACTCCTGAATTAATATTTAGAGCAATTTTTTTATATGTTAGCCAGTAAAGATGATTACCGGAAGTATATAATTTTTATACTGATTTTAAGCGATTTTTTGAGATACTTATCGTTGCAGTCGGAAGTGGGGCATTTTTGCTACTTCTTCTTTAAATGACTAAAATAAATTGCACCAGATAGAGAATCTAAAATTTCGGTTATGTTCGGAAGAGGGAATTTATCATCCATAATTCTTTCATTTAATTTTCGATAGTCTATTACTAAACGCCACTTCTTACTAGAATCTTCGCTTTTCTTTGGTACAAGCAAAATAGGACTACACCATTCACTCTGGCTTTCTTCTATGATATCATCTTTCAACTTTTGTTGTATTTTTCTTTCTATTTCTTGTTTTTGTGATTTTATATTTGGTAATCTATATGGTTTAACATAAGAGGGGGTAACATTTGCTTTTAAATTAATTTTTTGCTGATATAAATTTGTGACACCTAATTTATCGTTAGGTAACAAAAATACGTCTGAATATTTTGCACAAATAATTTCTATAGATATCTGTTCCTCGGCATTTAAATCACCTAAATTTAGCATCGAAAACAGTTTCTTATATCAGTTTCTTATCGTAATCCTTTTTCAAAACTGCATATCGAGTAATCACTTAAATTTAATAATTCTGGAATTAAATAACTACGTCGAACATCTTCATCTCTAGTGTTTAATTCACCAGGAGCGATTATACATTCCTGATTAATAGTTAAATCTATGAAATGAATTGATTCACACCTAGGTTGTAAAGTAATATAATTATTATGACCTATTTGTCCCATTTGCAATGGCAATGAAAATTGTTCATCATGGTTTATTGTTATAATGTTCTTGTCAAAGTTTAATATACAATTAAATTTACTAATAAAGTCTTGACCTAATATTCCATCTGAATGACACGGTAAATTTTTAAATACGTAAAACTTATGGCTTAATATTTTTCTTTTATAACAAAGATCTAAAAATACAAACCCTTCTGATAATATGTCACCTCGTTTGCCTTTAATTTTAATTTTCTCAGTATGGTAAGGGATCTGGTCTCTGACCATAGCTTCGTATCTAACCAGAGAAAGTGAGGCGCCTGTGTCGAGTAGCCACGAATAACTAATATCATGAATGTTGAATGTCACTGAATTTATATTGTCATAATAACAAATTAAATTATTGGGATCGAAAAAAATAATTAGGCAATTGCGTTTCATTCACATCGCTGTTTGTTTGCGTTAAATGAACACGATTTTGACTATCGTCGACTCTCGGCGATTGTGTTATATTTACGCGATTGCTACTCTGACTACGGGTACCTCGGTTCGTATTGTTATACGACTGTCGACCCCTGAACCTAAAATTATTATTTTATTGTCTGCCGCTACTACCTCGATAGTTTTGAGAATTATAATAAATGCGCTGACCTCTGTTTGAGTTAAAACGACCACGAATATAATTACGAGGGGTGAAATTATTTGACGTACCTCTGTATTGATGAAAATTCATTGCTCCGGCTCCTGTTTCGGATGATGACGATAATTCTTCATCCAACGCAGCACGAATCGCATCATTTAACGAGCTGTAGTTTCTTGTTGCTATAATGGTGCTGATTCGACTATTTCTCAGACCTTCGGCAAAACGTTTAATGGCGTTTCTTTCGTTTACAGATTTTAAAATTTCATATTTTTTCGAATCTTCATCCGCCTAAGAAATAGTTAGATCAACGAATAACTGTTCAATTTACTTACCGAAATCTTCTACGCTTTTATCACTCTGCTTAGCAACATTACATTGCAACTGCTGCTGAAACAACGTGTCTGACTTTTTAGTGAGTAGCCGAATTTTCATGTCCTTCACTAGATCTGGAACTGTAGCATAAGTCTCGTACAAGCGTAGTTTTGCACTTTCAGATAACCTTGACCTTAAAACAAAAGATATTAGTTTTTTTTGCTCCTCGACCTCTATCATATCGGAGTACATCTCTATATTAGAAATTAATTGTTTCGTAACAGATTCGGTGTTATCCATAACTGGTAAGAGACTAATAGCAGTTGTAAGGTGAAATTTTTCCATTTTTATTAATCTATTTGACAGTCCCCTCAGAAACAGAATCTGTATCAGTACACAAATTTCTTATTTTAATATAATATCTACTTATCTTATCACATAAACTTTCTATCCTTTCTAGTTCTAACTCATCTATTTATTTTGATTCCGACAAAACTGTAACAGTTTCTAATATGAAATCAAATTCCTTTTTTAACTTTTCTAACTCAATGTATTTTTCTTTCTTTACCTTAGCAGTTCTTCTATTTGGACCTAATTTAGTCAAATAATCTTTAATATACTTGAACTTTTCAAGTAATTGTATAAGGTCATCTGCCATTTATTTACTCAATTCAATACACAAAGCACATACTAACTAAGAAAAATATAAAAAGAAATCCCCATCGTTCAGAGGTAGTAATAACCTTACAGTAAATCTAAATATCTACTTAGGGGTTTGCGAGAATATCCTAGAAAAATAAAATGATTGCGTTGATACCATTTTCAGTCCAAGGTCGTTTTCAAGTTTTCTTCATATTTTCAATTTTACGATACACGCACACCTGAAATTTTTTGACCGGCACACAACGCACTATATAGACTTTCAACACTTTTTACGAGGCAATACCGACGGCGTACACATCCTTAAACAGTTCCTTCGGTTGGTGGCGTGTGCTGCAGCCTCTTGAAGTAGCTCGCAGATCGCTTCAATGCGAACTCACGTAGCTGTTGGTCCATCCAATCGCGATGACATTTTTGGTACAATTTGTACAGAATGATCAGTACCCCTGCACTCAACAAGGTACAAATGGCAGCAAGGATGTAGTTTGTGGTAGCCGCGTGCTCTCGGAGTTGGTCGACGGTTGCAGAATTTGGCCCGGCACCGGATGCCGTTTGTGCCACGATAACTTCTTCTTTTTCTACTGCTTGATTATTGCCCATCTTGATCCAAGCCGATTTTCGATTGAAATTACTAAGAAACACGCGTGTTGTTGCAAACACGAACGACGACAAGTTTTATAACGCATTATTATAAGCGACATAAAACGATGCACTGAGACATGAATTATCAGTTCAGTTCGCACGAAATTGCTGACACCTGCATCGACTCGAGTTACGCGGTGACGTGATGCAATATTGTAAGTACTGGCAAGGTCGCCATATGAGGTTCTTATAAAGGAGTAAACTGAAACACGTCCATCTCAAGCAAAACCCCGTTTATTACTCAACTACACAATTGTTACATGAAAAGAATACATGTTAATACAGTCGCATACAATCTCATTCATTATAGGGATGTACCATACCATATCTTGATTATGATCAGCTATGCACTAAACTTCATCTCCTGCCCTGTATACTCGCAGAAATATTGCTGACATCTGTCTTCTCCTTAATTTAGCTCAAAGTAATTTAGATTGCCCTCTCTTTCTTAAAGGTATTAATTTTAATATTCCCACCAGAAGATTAAGTTCCAATAATCTACTTCAGGTTCCATTATGCCATACTAATTATCGGTATAACAGCTACTTACCTAGTGTCCTTCGAATATTTAATAAAATAAATCATAACACGCAAATTGATTTATTCTGTAGCAGCATTCATAGCGTAAAAAATATACTTATTAACAGTATTTGTTTAGTAGGAGCCTATTTGGTATTATCGTAACTGGCAGCTTTACTTTTTTTCTCTTCATTATTGTATAGTATTATTATACATACATACATACATATCGTCACGCCTTTTATCCCCGAAGGGGTAGGCAGAGGTGTATTTCTACACCCACTTTTCGCCAGATATACTTTAGTCCCACGTAATAAGGGGCGAGCCTATTGCCGTACCGGGCACATTTCCAGACTCCGTGCTGGTACTGAAAATTTCGTGTCAGAAAAACCCAATAACACTGCCCGACCCAGGAATCGAACCCGGGACCTCCCGATCCCACGCGCACATTTATGCCGCGAGACCAACGAGGCAGTCGTATAGGGTTTGATGTCGAGTTTTCCGTCTCTACGCAAAGATGGTATTTGCATCGTGTTATCCCTTAGTCGCCTCTTACGACACCCACGGGAAGATACGGGGTGGTGACACTTGTATTCTATGCCGTCAACCACACAGCAATGTATTTTCATATTATGTCAAATGTTATGAATAGCTTCACTGTTTTTCTTCTATATGCGGAAGCTTGTAATTGGCATATATTAACTTATGTTCATGACTTCTCTGTAAACATAGCCGTAAGCTCCCCAAATAAAATAAAATAAAATATAGGCCTATAATATATATTAAACTTATAATATATTATTAACATCCGAAATATCTCTAGTCTTATTTTTAACCACAGGCACGACCACTGTCCATATAAAAGCAGGAGGCAAATATGCATGACTTATACATTGATTAAAAAGCAAGAATAATACTCTAGCGACGTGAGGTCCGCCATACTTTAAGTGCTCTATAAGTCCATCATGTCCTGGCGACTTACCCTTAGAGATACTGTCTATAATTTAATGAATATCTTCGGCTGAATATCTTATGCCTAAGTTATGCTTCACATCGATATTGACCTCCGTGCTTGAAGGCCCTAGTGGCGACTTAATTGTAAAATGGTCTTTAAACCTATCTGCAATCTCTTTTGCTCCACATACTTCATCCACTGACACAGGAAGCCCAGGCCTTCTATTTAATTTATTGGTGTGTTTCCAAAGAGAACCAAAGTCACCCAAAGTATAATGATGCGAAGCCAACATATCCATCTTAATTTGATCTTGGTGGTTTTGACACTACTTAAGACACAGAAACTTTAGCCTGGTCACCTCGTGCGCTTCCGCTCCGTGTCTATTCCAGCCAACCACACTGTTAGTTTTCTGCCAAAGTTTGCCGCAGTTCCGACTAATCACCGCAGCCTCCCTAAAGACCTCTACAATTTTGTCATATAACAAATCAATGTCACCCCTATGTTCCGGTTTATAACACATTATCACAACAAAGTTGAAAAACACAAGGAAAATCGATCAATCTCAATTTATTATGGCAGAGCTCTCTATATGCAATTATCTGTGTTTGATTTCTCTCACCCCACAAAATGTCACATGATACTAAAGTCAACATAGGAAGCTTAGCAACAACAAGATTTAACTGGCATTCTACCACTAAAGGAAAATGATCAGTCCAGAATGTATCATACTTCACATAGACATTGAGAGCTGAACAGAGAGCTGCTTTAGTAACAATACAATGATCAAGCCATCTCTTAGTGCCGTGACCCTCAGTTATAAACATAAAAGTGTCCGCGTTTGTACTAAATAGTTCCGTATCAACGCAAGTCCGATCAAGATCGTTACAATAATGCATATAGCTAGCGCTTCTACAAAGAACTTATTAAGTTCTTTGTAGAACCGCTCTGTTGGATGTGCATTAAAATCACCCAATACATAACAAAACTCAGTGCCACAACTGTCTATGATCGGACTTACCCCACTCAGGCAATCTGTAAGATCCGTTAGATTTTCAGGCTTTTTCGTAGGCATATACACACATAACACTAACATCGATTTCTACTCATTAGCTATTTTTATCGCACATATTCGCGGGTTTATACTTCTGCCTACCCCTTCGGGGATACAGGCGTGAGACTATAATTAAATAAAAAATAAATAAATATTCGCGGGTTATTGCACTTTATCACAGATACTTTGTGAAACGGACTTTTTCTCCACAATAAAGCCTCACCACCGTAAGACCGGCCGCACAGCATCCCCGCCGAAGTGTCCACAGCGGACGTACCAGTTCAGCCGAATTCCTCATCAATGCCATCCAAAAATGAGCGAGGAGGGCGCCGGTCAACATTGGCTCGGGTGTGAACGCGAGCCTGCTCCTTGACCTTGGGCGGCTGCGTCTTAGCCGGCGTGTCACCACCGGAGTTGTCCAAGACCCGGCACTCATCCTCCAGGAACCTCTCCAGGTCAGCAAAGGGGGGCAGATGGGTCGCACTATCCCCACCAAAGCGCTGTTCAAAACGCGACCTCAGGTTGGCAGGCTTTTTCAGCACAATGTGCACCAATAGATAGGATCATTGGTCCACGGGCAGGTCAAGGCACTTAAGTGCGTTGATGGCCACCAAAAGCGGGTTCAAAAGTTGGGTGCGCAACCCAGCGACCCGGGTGAGCGTCGGCAAACCCAAAATCTGCTCGATGTGCGTGTCGGCGAGGCCACGCTTATTATGGTACCTACGGGTGATTAGGTCCCGAGCCGTCTGGTACGCCTCGTTAGACACAGGCAGATGCTGGATGAGGCCCTTGGCCTCCCCATCCAGAACCGACATCAGATAGGCCAATATTTGTGCCAGCCGAAGGTCAGCCCTATCATTGGCCAGGCTGTCAAACAAATTAACGAAGCCCAGGTAGCTTCCTAGGCAGGGGAGGTCCAAAGTAGGGAGCCTACTCACCAGCCCCGGTGCTGACCTTGGAAGCTCCTGCTTCAGGCCGGGTTGCCTGGTAGCAGAGCGTGGTTTTCTTAGAGCCAAGGTGATGTTCAGAGAAAAATATGAATGAATTCACTGACCTGAGTCTTTTCAGTCTTTTCTTCAACAGTAATCCTCTTCAGCTAAGAGTTTGTCAGTTGATAAGTTTATCAACTGACAAACTCTGAATAAGCCGACGCGGGCATACTCATCAGTTGATGAGTATGCCCGCGTCGGCTTATTCAGATTGGATAGGGTGGTTTAACAAACATCAAGAAGAATGAAGATAATATAACCTGAGACCAGCTATGACAGCAATGTGCTCATCAGTCCAAAAAGATCTTAAGGACATGAGAGTAGATGCTAAGACCGCTCAAGATAGAGCAAAATTAAGAAGGCAGACAAGGAGAGCCGACCTCAGATAATGGGTTAAGGCGAAGAAAAGAAAATAAGAAGACCAGCTATGACAAAATAATCCAATGAACAGTATCACCGCTGTCTGATAATATCCTGTAATATTAATTTGAGCGATAACGCACATACCCAGTATGTTATAATTTTGAAATGGGTGGTATTTAAACGCAAATCAAATAAAATACTTTTTTTATGAAATAATAATCCAAATTTCCATCAAAATTACTGATTGCACAGCAGAATACACAACTCAAAGTATTAGAAAACACACTACAATTTATTTACGTAACGTACGGCTGTTTATCTTAATGCAAGGCAATTTTATTAATGCACTGCTTATAATGACTAATATCCCTTATGGGTGTATTTAACTGTTAGTCAAAAATACAAATTTTCCATCAAAAATACTAATTGCACCGCTAAGCTAAGTTGGCACAAATCATGCGGCAGAAGCCATATCTCCTGTAATGCTATTACATCCGCGATCTTGCACATGTCACGAATACTTTCCACAGACTGTTTGGCATTTTTACAATTACTAGAGGTCGCCTTGTGGTCGAAATTCGATCATAATTGTAGGTAGTGTCAAGACTACAGTCACAGACTTCCCCGCACAATGCAAATAAAGAAAACTTTTATGAAATTTCTGGAACGGCTATTAAATACTTTTATGAGTAATAAAACTTTGAAATAGATGTTAACCTAAAGACTTTATAAAAATGTCATTCAATTCAAATTCATTTATTTTGCTAAAACATGGTACTGAGTTGTTACAATAGCATATAATAAGAGACATGTTTTGCTGGTGAGGCAAGCAAAAAAAGATAAATAACACATAATTGATTAAAACTGGATACAAATTAAAAAAATAAATGTAATTACACATTCTCTTGTCCTTGCGCAGTATGTCGTTTACTTCCATACTTCTTATTATCTTATTATTTACTCTTTTCTCTTTCAACACACAGTCGATTAATGTTTTCCTTGGCCGGATCTTCCTTTTCGTGCCTCTAAGGTTCATATTCATACTGTCTATCCATTTAATCTTTTGACACCATCTTGATTTTCGTCCCTCTTCTTTCGAATTCATTTAAGACTGCATGATTGGCGTAGGCGTTTAAAAGCGGCCGCCTCGTTGCCTGATACTGCGCAAGTATTGTGGTTTCTATACCACAAAAGACAACACTTGTGTCATCCATGAATTATTGTTTCGAGCATGTACTTTGTGTCCGTTGATTGTATGTCAAGGGGCCCGCGACACAAAATATATTCTTAGTGCGAAAGTTGTCTCTTAAAGAAATAAAAATATATTCACTTGTTCTCGTCCATAATTTTTTTTAATAATCTCTTTGCATAACATGTCCATACCAAGCCAACTGTTATTTTATTTTCCTTCACTCTTAGCCTATGGACACCACTTTTCAGACTTCCTCTTACATACTCATACCTTCTAATTTTGTCCATTCTTGTCTAATAATCCTTCAGTCTGTGCTTCAGTAACAGTATCCTATTGCAATCATGCCAGAACCCTATTGCAGTATGACCATTTGCAAGTACTATATAAACAAAGTTTTAATATGTATATAAGTTTTATATATATATATATCACCTATTACGTGGGATCAAAACCCTGGCGAAAAGTGGGCGTTTAATATGCCTCTGCCTACCCCTTCGGGGAAACAGGCGTGAGTCTATGTATGTATGTATGTAAGTTTAAAAAAATAAACTTACCAATACCAGCGATCTCACATTGATACATAACACCAATAGATGGCAAAGGAGAACTACCAAATACGGCCTGTAGCGGCCAGAAAGTTGTGAATCGTTGAAATTAAACATATAATTTTTAAAATTTATACATCGTTTTCATTTCTTGATAGAGCTTCGGTGAAAGAATTTGGTTTTTAAAGATTATTATTTTGAATAGGCTATGGTAATAGCGGATGAATGTCTTATGTTGCCAGCTAAAAATAAAATGAAGTATGGTAGGCAGAAATTGTTTTAAGGAAATAATATTTTTATTATTATATTAGAAAACAATATCTTTTATTTACTTTATAAATATATTTGTAAAAAGAATCAAGAAATATATAATTTATTATATATTCCATAATTATTAATCGGTAAAAATCGTTTTGTTTTTTAATCGATAGTAGAAGTATTTTTTCAAACCATTTGCAACACATTTTTTATCTGTTATGTCATTCGTGTTGCCTCTGCGCATCGTGAAAATTTTGCTCTGATTTATTGGTATTTTTGTACGGTTTTAATTGTAATGTAATTGAATATAAATTCAATAATAATGATCACTACCTTCTTGTTTCTACCCATGCTAAGAATATGCAGCGGTGTTTGTGATTGTGGTTAGTTTTTTTGACGAGTATACATAGTACGAGGTTTCCTAGTACACAGATGATTATTCATTATTATTGGCCTCTCTTTATGTAGTTTTTGTTCTTTATGACACAAAGACATAACTTTATTTACATCTAGGTATTATATTTATGTTAAAATTCAATTTTGAGGAATATTTAGTTGTGGAATAATTTCCATTTCAAATATCTCGTATCTTATTTCCACCAAAAGTTATGTAAAAAAAAATTATACAGGTTAATAGAGTAGTCATTTATTTTCAAAACACACATGGTGTCGTGTTTGTCCGTGCCAGGCCCATAATGTATGGCCAAATGGTACATCTCCTTTATTATAATATCATTCTTAATTTACAAATAGCTCAATAGGTACATGCGCATTAATAGATTTTAAACTAAATTTACAGAACCATAGAATGACAGCAAAAGTTCCCATGCCCGGCGTTCTGAATTCAAACTTGATGACATCTGCAATTTTGTTTTTTCCTACGGATATATTTCTTTTATATTTTACACTTTGTCAGAAACTTATCATAATTATTAATAAAATACCATACACATAATTATGTTACAACTAATTAGTGTATATTTCACGCGTTAATATTTTATTAATTTATACGCCAAGATCAATATATTATTGTGAAAATACTAAATTTATTAGGCAGAGTAGGACTCTTAAACAAAAAAGTACATAAATCTAATAAATCTTTCATCTATTTTCAGTTTGAACCTCTTATTTCAATAATAAACATTGAAGTAATAGATATTTCTTATTCAATTTATACCTATGTGCTTTGTCGAACGTGTAAATAAAATTTGCTAAGATAATTATACTTATTGTAATAAATATAAAATCGATTAGGCAGAATAGAACAAACATTGAAAAATAAAAAAATATTGTTTATTTTTTATTTCAAAGATATTCTTTTTTATTCGTGCTGCATGTTAGTATTTTAATTTAATTGTAGTTTTAAGAACATATAATTGTTTTATTCTAAAATTAATTAAATACTGTAAAATGCTATCCTAAAAGTATATGTATAAAATAATGTAATATTTGAACTATTATCAGTTTGAAAGTCTATTGGTCTGTTTAAATATTATAGTGGTAAAAAGCATAAAATTCTTTTTGTTTCACGTATTTACAAATAGATAAAATTTAAAATGAATAGACGATTCATAATACAGGTACCTACCTATGTATATTTCACTCTAATCATTTTTTCATAACGCGCCTAAAGAAGTTTCAAAAAAGTTGACACACAGTAAAACGATGCCAATTGATAATTGGACCAATTATATTATGATGTTAAAGATATTAATTTTATTAAAATATCCCGTCCGCCATCTTGGCTTCTCAAATAGGTGACATTTTCCTGTCCAGTGTGTCCACTGTAGTGTCCACTGTACCGTCTCAAAAATTTTCTTCCATCAAAAACTAAAGCAATGCTTGTGCAAACTTTAATCTTCCCTATAATTAACTACGGTGACGTGTGTTATCTCGACCTGAATGCAGATCTACTCAACAAACTTGACCGACTTCTCAATTATTGCATTCGGTTCGTTTTTAATCTGCGTAAGTTCGATCACATTTCTAAATTTCGCAAGGAATTAAAATGGTTGCCGATTCTTCAGCGACGAAATTTGCATACTTTGATGACTTTATACTCTTTTCTCTACTCTCCTAACGGTCCGTCATAATTATCTAGTACCTTATTTTCAATATCTCTGCTCCAATCATGATAAGAACTTGCGATCTACTAATAACCTTCTCCTTCTCCGTCCATCTCACTCTTCTAGCTTAGTACATTCTTCTTTAAATATCCAATCTATCCTTCTTTGGAATACTCTCCCTCCCGAAGTTAGGACGTCCAGTAGTCGTGCCACGTTCAAATTTAGAGTTCGCCAGCTGTTGTATAGCAAATTGTCGGAACCTTCTCAGTAACAATTCACTACTTGTTAGTATTCTATCTTTTTAACTATTTATTTTCATGTGTATAGTTATGTATATTATTAACTGTTAGTAATCTATCTTCTTAAATATTTATTTTCATTTTTTTTTATTATATACGTATTTATATATTTATTTTTTTATATGTATATATGTATTTTGTTATGTATTTATATTTAAATTATAAGTATGTATTATGTTGCGTATTCTCTTTAATTTTCCTCTTTATGTGTAGTACACACCTGCCATGATCATCTCTGCATCACCGAAAGGTTGACTGGGAGAAAATGCCTATAGGCATTAAGTCTGCCTTGTGCAATGTATTTTGCAGGAAGTTTTTAAATAAATAATATCGTCATATCGTCACGCCTTTTATCCCCGAAGGGGTAGGCAGAGGTGTATTTCTACACCCGAGGGGGCGAGCCTATTGCCGTACCGGGCACATTTCCAGACTCCGTGCGGCTACTGAGAATTTCGTGACAGAAAAAACGAATAACACTGCCCGACCCAGGAATCGAACCCGGGACCTCCCGATCCCACGCGCACATTTATGCCGTGAGACCAACGAGGCAGTCGTATAGGGTTTGATGTCGAGTTTTCCGTCTCTACGCAAAGATGGTATTTGCATCGTGTTATCCCTTAGTCGCCTCTTACGACACCCACGGGAAGATAGGGGGTGGTGACACTTGTATTCTATGCCGTCAACGACACGGCATAATAAATAAATAAATAAATATTAAAAGAGGTTTACTAATGTTTGCCATAATTTAAAATGCCATAATTTCATATGCCATACTGGTATTTGCCATAATTTCATTAGAAATAACGCTTCAGTTGTCATAATCGTGAAATGCCATAAAATGACTTTCACTAATTCTATTGGTCATAATCGATCAAGTGTCATAATAATTTAAATCCATAAATGTATTTGCTATAATTTTCGTTTTCAATAATCTAAGAAGAAAATAGAGAAAGAAAATAAACTGAAGTTGAACAACTTTAGTTTATTAAACTAGTGTGAAGAATGTGGACTAAGTTGACGGAGCCCTGCTTCGCAGGGCTCCTATTTTTGGGTTAAGGGTCAAAAGAGAACCCTAACCTAACTTATCCGAGTCGGAACGAGTGTGTTAACGATAATTAATTTTGACCTAACAATATTATGTATTATTTTTATAATTATATTAAATTTTGATTATGTCAAGAGTCGATTATGAGATGTGTTACTTATGGAAACTAATTATTATGATATATGTTGTTATAGAAAGTCATTTTATGGCAAATAAAAGTTATCACTGTTGAGTGGTTAAGGCAAACGTTATAAGTATAAATGATAATAGTGCAAGTAAATATTATGATCAGGGATAATTATGGCAAACGATATTAGTGCAAATGAATTTATGGAAAACGAGAGAATACCATTAAAAAATTGTCATGAATTGACTAATTCCGAAATAACTATTTCCGGCACAGGTATCTTAAGCCTCCCTACATATTGTATAGCATATTAAGACTCAAGGTTAATTCCAAAATATAACAAAATAATAAAGTTTCAACAAATATATTCCAACTTTGACTTCATCAACGATAGCTTTTGCAATTTGGAAACTCACCAGAAATCTAAACAAAACACCCCGATAATTCACTAAAAAAATGTTAACCTTGACTCTACAGTATTAGAACATAACAAAGTATTCAGTTTAATTGTTAATAATCTTGACGAGGTCCCTGACAAACCGCATATTGTGTTATATGAGGAATATTATTCCTACACAATCATTGTAATATCGATTATGGTTTTAATATTAATTATATTCTTAGTTTATAAATATTTTGATACGAGCGGCGATAGCTGAGTGGAGAGACCGATGGACTGCCACGCAGAGGGTCTCGGGTTCGAATCCACGCCGCGCACCAATGACTTTTCGAAGTTATGTGCGTATTAAATTGTCAATAAAATTATCGCTTGCTGAACGGTGTGAATAATTACAAGGTAGGTGACCTAAGTAGATTCACAAAAGTGCAGACATGCAAATATGTCAACATTTGGAACACAAAGGCTAATCTGAATAATTACTCAGAATGTGATTATTCACATTCTGAGTAATTATTCAGATTAGCGTAAATGTAATTATTTACATACTGAAACTACAATACGTCAGCGTTTGAATGTGTCTGATACCTGGATAGAGATTGCTCTTTACTATCGTCAACCCGTCAGAAGACACGCAGGCCTATTTTCACTATGCAAAGGGTAAAGCCATAGTCCACCACACTGGTCATGTGCAGTTCTTCACACGTCTTTAGGAAAAATATGAAGAAGTCTCTAGAAATAGTCTCCAAATGTATAAATTATTAAAAATGTGAAATAAGTTGTACACCTTAATCGTAGCAGCGATAGCTGAGTGGACAGACCAACAGACTGCTACGCAGAGGGTCTCGGGTTCGAATCCACGGCACGTTCCAATGACTTCCGAGTTAAGTACGTATTAAATTGTTCATTATCGCTTGCTAATCGGTGAAGAAAAACATCGTGAGGAAACCCGCGTGTCTGAAAGTTCTCCAGCAGAGCTGGAGCTGTTTCGAAGCAGAACGTCTGATCGTCTCACTGCACTGGGGCACCCTATAGAGCCATAGAACTCCCGATCATGTAAGGCCTCCAACAAGAAGCGCTCGCTTCTCCAAGGTTAGGCAGCTGCTGCGTCATTTCGTTCACCTCTCTCGGCAGTTAAATGGAAGCACGGAAGAGTTCCTTGAAGTTCTACCAGCTATTGAGTACGAGCTCTTAATGCTTAAGACTTGTACTGACGCCGATTTGGACCCCATATATGGCTATTACAGAAGCCCATGAAAAATAAATGGCCTCGGACTTACACCTCAACGGTAGTATCATCACCGCTGCCTGATTTTTTGATTTCTGGAATAAACCAGATGCATCGGAGATATAATATAATCCAGATCATGGATAGATGGCGCTACAGCCGTCAATAACAAAAGCTCCGCGTATTACTTACTTAAAAAAATAGAAAATTAACATCAAAAGGCCATATTTACTGTGAATTCTGGTTACAACACCCCAATTACCAAGTACAAGTGTTATCTATGTGAAGTGTGTGTTCAAAGTGAATAAAATAACAATATAAACAAACAGTGCTTCTCTCGTCAAAAAACCTTATATAAAACGTAAAACTCTAATAATAACACTATGACAGTAAATTGAAACAGTAGTACAACAGGAATAATAAATAAGAACTACAAAATAAAGTGCAAAGTGAAAAAATTTACTGTAACCGTTGAAGTTTGAACTAAACAAAAGTGCTAATCACGATTACATTACGTCCAACCTACGTCATTAACTTAAAAAGCTCAAGCGTACTATATAATCAATAATTTCACACAATTCAGGAACTGTCCGACTGCTCCCGAGGCATAAGCTTTGACAACGCATTGATAGTGCACCGAGTTCAAAACCTAGTCGCCTCCGACGTCTTTTTGAGCATTCATTCTGAACATATTTCGTCTTTCACTTCGAATACACAATAATAAGTAAGCAACATGAATTCATCGGATGCAAATATAACATTACGTTCGAAACCAAAGTTAACTAGAAAGACATTATCGTATGAATCGCTTTACGATGTCTCACAAGATTCCATGGACTCAAATATCGATCTGACTACTACGAGTATGGAATACCCACATATACAATTATAAATGCCGAGTTAACGAAGCTAAAACGAGAATTAACATTAATACAGGAAATGTTTGATAGCGCACATGCGGAGATTGATAAGCTCTCGTTAGAAAACTGTGAGCTCCGCAAACAAATAGAAGATTTATCTACCTCGAGAGAAACTCTTAAGAAAATGTACACTGAATCCCTTGTTACCCCAGCATCAAGGAAAAAGCGACGTCGCAAAAGTAGTTTACAGCAAAATACAATAACACAAAATACTTCTGGACTATCCACTCAAAATCGTACCAAATCTCAGAAGTTTTCACCGGATTTGGACAACCAGACTACACCAAGTGACAAAAGAAACAAACCAAAAATCTTAGTGCTCAGCAGTGAAACCTCAAACAGAATGTTCACTATTATGGAAACCACCACTAGTCTGAATAACTACGAAATATGTCAATTTCGGAAACCCAAGTGTGCACTATATCAAACATTAGATAATATAGAGGAAAAAGTACGTAATTTTTCAAAGAATGACTATTGCGTTATTATTATAGGTGAAGAAGATTTTAGAATAACGCGAAATTATGTAGAACTCGTCATATTCATAAGAGAACAATTATTGAACATTAATAATACAAATTTAATCATATGTTTACCAACCTTTAAATTCAACGGTAATAACATTATGTATAATAGCAGAGTAGAAGCATTTAACAACTTACTTTACATTGATAATGATACACATAAATATGCATATCTCCTAGACTCAAACCTCAATCTGTCATGTGATTAGACTATGTTTATTAGGCGTTCTGGAGTTTTGAATTATCATGGTATGAAACGCATAGTCCTAGATCTGCAAAATCTTATTCTGGAGTTGGAGAACGAAAATTGTACTGTAGTGTCTCAAAATATGCAAACAAATTTACAGTTTTTCTATATTTTTTTTACTATTCTGCATCAGAACATAGCAGGGCTATATAATAAACTAGATACATTTTTAATAAAGTTAGAAGAACTCCATACTAGAGGAACAAGTATAGATGTCATTTGTATAACAGAACACTTCCTCCAAAAGGGATATGAAAATCTGATACATTTACCAAATTACTGCCCAGCTGCATACTTTTCTAGAAACAATATAAAGGGGGTGGTGCATGTATATTTGTTAGGGCTGGTTTACAATTTAAAGAACTACCGGATATAGCAATATTGTCAGTTTCTGGTATTTTCGAATGCTGTGCTGTAGATATAGTACCGCACCATCTCTTAATTATTTGTATTTATAGAGTCCCATCGCAAAATTATACAATATTTTATGAACAATTAGAAAAGGTTTTCACACGAATAAGATTGCATACAAAAAAGAAAATAGTTGTGTGTGGCGATTTCAACATCAATATTCTGAACAGAAACAAAATTACTTCAGAATTTGTTTATTTTTTACAAAGCTACAATCTAACATTATCAGTTAACGAACCGACTAGACTCCATAGCCAAACGTGCATCGATAACTTTGCTCATAATTATCGTAAAGGCTGCAAAGCCGCAATAATTGATCTTGTACTGTCTGATCATACAGCGCAACTACTAAGTGTACCTATTAAAAAAATATGTAAATTAAAATATTGGAAAAGAAAAAAGCAAGTCATCTCCAACGAAAACTTAGAAAAATTTATAAATTATTTACGGAACCTATAATTTAAGCAAGTCTATGAAGCGCAGGATGTAAATGCAGCATACAATATTTTTATGAATGACTTTATTTTATTATAAAAACTATGTTTTCCTAAAAAAGTAATAACTATAAAAACTGAAAAAAAAGCAAATGGATATCTAGGGGTATTCGAATATGTAGTCAATAACAGAGACAATTACTCTGGTCGTATAGACTTAAGCCTAATTTAAAAAATAAAGTTGCCTTCAAAAACTATACCACTCTATTCAAAAAAATCATTAGATTAACTCAAACGGCTCAGAATAATCACTTCATAAATACAGCACAGAATAAGTCAAAAGCTTCATGGCAAATAATCAATAAAACTAAAATGTGTTTACCCAAGGAGCCAATAATGTCAATATGAACAAATAATAAAATAATAACTCAACTCTTGGACATTCCTAATACATTCAATGACTATTTTATTAATGAAATGGAAAATAATATCAAGTATGACATAAGGACTTATAGCAATAATAATTTAAAAAATAGGAATATGCACTCAATATTTATGCGGCCAATAATAGAAGAAGACATCATTAGAGTAACTAAGTCTCTGAAAAATACAAATACGGTCGGTTACGATAGCGTATCAACTAAAGTAATAAAATTTGTTATTGAAGTTATAGCTCCTCACTTAATACATATAATTAATTTATGTATCATAAATGGCCAATACCCTGAGAGTCTTAAACAAGTAATAATCACACCTGTCTATAAAAAAGAGGCAAAAACAGAACTAAGGAATTACAGGCCAATAGCTAAGATTTCAATATTTTCAAGTGTTTGAAAAGCTTATATATAATTCTGTTTATAACTACTTTGACAAAAATCAGCTATTCTGCCACGAACAGAAGGGCTTTCGTAGAAACTGTACCATAAACATGGCGATTTTTGATTTTTTATCTCATGTTATGACCTCTATGGACCAAAAATCACCCGTCTGCGCCATATACACTGACATGTCGAAAGCTTTCGATTACGTGGATAATAAGATTCTAATAAATAAACTGCAGTTATATGGAGTAAGGGGCAACATTCTGAAACTCCTCGAGTCATATCTAAGTAACCGAACTCAACGCACTGAAATTTCTAGAATATGTCTTGAATCAAAGTTAGAAAATATATACCTATCAGAACCAAGAGTTATCAAATACGGAGTGCCACAAGGGAGTGTTTTGGGTCCCTTGTTGTTTTTAATATATATCAACGACCTACCGAATACAATACGCCATAATATGGTACTATTTGCAGATGACAGTACAGTGATAGTAAAATGTTCAAATATCAACAATTACCAAAATGAAATAAATAGCTCTCTGTCTGACATTATCACCTGGCTGGAAGAAAATAACCTTAAAATTAACTTAAGTAAAACCAGGGTAATGCACTTTCATCAAAGATGTAGTATCCCTAATATAAATATTACATATAACGGATCCAATATAGAAATAACGGATGTAGCTAAATTCTTAGGCATAATCATTGATAATCAACTTACTTGGAAACCCCATATAGAGGAACTTTGTAAAAAACTTAGTAAAGCAGCCTATGCACTTCTACAGCTATCAAGAAAAGTAAATCGTGAAACTCTCTTAACAGCATATCATGGCTTGGTAGCTAGTAATTTGAGATACGGCGTTATATTCTGGGGACAGTCGACCGACAGAGAACTTATATTTAAAATTCAAAAGAGATGTGTCAGATATATGTGTGGTTTGAAAATGACGGACAGTTGCTTACCTTATTTTAAAACGTTAAAAATCCTAACCTTGCCAGCGCTGTATATAATGGAGACTGCAATTTTCGTTAAAACAAATCCACAGCTATTTAAGAAAATATCAGATGTCAGACGAGGTCCCATACGTTCTATGTATACCAATTTGCTATGTAATGTTACTTGTAAAACAGCCCTTATGCAGAAGAGTCTATTTGGTATGGCTCCTAGAATCTTCAATAAAATTCCTACTGATGTAAAAAATATGCCCATAATCCCATTTAAAAAAATGCTTCATAAATTATTAATTTCGAAATGTTACTATTGTGTAGATGATTTTTTGAATAATGAAACTGTGTAATTCAAATATTAACTATTTAATGCTTTGTTTAATTTTCATAATAACAATAATTCTGTGTGTAGTCCTTGTTATATTTAATTTCTTATTTTTAAACTTAGTGTAAATTACTTGTAAAGAGTGAAAATAATATTTACGAAACCACGAATATCTAAAATTTGTACGCCTAAACGGCAAAACATAGTGAGACTATTAGTATTTAAGATCATCATTGTACCTGTGTTTTACAAATAAATAAATTATTATTCTTATTCTTATCGGTTCATTCCCCTCCGACATTTCTCCGCTAATGGAGATTATAATTATAACTTCACGCCTTAAGAAGTGATAGGCAGAGGTGTATTACACACCCAACTACGCCAGTTATGTTTCGGTGCCAAAGTAATAGGGGGCGTACCTATTGTCATCTACCGTGCACATTATTAAACGAGCAATAATTAACATCTTAATATATAAAATCCTTGCGTTACTGACTGACTGACAGACACGCTACAGCCGAAACTATTAGGCGCAGGAAGCTGAAATTTGGCATGTATGTTCCTTGGGAACCGTAGGGGTGCACTAAGAAGGGATTTCCCGAAATTCCCACGGGATCGGCCAAAACGGGTAAATTAAAAAAAAATGCAGGCGTAGCTGCTGGCGTCCTCTAGTTTATAATATTTTTCCTGATGATTGATTGATTGAATGATTATTATGTATTAAAACTGTATTAAATCGTAACATACTAAAAATGTTGTAGTAAGTGATTATATATTTTATTGTATCTAACTAGCCCTGATCGCCTGAAAAACAGGTATATCCTAGTTCAGGCATATAATTTTATATAAGGAACCTAAACTTAGCTTTTGTACTCTAAATAGGTAAACTGTACTATTTTAATTAACAAAATAAATTGAATTTGAATTTAAATTATATTTTTGCCAAAACCCTCGCGCTTATGAAGATGACGTCCGTGTAGCAGATAAGTAGCAGATAATATCCGCGCTGGGTAGGGGTGCCTCTGATAGTACACAGACGTCGACAATGTTGAACAGCGAAACGAGAACATCTTTTGCCAACTCCATCACGACTCGGGCAGACGACTGACTACTACTGAATGTTTATCTTGCCTACTTATTGACCTCAGTAATTTTTGAAGAAAAATTTATTTAACAGATGCTGCCGTTTATCAGTAGCATACCAGGACATTGACTTTAAAAAAAAAACACTTTTATGACTGAATGAAAGTGTTACTGAGTTTTTCCGAATTCTCAATAGCAGCTCGGAGCCAAAATTGGGAGCAAAATTATAACTATAACTTAACATGGAGAAATGTGGGTGCAATATTAACCTCTGCCCGTAGGCAGACTCACGACGTTTGTCAGACGTCCGAAGTCGTACCTTCGGGGATGCAAGCGTGAGTCTATAAAAGAAAAATTTTATGACATAGTTATATTGGGAATAACGAGAAGTCATTAAGACACTTTAGAAAAGTGTTTTCAAATGCTCCAACAAACGTCAGACGATTTAATTGAAAAAATATTAATTGCCAAATCAAAATTCTATCCTAATAGACTAATCTACTTTAAAAATTTGTACATAGAGATACATATATTACAATATAATAGTGATGCAAATAAGAAGTGAATATGTGTAGGAAAAGTTTATGGCTATAGTGATAGACAATTATTAACAACAGTTGCAGACATAAGGTCAAGACGCATTAGCATATAATTACTTTTATTTTTAGAATAAAATTATAAGCATACACTTACAAAGCAGTGACCGGGTTACATCTATATAGAAAAATATAGTTGCATTGTAAAATTGTGTGTTTATAACAATTTTCGGAATAATAGCATCAATGGCGTCGGGAGTCTTCCTGGTGAATGCTAGATATTATGAGGACGCTATATTTATTTAGAAAATACCAAAAAACTGATTTATTTATTTCTACTAAAATATTTCCTTGTTTCGTCACCCGGTTATAATAATATAATATATAGAAAATATATGTTGCTATTGCAATGCTTTGTATAATCATGCAACAAGTTACATGTGTAAGAGCAAAGCTGCTTGATTTGAGCAAGTAAAACAAAAGTTTTATTTAAACTTCTCGTGATCCACGAATGCTTTTTCCAAATTAAGTTAAATCATTGTTTTGTCAGTTGTTTTTTTTTAATGTAAAGTTAGGCGGCAAACGAGCAGACGGATCGCCTGATGGTAAGCAATTACCGCCGCCCATGGACACGTACATCAGCACAGGAGTCACAAGTGCGTTGCCGCCCATTGGGGTTGAGAAAAGGGATAGGAGGAGGAATGGGATCAGGGAGAAGGAATAGGGGATGGGCCGCCGGCACTCTCACCGAACGAAACGCAACAGTTTGGATACTGTTACTTTATGTCGATTTTCTGTGAGAGGGTAGTACTGCCCCGGTCGAGCCGGCCCATTCGTGCTGAAATCAGCAAGGCTCTACTACCTGGAAAAACCTGTTTGTACAGTGTACTTGTATTATTCTGTGAATGGTAGCACGGTTGCTATTTACAGAGGGGATGAGCAAAGGATGATATTCCTCGCAGAGGGCGAGATTAGTTTAACAATTTTCCCTCTTT
Source organism: Euclidia mi (assembly GCA_944739405.2). NCBI lineage: Eukaryota > Metazoa > Arthropoda > Insecta > Lepidoptera > Erebidae > Euclidia > Euclidia mi. The sequence continues at coordinate 19,256,195 of OX123201.2, forward strand.
TCTTCAGGATGACAACGCACCAACTTCACCCAGTTAGAATCCTTGGCATCTAAGAACTGTGATTAGTTGTTAAGCGGGACATTGTTTGATAAACTGGCAGCAACGAATGCACTTTTTTATCTTTTTATTTAACGGTTTCTTCCCCATCCCGTGAGACTTTCGGAAAATCCATGCCAAATTTCAGCTCTTGCGCGCGATAGTTTTTGCTACGCGATGCATCAATCTGTCAGTACCGGAAGGATTTTATAAACGTAGATATCGTCTACTCCAAATTAAAATCGACATTATGAGACCTTTACTGTAAGTTTGTAACAGTAAAATCTTTGTTTTAATGTTTCTGCGTATGGATTTTTTATTATGATAACCTTGATGCTAAAATATGGAATCACGGTAAAATATGCTAAATATGATGCACGAGACCAAGCTGCTTTGGAACTTCAACGACACCACTATGAGAGTCTCGTATACCTCCTTCGCCAGCCTAAACTCGAATCATTTACCCCCTAGGGCGGAGAACACAGGCTGCATAATAGTTTCCACTGTGACGGTAAAAAAGACAGTGAACACTGTTACATTTGTTAGTATCGATATAAAAATAAATACAATTAGAGCTAATGACATGAGTTGAATGCTCTAATTATCATTATTATCATTTAAGTATGTAAAATTCTTCCGTTACTGTCTGACCCACGGCATCGAAATTGACGCTTTACAGTCGATGCATACAAATTAAAATATAAGTGTAGACGTACCTACGTGCATTTTTTAAGTAATTCATAAACAAATTAGAGCATTCAACCTAATTTTGATAATCATAATGAATATTCAATCATATTATAAATCGTATGTGAATGTACTTCTAATCAAACGTATATATATATAAGATAGTTGTTCATTTGTTGACAGTTCTCTACAGACAGTCAAACAATCTTAAAATTATTGTCATTAAAAATTCTGCGTCACCGGGCTTTTATATTCACGAAATGGCACCAGTTCCTGAAGAACAAACCTTAACTGGTCAGGAAGTACCAAGCACAGAACATATATATCCAAAAATCAAAGATGATGCTATTGTCATATCTGGTATGTCGGGCATGTATCCGCAATCCAGTAATGTGAAGGAATTATCAGACATACTGTATAATAAGGTAAGTCAATCTATAAAAGTAGTCTTGGTCTAGGTGCCTCTCCAACGGAAAAATAATATAGTGGTCGCCCATCATTTCATACTCATAGTACAAATTCTGCTTAATTTGGGCCTAGATAGTGTTGTACATAATTATGTGGAAAGAAAAGCTCAAGTTTTGCTTTATCATCAAATGCTTGTGCTTAGTTTAGGTATTCTCTCCATCCGTTGTTTGATAGTTTGAAAAGCCATACGAATTTAATCTACTGTCCATCAGTCTCTTCATTAATAATTTACTCAATGGTTTTTGCTTTGATGTTCGTCAAAATATCTCAATAACATAATTCAATAATATTATATAAGAATATCCGATTTTCCTATTTCAAAATGTCATGATCATAGATGTATAAAATACAATTTTGTGTTTAAATAGGTGAATCCAGTAACACCCGAAGGAGTAAGAGGTTATTACAATCATCCAGAAGCGGCGAAGTATGGGGGCATGGCCCCTGGAGTAGAACGTTTTGATGCTCAGTTCTTTACCATCTACCACCGTCTCGGCAACTACTTGGACCCCATGGCACGAAAACTGCTCGAGCATACTTACCAAGCGCTTTATGATGCAGGTTGGTGGTTGGTATTCAACTATAATTTTTTGATTTGAATAAAAAAAGTTTATATGGAGTATACGACTTTATGTTGTTTTTAAACTATATCGCAATTTGAACAAATATAAAGACTCATTCATATCGTGACCACAGCCAGTGCAATCTATACTGCAATATCGTTAGGGCACATTAAATATACTTCACCATTATATCTAAATAATTAAAAAATCTATTCCTCAACCCGTTACATGAATATTAGCATGACTTCACATTGACTTTTTTTAAACAAACTTCTAAGCTACATGAATGCAGCCCTTCATACTTATTAAGATAACACTTCAAAGACTATTTTATATTATAACAATTTTGATTTTCAGGATTATCTCCAGCTGACCTGAATGGCAAAAAGGTTGCTGTTTTCGTAGGTTGTTCTTTCTCGGACACTGAGTACAGAGCCATAACGGATAGGCATACTGAGACCGGTCTAGGCATAATCGGGTAAGGTTCAATTCTAAAATATTATGATAATAAATTCGGTTATATGTATAAATATAATATTAAGGAAATATATTATACCAACAGCATGGCAAACATAAAACTGGACAGTCTTGCACCAGCATTTAAACCGCTCTCCCCCAATCTTTTCATTTGCGCACTCGAAGAATTTTTTAATCTTTACTTCCCTAATAGTCAACAAACGCGATCATTATGGACAGCAAAAGGCTCACGAATCTCCGTTTTGCCGATGATATAGCTCTTATCGCATCATCCTCTCAAGATTTGCTAGACATGCTTCAAGATCTAAGCATAACAAGCCTTGAATATGGGCTAATCATGAATCGGTCCAAAACAAAAATAATGACTGAACAAAAATAATGAATGGATTGAAAACGCCTGGTAGAGCTACTGCTCCATGAAGACGTATATGAAGGGCAACCTTCTAATGTTACTCAAACGAAGACTCATCGACATGTGTATCCTGCCCGTCCTAACTTACGGAGCCCAGACGTGGTCACTGACTGATTCTCAGAAGTACAAACTCAAGGTTTGCCAACGAGCTATTGAACGGAGTATATTGGGGATCAAACTATCTGCCCCAATCCGTAACACAACCATATGCTGGATACTGGAAGGACGTCGCGGTCGGGATACCCCCAGGAAGCGTTGGCGAGATGAGCTCAATGCCTTCTCAAAAACTTGGACAGTAATGCTGGAGCTGGAGACAGGGGCCTTTGGAGAAGTGACAGCATAGGTTACGAGAAAAAATATTTTACGGTACTCTATAAAACGAACGTATTACTAAATGCATATATTTCTTCATCCTGAACTAAACTTCATTTAACAAGTATTTAAAAATACTGGTCTAAAATAAATACGATTCAAATATGCATTTCTCAGTATGAAAACGATTGCTATACTAGTTTTACTTTTTGGTATTGTTTTATATATTTGTTTTGTCTATTCGAATGAACAGTTAAAATGTTTTTTTTATTATTTTCAGAACAAACAAATCCATGTTAGCAAATCGTATTTCGTATTGGCTTAATGCCAAAGGTCCTTCGTTTGCTGTTGACCAAATGGACTGCAGTGCCTACCTCGCTTTGGAGCAAGCAATTTCAGCTATAAGAAGGGGTGATTGTGAAGCAGCTATAGTTGGTGGTTCATGTCTTCATCTGCGCCCACATAGTTCCATATATCACAAAAGGTAAACACTTTAATTTATAAGTTTAGTATTTAAGTTTAATAATAAATAAGGTATAATTAAAATCGTGAAATTTTTCCCTTGAAGTTACTAATTTATCGCTATTTACACTCGTTAAATAAACAAAAATGATGTATAAAGCATTATTTCGATTTGTTACTTTTAAGACTTGAGGGACAACCAGCTGATGGCAAAACTAAATCATTTTCGGCAAACGCTGATGGATACACGACATCAGATGCTGTTGGCGTTCTGTTGATACAAAAGAAGAAAAATGCCTTGAGGTAAGTAACACTGATGAAAAAAGTTATTACATAAATCCCATACCGTTATAATTATGTGCCTAGTGAATCTTATAAACAAATTCAATGACGATACAAAAAACTAGAGGACGCTAGCAACTACGCCTGCATTTTTTTGAAATTAACCCGTTTTGCCCGATCCCGTGGGAATTGCGGAAAATCCCGTCTTAGTGCACCCCTACGGTCCCCAAGAAACATACATGCTAAATTTCAACTTCTTGCGCTGAGTAGTTTCGGCTGTAGCTTGTCTGTCAGTCAGTCAGTAACGCAAGGATTTTATATATTAAGACTAGAGGACGCCAGCAGCTACGCCTGCATTTTTTTTCAATTTACCCGTTCTGGCCGATCCCGTGGGAATTTTGTGAAATCCCTTCTTAGTGCACCCCTACGGTCCCCAAGGAACATACATGCCAAATTCCAGCTTCCTGCGCCCTATAGTTTCGGCTGTAGCGTGTCTGTCAGTCAGTCAGTAACGCAATGATTTTATATATTAAGACTAGAGGACGCCAGCAGCTACGCTTGCACATTTTTTTTAAATTTACCCGTTTTGGCTGATCCCGTGGGAATTTCGGGAAATCCCTTCTTAGTGCACCCCTACGGTCCCCAAGGAACATACATGCCAAATTTCAGCTTCCTGCGGCCAATAGTTTCGGCTGTAGCGTGTCTGTCAGTCAGTCAGTAACGCAAGGATTTTATATATTAAGATTAAGATTAGATTATAAAATTGAAAAATTCTAAACTTAAATATGTTTAATAGGGTATACGCAGAAGTAAAACATGTCAAAAATGAATTCATTTCTATCGAAAAAAATGGTAATCAACCAAAGTATGGACACAAACGTAATCCTCAAACTGCAGCGGCATTTCTCAAGCAGTTTTACAAAGAGGCACAAGTACCGCCTCAAGCTGTGGAGTACGTGGAAGCTTATGGCACAGGTAATTTTACTATATTCTTTGTATGACTAACATTAAAATGAAATTTAGAAACAATACTTGAAAGACACATAAAGAAAAAGTATACAAACCATACATATGTTATATGTCAGTTTCTTTGTTTTATAATTACGTTCATTAGAATGAAATTTTGTCAAACAGTAGTCTGTAAAATAGTGCTGACAAATGTGATCCAAAAAATATGTGAAAGTACTCGATGAGTTATGATGAGTTTTATAAATATAATAGAGGAAGCCAGCAGCTACGCCTGCAATTTTTTTAAATTTACCCGCTTTGGCCGATCCCGAGGGTATTTCGGGAAAGCCCTTTTAAGTTCACCCCTACGGTCCCAAGGAACATACATGCGAAATTTCAGCTTCCTGCGCCCAATAGTTTCGGGCATAGCGTGTCTGTCAGTCAGTCAGTAACGCAAGGATTTTATGTATTAAGATATTGCGTATTGACATTTTGACAAGCAAATTAACATTGATATTCTTATGTTCAAATCTGAGCAACTGGAAAATAAAGCGTTTACTAATGTGTTTGCAGCCATGTCAGATGCTGATAAGTGTGAATTGGAAGCTATTGCAGAGGTATATTGCAAGGATAGAGAAGATCCTCTAATGGTTGGAAGCGTTTCATCAAATATTGGCGTAACTGAGGCAGCATCTGGTATCACTGGTATCGTAAAGGTAATTAAAAATAAATGGAAAATGTTTCGTAACGTAGGCGAAACGAAATACGTTGTATTTGAAACGGATCCCAGTAACTGACAAAATGTTAATTATATCTAGAGTGGCTGTTACATTTGAAATGTGTGTGTGTGTGTTTAGTAATTATTTAAACTTCATGTACAGGTGTTGCTGGGTTATACAAATGGAAAGTTAGCGGGAAATCTCCACTGTGATCGTCTACGTGATGACGTTGAAGCACTTCGTGACGGGCGTATTCAAATTCTCACCGATCATCAGCCCTTCAAAGGCACGTACGCTGCTGTCAACGGCATGACGGTCTCCGGGCTCAACTCTCACGTCCTCCTGCATGGCCACCATAAACCAAAAGTAAGCATTTCCTATTAATACAAAGAGTATTTTTTTATTATTCTATTCATCATCATATCAGTTGAAAGACGTCCTGCTGGACATAGGCCTCCCCAAGGTTCTCCACATAGACCCATATTGGGCCACCCTCATCCATCCGCTGCCCGCGATCCCAATAAGTCCTTAACAATATTCTATTGGGCTTGGCTAATTATACATTTTGATTTCAGGACCTATCTCGCTACAAGTCTGCTATTCCCCACCTGGTCACCTTATCAGGGAGACAAGAATCAGCTGTTCAACGTATTATTGATCATTTGAAATCTAAGACTGTGGACGCTGAAGAACTGGCACTGTTTCACAACATCCATTCGAAGAATACATCTGGACATTTAGGAAGAGGATACGTAATTCTAGGTTTGACAATTGCCTTATCTAAGGCCTTGTTAAATTAATATTTGTATCGGAAAGAATTAGCCACCGAGATATAATAATAATAATCGAAATTAAACTACTAAATCATTCTTGCTCCGTCAATATTATTACAAGGGTAAGACTAAGTTTCAGTTGTAAACATACATAATATGAAACTGTGCCTAATAGTTATAATAAGTAATGGAATATACATTTTATATTATCATCATGTGATGATGATACTTATAGAAAAGGCACAGTGTCTTATAATTTATACAAATAAACATACAGAACTGTGTGTCAATAAAAAATCTGTATTAATAAAATTCTTGCGTTTCTGACCGACTGACAGACAACGCCCAACAAAAATTATTGGGTGTAAGAGGCTGAAATGGGGCATGTATGTTCTTTGATGACCGCAGGGAAATTACCCCAAATTCCCATGCGGTATCCAAAGAATTTACATCAAGAAACGGCTAAATTAAAAAATATTGGACGCAAGAAGCAGAAATGTATTAATAATATTTTAATTGTGATTGTATTTTTCTGTTTTTATTCAATTGATTTTTTATTTAATTTTTAATTTGCATTTTAATAATTCTCTAATTAAATTTATTGTTTAATCTTATTTTAATTTAATTTATTCTCTAATTTAAGTTTAATTAATTTAATTATCTCATTTAATTTTAATTTAAGTAATTGTAATTAAAATTTTATTCATATTCTTAAATTCTCAAATTATAATTGTGCATGCAGTACTTTTCTATAAGTAGTGAGACGCTTAGATTTAAGTTCGCAATATTGTCTTAATTGAAATGTGTCATTGTTGAAGAGCCATAAATAAATTAATAATACCCTATGTTCCTTGGGGCACTAAGAAGGGTTTTCCCGAAATTCCCATTGGATCTGATAAATTTTCGAGCGTAGCTGCGGGTATCCTCTAGTATTATATTAAATGTGGTGTTAGAAAACTCTTATACTTATGCTTACTCATTAACGATAATCGATAATTTTAATTATTAATTATCTTCTCTCAGATACTGACGAGAATAGCAACACCTTGAGCCTAGCTGAGGAAGCTGAATTCTTCGACGACGCGAGGCGACCACTTTGGTTCGTTTACAGTGGAATGGGCTCGCAATGGACTGGAATGGGAACGCAACTCATGCGTATACCCATATTCGCTGCCGCCATAGAACGGTACGCATATTTTACGCTAATGTTTTCTCTCTAGTCTTAAGCAATATCAAAGGCAGTATTCATCATCCACATCCTCCTAGCGTTACAACAATCATAACCCGGTGTCCGCTTACTAATCCAACCAGATATGACTGAATATTAGCTTTTCCACTGAGCAGCTGTCTGACCCCCGCAATCCAAAGGAATAGCGATATTCCATGGTTTAGACTAGTGTCAGTTTATTTAAAGGTACTGACTACCTATAACGACTGTGAAAGATCTTTGTGACAGCCAAGACTGACGGCTTAACGTGCTCTCCGGGGCAATCGATAATTAACATCAGAGGCAGTGCTAATGTTTTTTATTCAGTTTCATTGTATACTTACAGTTGCCGCAAAGCTCTGGAACCTAAAGGACTGGACATAGTTGATATAATTACATCAACTGATAAAACAATGTTTGACAACATTCTGCATTCATTTGTGGGAATAGCTGCTATTCAAATCGGACTGACCGATGTTCTTCAGGAAATGGGTTTGGTGCCCGACGGTATAATAGGTATGTTATGATCTATTTATATGTAAGTACACTGCAACGGTACTTCTTCGTTCTTTATCAAATAGTATCGGTTTGGACTACAAATTATAAACATTTTTAAAAATATGCATTTAAAGATAGCATGGCGCATATACGGCGTATTGGTCTGGGGTAGATAGTACCACCAGAGCCTGCAAGGGAGTTGGTGTAATACTATCTGCGCAAATGAAAGAGTGTGTAAAAGAGTTTGAATGTGTAAATGCTAGGCTACTATGGATAAGAATGAAAGTAGGACTTACTCGGGTCTTTATTATTGGGGTGTACGTCCTGGTCAATATAGTAACGGGTATGTCACAGCAAGAGCAAGACGAAAGGCAGGAATTTTGGGGGAGTTTAAGAGATATTTTGAGTAAATATAAGGATAACGAAAGATTGATTGATTTCAATGGATGGGTGGGAGTAAAACGAGATGGATTTGAAAAGGTGTTAGGTGCATTCGGTGACAAAAGTGTGAATGAAAATGGAAAAGCACTGCTTGAGGTTTGTTTGGAGTGGAGCCTTTGTGTGACAAACACCATGTTTCATTACAAAAGGATACACATGTATACGCGTGAGGCGAAAACTGTTAGAAGAAGTACGATTGATTTTGTAATAGTAGATGAACGATTGAGAAAAAATGTGTTTGATACAAGAGTGTATCGAGGGATCGGCATCCACACAGACCACTTCTTGGTGTTGAGCCGGATAAGTGGGCTCTTTAAAGGATGGCGACACCGAGAGCATAATAAAAATAGAGTCTTAGAAAGAATCAAAATAGAAAATCTACAAGAGAAAGATGTGAAAGATGAGTGTAAACGAAGATTGATAGCAAGATTTGAGAGGTTCGATGGCATAAATGATATGGATGAATTGTGGCAGTCCTTTAAAGAAGAGGTAGTATGTATATCGTCTGAAGTATGTGGTGTGATCAAGAGAAGGAAAATACGAAAGGTTAAGAATACATGGTGGGACAAGGATGTACAATCAGCAGTGTCAGAGAAGAAGAAAGCTTGGTTAGATTGGTTGGCTGTCAGAGCAAATGAAAGAATGGGAAAAGCAACAAGTGAGGACATAGATGAGGCAAGAAGGGAGTTTGTTAGGTCTAAAAGAATAGTGAAAGAAATGGTTAAAAGGAAAAAAAGAGAAAAAGAAAGATGAGTTTGATAGCAAATTATCTGACGATTTCCGGAGAAACATTAAGTTTTTCTGGAAATCCGTTCATGCAATTCGAGGAAGAACTCAATCCTCAGAGTACACATCAATCAGAAACAATAATGGAAGGATAGTGAATGGTGAATCGTGCGTGCTGAAGAGATGGAAGGAGTATTTTGAAGGTTTATTTGAAAGAACGGCGATAGAGACACCGATTGATGAAATGAATGGTAACGATAGCAATGATGAAAGCGTTATTGGCGTGGATGAGAACGTTAAGGCACTGGGAAGTATGAAAGTAGGTAAGGCTGCAGGATATGATAGGATTACAGTCGAAATGCTGAAGGCTGGACAGGGCATCATAGTTGGTCAGTAGCAGCGGCTATATAACTTATTCTGGAGCACCGGCCGAGTACCTAATGACTGGGCCACAGCTGTAGTTGTGCCTCTTTATAAAGGAAAAGGCTCGCAACAAGACTGCAAAAACTATAGAGGCATTAGCCTTCTCAGCATTGTTGGCAAATTGTATGCAAAGGTACTGATTGAAAGAGTTATGAAAGTAACCGACAAGAATATATGGGATAAACAAGCGGGATTCCGAAAGGGTATAGGATGTACGGATCAGGTTTTTTCCTTACGAAGCATAGCCGAAAAGTTTTTGGCCAAAGGTCAAAAGGTCTATTGCGCATTCGTGGATTTGGAAAAGGCTTACGATAAAGTGGTGAGGAATGAAATGTGGTCGGTGCTGTCAATGAATGGAGTGGACAGCAGCCTCATTCGAGCTCTGAAATCCCTTTATGAGGATTCTAGAGCTTGGGTGAGGATAAACGGTGCATACAATGACTGGTTTACCATCGAGAAAGGTGTTAGACAGGGATGTGTAGTGTCGCCGTGGCTGTTTAACCTTTTCATGGACAGTTGTTTGCAAGGTTTAAAACATAGTGACTGTGGATTAAGGATGAATGGGTCACTCGTCAAATGCCTCCTTTATGCTGATGATCAGGTAATACTTGCATCTTCAGCGGAGGAGTTGCATGAGATGGTAACAATCATGCATGGTGCGTTAGAGTGGAAAGGATTGAAAGTGAATGTAAGTAAAACGAAAGTTATGGTTTTTGAAAAGGACGAATGCGTTACGGCTTGTTATATTTTGATCGATAAACAGCAAGTGGAGCAAGTGAATGAGTTTGTTTACTTAGGTACGCTGTTTACAAGAGATGATAAGAATGAAGAAGATATTGAAAGAAGAGTTAATGCAGGTAATAGTGTGAATGGAGCTCTGTAGGCGTTTATAAACAGTCAAAACGTGTCCAAAAAGGCACGTTTGGCTGTGCATAGCCCTCTATGCACAGCCAAACGTGCTGCCATACATAAGGCACTTGTTAGTGCCTACCCTTATGTATGGTAGTGAAAGTTGGGTATGGCAGAAGAGTAATGCTGTAGAAATGAGAGCACTGAGAAGTATGTGTGGTGTGTCTTTGACCGACAGAGTAAAGAATTGTGTGATACGAGAGTGGTGTGGGGTAAAAGAAGATGTAGTGACAAGCATCGAGAAAGGCATGTTAAGATGGTTTGGACACATGGAGAGGATGGATGACGAAAGACTGACAAAGAAGATATATAAGGCAAGTGTGAATGGGACAGGACGAAGGGGAAGACCTAGGCGGACGTTCTCTGATCAGATTGGAGACATCCTAAAAAAAGGACAGGTCAGAAGTACTCTAAACAGAAGAGCATGCATGAGAAACTTGATGGGAGTGAATGAAGCAAGAGAGGTATGTCAGGATCGTTGCAAATGGCGTTTCGTAGTCTCTGCCTACCCTTCCGGGAAACAGGCATGAGTTGTCTATGTATGTATGTATTTAAAGATAACTTTTTAAATATTATTATCTATAATTTTCTGACGTGTCCAGAAATTTTATAATTTTTATGGAAACAAACATATTTGAGTTCGAGGTTTTTTTTAATAGGATATATTCCTACACAGGTCATAGTTTTGGCGAGCTGGGTTGTGCGTATGCTGATGGTTGTTTATCAGCAGAAGAAATGATACTGTCTGCGTTCAGCCGCGGAATAGCCTCGATCGAAACTCCGCTCATCCGTGGCTCAATGGCAGCAGTCGGACTTGGCTATAAACAAGTAAAACATTCTTCTATAAGATCATTTACATATTTTGTTGAACTTTTTGAAATAGACACGGTGTAAGAAGACCCTTAACGAAAATTAAAACTCCGTATTGTACCAATCATAACGAAAATTGTTTACCTCGGCACCATACATGGGCAATTACTGCTTCAGGAGATAATTATTGAGGCTCAAAGTCACCATACATTTTTCTAACTATTACAAAATTGATGCGTTTCACCCAACAATTTGTCCTTTACACGCATAGATAGGTAGGTATCCCGAGCATTGCAGGCGCTTTAAATTGCGGCTTATAAAATGTGTAAGCCTAAAATTTTTCATTTCGCTGGTATTATTTCGCTTAGTATGAATTGGCCTGATGTGTTAAACGAGTAGACTTCGGCTTGGTGATTGGTGTATAATTATAGTGATTGAAGTGTATAATTAATCTCTATTAAATGTAGGTTGCCCAGATATGCCCACCCGGTATTGACGTGGCATGTCGCAACAGTTCTGACTCCAGCACTATCTCCGGTCCTGCCGACGTGATGCGTGAGTTTGTGGCTGAGCTGACAGCATCAGGAGTGTTTGCGAAAGAAGTGCCGTGCAGTAACATCGCGTATCATTCTCGATACATTAAAGATGCAGGTAATTACTTGCGACAATCATACTTTTGGTCTACTGTTTATCGGGCATTTTTTCACAGATCGGTAGAAATCGTTTCATTTGAATACAATGGTAAAAAGAGAAAAGACGAAAAAACGTAAACTGGTCACTGATATTTGTTTTCAAGCAAGAAGTCGGTGACGTCTGAGGAAAATAAGGATACCATAAATCGAGTAGGTACATCCAAACTGGTATTATATGATAGTAAAAAATATGTGTGAGAATTAAAACTCTATTGAAGTGTCGTCTTCTGACACTTAAAAAGAGACTTCTGCAACGTATTGAGTAAGAATAAAGTATTATAAAAAATATTATTATATAGTCTCAGCTACATACAACAATTTACATATACCGGAGACGACTAGGTCTTAGTATGTGCACTTACGCTACATGAGGTCAAAACTTATTTTCATTTCATATTTGGTTTAAATTTATTTTACCATTTCAGGGCCCAAGCTATTGGTGTATCTCAATGAGGTTATTAAGAATCCCAAGACTCGAAGCGAACGCTGGCTGTCAACTTCAGTTTCACAAAATCGATGGGACAGTGACGAAGCAAAACTCTGCTCAGCAGAATATCACACCAACAATTTACTGGTATTTTTTAATATTTTTATTGTTTATTATTGCCTATCATATTGACTCCATGCTGCCTGTTGTTAAGCAGTTCTTTTATTGTAAATAGGTGTGATTCCGTTGCTTGAATATCAAGGAAGGCCACAAATACTTAGATATAATCAAATGTAGTTTTTGTTTAATTTAGCACAAATCGCATATTATTATTAGTTACATTCTAACTGTAGCTAGCTGCAGCGATGCAAGCGGGCGCGTCCAGTAATTGTAATATGTGTAATTTTTGTGTGCTTTTTTATTACTTTTATTCAATCATCGACTGACGTTGATCGAAATGCGTGCGACCCAGAATATCTGTACTGCTTACATTGGAGTCAACTTGGCAGCGTATGATTTATTTTGATAGTCATTAACATACAATGTAAAGAGTTTTATTTGGATGTTTTGTTTTGAAAAACAAACGAGTCTGCTTTAGCTTGCATTCTGCTGAGCATTCGGGCGAACATTCTAGCAGGTGTGCAGTAAATTTTCTTCGACTTTTTCGCTGATAGAGCGTATGCTAGAAAGATCGTGAAAATGTTTGGCTCTGACGGTTGTTCAATTTGGCAAAAGAAAAAACGAAATTCTCGATGTTCTGTTACAAGTGAATGCTCGAATTTATCAGCACCATTAGAAATATATATATATATATATATATATATATATATATACAGGGTGTCACAAGACCCATCACCAAGCCGAAGTCTACTCGTTGTGGTCATCATGCCAAGTCATACTAACCAAAAATAATACCTGGGAAACGAAATTTTTTTAAGTTTTCACATTTTTTAAATCGCAATTAAAAGCTCGCGTGTGTTAAACTCGAAATACCTACTTATCCATGGGGTCATAGGGTGCCTAAAGAACATATTGGCGGGGTAAATGCATCGATTTTGTACCTAATTAGAAAAATTCCATACTAACTTTGAGCCTCAATATCTCCTGAACCAGTTATTTCCCAGGTATGGTGCCCAAGTAATAAATGTTCGTAGTGATTGGTACAACATGGGATTTCAGTTTTCGTTATGGGTCTTTTTACACCATATATATATATATAGTCACGCCTGTATCCCCGAAGGGGTAGGCAGAGGTATATTATTACATCCAGATGTCGCCAGTAATTTTTAGGTTCCACGTAGTAGGGGGCGAGCTTATTGCCGTTATCGGGCACATCATCAGACTCCGTGCTGTGCTGATACTGAGAATTTGGAAAACACAGGAGCACTTTTGCCTGACCCGGGACCTCCGATCAGCAGTCGCATACGCTATCGATTGGACCACGGTAGCAGTCAAGAAGAAATAATAATATAAGTATATTCTATAATAGTGTCTCAAGATGAAAGTCTTTGACCAGCGTGTGTTGCATCACTAGATGATCTACGGAACCGAGACGTGGTCGCTATCGCTAACTATGGGCCTTATCCGGAAGCTCAGGGTCACTCAAAGGGCGATGGAGAGAGCTATGCTCGGGTTTCCCTGCAATATTGAATCAGGAATGAGGAGATCCGCAGGCGAACCAAAGTCACCGACATAGCTCTCCGAATAGTCAAGCTGAAGTGGGTAGTCAGTGGGCAGGGCACATAGCCAAAAGAACCGATGGCTGTTGGAGCAGAAAGGTTCTGGAGTAGCGGCCACGCACAGAACGTCGTAGCAGAGGTAGGCCTAAGCTGGACTGTCGATCTTGTTGGGGTCACAGATGGCTCAGGATCGATCTATGTGGAGAGCCCTGGGTGAGGCCTATGTCCAGCAGTGGACGTCTTTCGGCTGATATGATAATGATTATTTTATAATAATATATTTACGTTATTTCTGTGCTTTTCCAGAGTCCAGTTCTATTCGAGGAGACCACGAAATTGATACCAAGCAACGCTGTACTAGTAGAAGTGGCACCTCATGGCTTACTGCAAGCTATCCTTAAGCGCTCGATGCCTGAAGACTGCCTTAATGTGCCTCTCACTAAGCGCAACCATCCTGATAATGCACTTTTCTTCCTTAAGGCAATTGGAAGGTGAGGTTTTTGCGAATTAGATTTGAGTTAATCTTAAATCATATATTAAATTGAACTTTTTACTTACATAATAATGTGGGTGTAATATTACACCTCTGCCTACCCTTAGAGGATGGCGAGGCGTGAGTCTTTAAAAAAATATAAATAATAATATATAATAATTCTTGGTTTGATGTACTTAGAAGAATATATTCTTTTAAGAAATCGAGTTATAACTAAGTATTTGCAGAAATATTACTACTTGAACATTTACTTCATTAGTTTCCCTGACGATAACCTTCGCTGGTAGAACATACACTTATATTTTGTATTTTACTGTAATATTTACCTTTCTTTTAAGCTTATACATGAAAGGATACTTACCAAAGGTTCAAGCTTTGTATCCGAAAGTAGAATTTCCCGTATCAACAGGAACACCCATGCTGTCGCACTTAATAGAGTGGGTCCATGTGGAAAAATGGTAAGTTTTGAAGCAGCTATTGACTTTCTAATATTTTAGTGATAGAAACTTCACAAGTTTGTTATCAGATCCAATAATAAGACTGATCACAAGAATTGGCGAGAAATTCGAGCAAATCGAAAACGTAAATCATAAAAGATGAAATAAAAAATGTAGGATTGACAAACACACGTTATGAATCAAAATCATCGGATCTTAAGGATTAACCGGAACCGCTTACTAGTCTAACTAGATTTGGCAGGTTTCCTATTTCATTAAATTCATATTACAGGTTTTATTTTACTTTAAAGATTATATTGAGATTGCCCGCAAGTTGCGGGCAATCTCAATAGTTGCGGGCCGCAACTACGTCCCCACGCTGTTTTAATTTACGTAATCCCGTGAGAATTTCTGCAACATCCCATCTTACTACGGAATTTAATATTCGGTCTATCCATTTTTTTAAGATTTTGGATTCGGTTTTGACATAAGCTCCATACAAAATATGTCAAACTCGAATCTTGAATCTCAAAATCCACGGTTGGATCGAATATTGGAACCGGCCGTTAGTGCACACCTACCGTCCCCAAGAAACATATATGCCAATTTTCAGCTTCTTACGCCCCGTAGTTTCGGCTGTGCGTTGTCTGTCAGTCAGTAACGAAAGTATTTTATTTAGACAGTTTTTTTATACTCTGTCAAGTTTTATACTGTTTATTTTTTATCGTACGCTCGATTAACTAGTTGATACGTTACTAGCTAATACACCAATCTATGCGAATTATAATTTTCTCGTTACAGGGATGTCAATACATCTGATCATGACAATGATAAGCGGTTGGCCGCAGTTGCTCAGTTTAGGATATCTACCCACGACGAACAACTCAGTTACTTGCGAGGCAATGTCATAAGAGGTGTGTGTAAATTAACACTTGATCAAAATTAATATATATCTGTATTCGCAACAAACATTACATTTACATTCAAATACAACTTAATTGCTATTCACTTCATCTTATAGGTTTTGAATAATCAAATCTTCGTCTTCGACTCATAGAATAATTTTATATTTTGGTTCGTTTTTCATTATACTGATGTGATCAGTAAGCAAATATGTCGAATCGTCGAGGGCGCTACTTCGGCAATGTATGCCGTTTTTGCTTAACGCTTTTGAAGCAGTGAGACACTAGCAAAGTGAAAATTTTGTATATTATTGATCAGGTCTTTATCTAGTAAATCTAGTTAATCATATGAACGAAATAAGATTTCAGACAGTTTCGTGATGGCATGCCATGTCAAAAACCGTGCGACATTCAACTTTATAGCTAATACTTAGCGATGACCTCTGCACGATTTTTTTACCTACGAGGTAGCCTCTTAAACGCCTTATTATTAGTCTCCATTTCCATACGCCATCATACAAATGAATGTAGCTTCAAATTTCCTACTGTTCTCATTTTTATTACTATTATTTTTATCTATATATTATGTATAACAAAGTTCTTATACGTTTCAGGAAAAATGTGCTATTCTTACGCATCTGCTTTGGTTGCTGTATGGGATACGCTCGCAATGACTTTAGGAATACCTAAACGTGAATCCACAGTGCAATTCCGTGATTTGTACTTTTATGGTCAACCGTTGCTGCATGATCAGAGAGCTCTCCGATTAGACATCGGAGTTCACAAAGGAACGGGATTCTTTGAGGTAAGGCTGTTTACCATTTTGATGATTTCTTTATCAGCACGGCTAAGATTAAAAAATCTTCATTCTGACTTAATTGTTAGGGGAAATATCTCCCAGGCAACATTAGGGTTAAGTTGTTCCTCAATAGAGTCACGTAGCGTTGTCAAAGATGAGTTTTTAGTGGGTGAGAAACTGCATAATTTACGCAATGGTCCAATGGATGCGAAAAGTTTTAGCGGATGCCAAAACACTAAGTAACACATATAATACTAACTGCTAAGTTCTATAAAAAGAAATCACTTTCGGTCTACGAAAAGAAGTTTATTCAGGTGTTGTATTTGTTACAAGGTCACGAACAACCGCTCAAAGGTAGCAACTGGATACATCTCATTCAACATAGAAAAAACTTCAGTGATTCCAGAAACACCAATAGAACCTAGTGACATGCAATTGACTTCCAAAGATGTATATCAATTATTTGAAGACCGTGATTATTATTACTGGTAAGTAAATGAAATATTATAAGCAAAGCAGTGAAGAATTAAAAATCTTATAATTGATGATAACCTACATTAATATTTTTAGCGATGAGTTCCGAAGCATCGAGGGCGCCAGCTCATCTTTATGCGAAGCGGTGCTTCTTTGGAAGAAAAACTTTGCCACACTCATCGACGGGATGCTGCAATTGAATGCGTTGCAGCAAGAACATAATGCAGTATCATTGCCATCATACGTCAGAAGATTAGTCATTGATGTTGAAGAACACGTCAATAATCACGAAAGGCAATTCAATGACAAACGTGTTATGAACGCATTCGTAAACAAAACTCTGGGTTACACAAAGTAATGACATTTCTACATGTTTCTGTATTATTGCTATCGACACTACAGTGATTGTTAATATTATGAATAATTTTAGATGCGGTGGAGTTGAAATACATAATATAACATTTAGAAACTTGGCTCCGCTTAATGAAGGCTTTGAAAATCTCAAATTGGTCACTGTACCTGGATTTGATGCAGATATAACTAAACCAACGGTAGGTACTAATATTTACAACAATTTATAAGTACCTTGATATATTATGTAAGGTTAAGTACATGAGGAGTTTGTTTGGTCAGGTTAGTTTTTCGATAGTAATAATAGTGGATGTTGAAAAATAATTTCAATGTATGATAATATTTATAAACGCAATAGCTTTTAATTGACCCGACGCTTCATCATGGGTTACACCACTGTTTGCCTCCACCCATGCCGAATGATTTTTTATTTCATTCAGTTGAGAAATATTTGATAAATATTTATATTTACTTTAGTGAAATGATAATATCACTAAATGTTTTGCAGCAGGCGAAATTGATTACAAAAGTTACTCTACAAAGTTCGAAAACTGGTAAATTGGACTCCTTACAGTGGGTGCAGTGTCCGAATACTGTTTCATCTAATCTCTCCGTAAAGGTTTGTATAATTTAAAATGTAAGATTTATTTCGTTTTGATAAATAGCGCATAGTGACTTCAAAATGTAAAACATAGTAAAACGAAAACGCGAAATAGGTGACAAATATTGCCTTGTCCTTGAATTATTAATAGCCAAATGACTGAAGAAAAAGTCGAAAGACATGTGAACTCTGCCAACCCGCACTTGGACAGCGTGGTGGACTATGACCTTACCTTTCTCATAGTGAGAAGAGGTCAGAGCCCAGTATAAAGCAATGATGATGAAAGACTGAAGAATGGGAAGATCAATGTGCAATAATCTTTTCATATCGTAGTTTCATATGATGCTATAGTAATTTTTATCACTGTCCTCAAATAAAGATTAAATGTGTTTTTTTCGCAAAGGTTCATTATAGTGGCCTCAACCTGGTGGATGTTAAAAGAGCTAATGGAACTATAGAAAACGAGCACAACATGTATGGAATGGATTACAGTGGAGTGACAACGCGGTATGAACTTGTTTTATAATTTAATTAAAATAGCGTTCGGGAAACTTTGGTATATTATATCGTCGTCTGGATATGAAAGGGTTAATATTGGTTACACACCTAAGGTGTTAGAGGGTTCAAGTTCACTGGAAGGCAATGGAGCGAGCTACACTCAGGGTTTCCCTGCGAGACCGCATCTGAAATGATATGGAAGAGAACGTCACTAATATAGCTTTACGGACAGTGAAGCTCAGTTGGCAGTGAGCAGGACATGTAGCTCAACGACTCAATGATTTTTGGGGTAGGAAGGTTCTGGAGTGAAGAAGAAGAAGAGTGAATTCAACGCAGCCAATGCAGGCCCCGCAGGATGAGCCGAAGAACCTGAAATCGAGCTCAACGGTGTGCCACTGGAGAATCCTATAATCCAACAGTCGACAACGGCCGGTAGATAATGATAATCATGGGCCAAGATCACAATAATCATTCTTCACTTTAACACTCCACCGTTCTAAAATGAGTTACTAGTCGTAGTCCAGTAGATTTAGTTTAAACAAATAGTTTATCTCTCCTACACGTTCGACATGACCATATTATATAAATTACTAGAAAAAAAAAGTTAAAAAAAATTGTGCCTTACGTATCTATTATTTTCTAGTGGTGAGCGTGTGATGGGTATAGTACATAATGGTACGGCCAGCACACAAGTGGTGGCACATCCGGAGCTGCTGTGGCCGGTGCCAGCGCATTGGAGTCTAGAGGATGCTGCCACTGTACCTCTTGCCTATGCACTAGCATTCTACTGTCTCGTAAGTCGTCCCTATGCACTATTGCATTATACTACCCCTTTTTTCTCAGTCTCAGACTTCCTCAATGAGTACAATCACACTCATCTTTAAAAATATATCTATTTTTTTTTACATACATACAAAAATAGACTCACGCTTGTTTCCCGGAGGGGTAGGCAGAGACTACGGAATGCCATTTGCAA
Source organism: Euclidia mi (assembly GCA_944739405.2). Classification (NCBI taxonomy): domain Eukaryota; kingdom Metazoa; phylum Arthropoda; class Insecta; order Lepidoptera; family Erebidae; genus Euclidia; species Euclidia mi. Next base: position 19,275,677 of record OX123201.2, read on the forward strand.
CGATCCTGACGAGAGATATCTCTTGTTTCATTCACTCCCATCAAATTCCTCATGCATGCTCTTCTGTTTAGGGTACTTCTAACCTTTCCTGTTTAAAGTAAGTCTCCAATCTCAAAGTGAGAAGAGGCCCGTGCCAAGCAGTGGGACACTTTATATACAGGAAATTTAACAATTATTAAACTGCATGTTCAAGTTCAAGTTTAGATTAAGAAGTACTAATCTATTTTCACTTTTTAAGAACCTATTTTAATTAAGTGCCGTCCTTTTTAGAAAATCAAAGGAAACCTTATTCCGGGAATGAAGGTTTTGGTGCATGGTGGAGCTGGCGCTTTAGGACAAGCAGCCATATCTATCCTGCTTGCTCACAACTGTCGGGTATTTACAACAGTTAGCGATGTACGTAAGAAACAATTCTTGCGAAAACTATATCCTCAGTTGAAAGGTAATTATTACACAAAAAAACTAAACTGTCGCAGCCATGATTAAAATGAACATGAAAATGTTAATATTTTTTTTATTTTAGATGAAGATATTTGCTATTCAAGAGATACTACCTACGCAGATCATGTTAGGGCTGCCACACACGACTTGGGATGTAAAATTGCTATAGGTTGGCAAAGCGGCGTCTTTAAAGACGTAAGCAAATTAACAATTTAATTTTACTATTAATGTAATGTTTCGCTATTAATGACTACAAGCTGATATTTTCTTTCAATTGCAGATTTCTATGAAGTGCTTAGCGTTTCAAGGCAGATATATGGACACTGCGCTTGTTATAGATCGTGAAAATTATGCCTTTGGAATGGACAACATGGCGAAAGAAAGAATGTACTTCTCCGTTGATATATCTTCTTTGTTCACGCACAATAAATATGATGACATGAAGGTAATAGATACTTATCTATACATATAATGCATCTTTCAATAGGGATTTCGACAAATGATACAATGTATAGTTTAAGCTACATCTGTTAAATTTGCAATCATGTAGTCAGTATTCTTTATTATTATTATTATTATATTTAATCAGGCAGGCAATTGAGACAACTGATGATGCCTGTATCTCGCTTTTTTACTGGTTTTCATTTGCAGCGAAATATTTGTCCAGTCGGTTCTTAAATTGATTTATGTTATCAGTATTTCATTCGGGTTTATGGGGATGAGACATAAATTAAACCAAACTAAGGCCGAGGTACAGAAAATAATGTGTTTGTGGCCGCGGGCAACAATAATCATTAAATATATTTGATAATACAACATTGTACTGATAACATGGCTAAAGCGGCTTTTAAAATTAACTTTAAAATTTCCTCTCAACAGCGTATTCACGGAATGGTAAGTGATGGTATTGCGGCTGGTTATGTGCGTCCTTTGACGCGGGTCACGTACGCACCACAAGACGTATCACGTGCCTTCCGCCTGCTGGCGAACAGTCGCCACTGCGGGCGTGCGCTATTACACTTGCAAAATGACGCCTTCGAAGTACAGCAAAGGTAAAAAATACAAATCATTTAAGAAAATCTATCGTTCAAACATATTATATAATATTCTCTCTCGCTCTTACGTTACTTTTAATATGAATGATTATGTTTCTGTTTCAGAATTATTTGTGATCCTGATCAATGTCATGTAGTTTTTGGGTTTAGCGATGTACTTGGAGTTCAACTGGCTGAACGTCTTTTAAAGCGAGGAGCTAAGAAAATATTCATTCACATTGATTCCCCTACGATGTATCACCATTACAAGATAGAGTAAATATTGCGATTTTAAAGTTAAAACAATATTAAAAAAATATGTATATTATTCTTATATACTTATATATATAATGTATGGGACATCATATTTTAGATCTTGGAGAAAATATGGAGTAGAAGTAACTCTATCGTCTGATGAATTCAGTGGAAGTAATGATGTTACTGATGTACTGAACAATGCTATGCATATGGGAGTCATTGAAGGAATATACATCATTGTTGATGATTGTTATAGAGGAAAGAAGATAGAAGCTTTATCGCAAGTTCTAAAGAACATTGATTTATCGTCGCGATCATTATGCTCACAATTAAGGTATTATAAGAGTCTTTAAGTGTCAAATAAATCATTGTTACAATCAGCTTCAAGCGGTCATTAATTCTATGCAGGTACTTTGCAGTAGTAGCAACGAAAGGAAACTTAGCTCAGGATATCTCATTGGGTCGGGCAGCAAGTGGCTATGCGGTAACAAGTCTGGACATTTCACATTTAAGAGATGTAAGTTTTTGAAAATTGCCTCAAGGGAGCATCCTTGGTCCTATATTGGTAGTTATCGATGTTATGTTCGATAGCTAAACATTAATGTTTTAGTATAAAAATGGCATTAACAATGCAAGTTCTCATATCATTTTACGGATAAAATATTGTTTCATAAATACTTTAAAAGGAAGCGATAGCCTATTGGAGAGGTATCATAGGAGCGAGCCGTGAATTCAACCTCGATACCCTCTACAGTTGTCCGTGTGGTGACGGATTAAGAATACGGTATGTCACCACCCCATATCATCCCATGGGTGTCGTAAGAGCCGACAGAGGCAGCATATTATGCAGAGAACAGTAAGAGAAGAAAACCTTGATACAAACCCTATACCAACCCGTTTGGCCAGCGTGGTATAGTAGTCCAATCCTCCTTTCAAAGGAGAGGCCTAGTCCAGCAGTGGACTGTTAAAGGCTGATGATGATGATGATGACGAGGGTATCGAGTTTGAATTCACGGCTCGCTCCTATAACTTTTCGGAGTTATGTGCATTTTAAATTGTAAATTATCGCTTGCCCCATGCCACGAAGAGAAAAAATCAATTGTCTACATTTAAAATGTTGGAAACATACTATGTTAAGAGGTTTGCCTGATTTTAGGTGGATGCATCAGAAATGCGACTACCTTATTCTCTTGTTGTGGAGGCTTCAGAGCGTGCCATTTGCTCAACTCACACTGCACTACAGGCATACAAGGAATCCAAGCAATCACCTACAATGATGCAACGTATAGCAGCGATAGCAGGTGTGTTTTCTTAAATTAAGTACTCAACTAAATTTAATTTATTAATTTTATTAAACACTAGCCGTTTCCCTCGGTTTCACCTGCGTCCTAACGGACTCCTATTTTTTTCGCAAATAAAATATAGCCTATGTTACTCGCAGATAATGTAGCTTTCTAATGGTAAAAGAATTTTTAAAATCGGCTCAGTAGTTTTTGAGTATATCCATTACAAACAAAAATACAAATTTTTCCTCTTTATAATATTAGTGTAGATACAGTAGATTTCAAATTCAGCTCCCTATCTATTAATTCAATTTGCTTAACAATATACGGCTTTACTGTACTGGATAAGAAACGGCGTACTGAAAACCGATACTTACCAGTGATTTAGTACATGATACTGAGGCCTTTGGCGGTCAAATTTGCCTGAAGAATGTTTTGCATTTTTCTTTTCATATAATGTAATGAAATAGTAATTCTTCAAATTAAACATGTACATGTTTGCTCTGACGTGACGCGACATCGGCCGCGGCGGAGTAAGCGCCCCATGTACATTTTAATCGCTGCCGCTGCTGCCCACCGCTATAACAGCTGATAGTGCGAGTGTCTGTTAAAATCTACATTGCTATTTTTTTGTAAATCGTATAATTCTTTAGAAAATTCCGGAAAATTTGACTGCCAAAGGCCTCAGTATCATGTATTGAATCACCCGTTCCTTACACCTAGTATACTGAAAGTTCCCTCTAAAAATCTCTTGATACCTATGAGTATCAAAAGATTGCTAGAGGGAACTTTCACATTCAAAAACTACTGAACCGATTTTGTTAGAACTTAGAAACGTTGTACCCTGTAATATAAAGAGGATATTTTTTTTACTTTCAGACGTAGAAATAACAGATAACACTAATATTGATCTCACCTTGCGAGAATTGGGCATGGCCATAGAGAAGCTTTCAGCGATAGCTGCATATTTAGACACTACATATAATTACTCTAAGTTTGAATACGAAATTCCTGATTTAACGATAAAAATGTAAGTAATTTATACATAATTCTTTACGTTTTAAAATGTTTGTATTACAATATTGTAAATCATAATACAGCCATTATGTAATGAATGCTCCAAAAATAAATAAACTTAGATAGTTGTCTTGTGATTAAATTGTTGGATTTTATTATACACTCAAATTCGGATGATGAAGATTGAACCTATGATTTCATTCAAATAAGTTGTTCAGACTATACTTAAAATAGTCTTGGTGAGCAACAAAATCGATCTAAATGGTCGAAAATATCGGATCTAAATGAAAATTTATATGAATATTTGACATTGTCGTAACGTGTTGAATTACAATTCAACCTGTCGATTAACCACGTTCATCTCCCACTTAGGACACTATGTTTACAATAATAACGATATCAAAATTATTTTAGGATCAATGAACTGGAGGAGTCTTTGACAGAGGTTGTTTATCCAAACGTCAGAGGAGTTGCAACCTTCTTTTCTAAGGGAAGCGGTGAAGATGTTTATGATACAGCAGACGTAGTTATACTACCTACGCTTTTCAAAGATCCAACACTGGTGAGTGTTAAGTTACTTCTTTATATCTTTGAAAAGAACTTCCTTACTTTGATCGAGGTTTCTTATTTCACAAGGATTATACAAGCGAATTTTGTTCTAAAAGACACGTCTCTATTACATTGCTTCTGATACATGGGTCAAATTTGGCTAAAGGAATGCATAAAGCTAATCAAATAAGATATCTACAACTTCGATTGTTTTCCATTGAGTTTCACTGCGCTGCTTACCATAGGTGAAATAAAACGTTAAATTATGTTTGACAGGATCATGAAGAATTTGACGTGCATCAACCTTTCCTGACGATAGTGCCAGGTATGGACAGTCAAAATGCACGGTTCCATTTACTTTGCGATCGCCTCATAATCCCTGCAATAGTTTTGCAGCCCGGTATTGACCATCGACATGAAACTGTATCCCAATTGGCGCAGAGATTGACTAACGTAAGTACGCGACAAGTGACAATTTTTTTTATAAAGTTCTACCTCAGAATTACAAAAAAAAACAAAACAAATGTAAACATGCTTATTGGTTGCATTGCGTGTTCTAATTGCATGCTCCATGTAAAGTTTCTGATCTCAATAAATGAGAAAATATATTCAATGTGGCTCAGGGGCGTGCCATTTGAGAGACCCATATCCAGCAGTGGACTACGGCAGGCTGATGAGGATGATGATTCAATGTTGATCATAAATAAATGGGGAATGTGATCAAGGATTCGAACAATCGAATTGAATGTAAAAATATAATTATTGTGATTCACAAATAACGAACATACAATTATTTTTCTTCAGGTATTGATGGGTAAAAATATGGCACAAAACAACTTTTACCTACTTGGTTATGAAAGTGGAGTTATGGTGGCTCTTGAAATGGCGGCTGTTCTAGAAAATAATGGTAAGTTTATAAAACTAAACATTTATCCTTAAATGATATTTTTACGTGAATCGAAGCTTGATATATATACATTGTATTATTTTAGGATTTACCGGCACGGTATTCCTTGTGGGATTTGATCCAGAAGAGATCAAGATGGAACTTGATGAGCAACTAAGAGATTTAGCAACAGAAGAGCAACTGGAGGACTCATTGGTTCGTCATGTATTTAATTTAATGACTGGAGAGGAATCATCTGAACTGGAGAATGCGCTACAGACTGCTAGCACATGGGCTGATAAAGTTGACGCCTGTGTATGGTATTTGCGAGGACGTACGCCACATTCGATGCAGTACATACGCGGTTATCTGGAAACAGCTTTAGAACGTATCCAGCAAGTGAGGAGATACAACGCTGTAGCGCGTCAATTGCGTTCTCGATTGGTGTTGTTGCGGGCAGCTACAACGCGCGAAGTACCTGACCACCTCAAGAACTTGCAGCAGTACTCATCCCACCCAGTGGCGGTCCATCAACTACACGCGCCACTTGCTCAAGCCGCATACGACATTCAGGCTCCTGCAATCATAAATAAACATCTTGGCGTGGAAATACAACAGGCTTTTGAAAACAAGAGTATATGTGACTCTTATTATGTAAATGAAACGATAAATTTCGCCTTGTAGATGGAAAGCTTTGTTAATATTTTAGCTCATCGTCATTGCAATGAATAATTTATTAAAAATATGAAATATCTCTTATAGTTAGTTAGCTTTGTAAAGGTTTCTTAACTAGGTTAAAAGAACGGTTACATGATATGTTTTTTTAGAGCAATAATTGAAATAATATTGTACTTTTAGTAAATTTAAAAATCGAATAAATTATTGTCTTTTTATAAACTGTGTATAATTTCGCACCAAATTTTTTCAAAAACTGAAATTTCATTTTACACGTCGTACAAGCACTGTTATGCTTTACATTTGGCGAAACAATGCAATGTATAGAATATTTAATATCCAATATAAATAACATTATTTATTCCTAGCTTAAAGGATATAACCCAAACTGCATACTTGGGCTTATTCAAAAAGTGCCGGTCAACTAAAATAAACTTAAAATTATTATAGAATAGTACGAAATAAACACTTTTTATTAATACACTAAAGTTCTAAGTATATTAGTCTGTGAGATAATATTCGAGCTCAAAGAACTTGTTCTGTTAGAGAAATAAATCCAAATTATTGTTATATTTTGCCAAAAATAATGTGCAAGTTGCAATTTAAATGGTATTAGGTAATGGCAGGTAGTAAGCCAAGAGCGATATAGCACTAGAAGCAGCATCTGTCACGCCGTCTCGCTCTAATTCACACTGCGCTCACCACCTGCGCTGCTTGCTTTCTGTTATTCCTTCAGTACGCCATAATGGCAGAAGAACTATCGGCTGCTGGTGCTTTGTGTGGTACATTAGATATGCAAGCCACCTTTTTTTGGTGCGTGGTTGGGTCTACTCACTATAACCACCACGATGTCCCTTGACGGCGGCCACGCGAATTGCGGTAAGCATCGCGTCATACACCGTGACCCTGTTAGAGTTCGGTTCGCCGTTAGATGCTGGTCATGAACATGGTCCAATGTTATATTTACTAATCATCATTTTTGGAGGTGCACGTGGACACGGCGCCGCTGCCTCAGCCTACTGGAAGACGGGGAGCGCCCCTATGGCTGCTATCATCTCCCTCTCTCGCTTCACCATCTCCTTAATCAGCGTGACTGCCTCATAGAAGGAGGTGGTGACGTTCCAAGCCATCACGCGCCGGACCATGGTCAGCGCAGGGAGCGAGGGTACAACTGTAACAATCGTCACGACCACATACATACATACATATACTCACGCCTTTTTCCCGTCGGGGTAGGCAGAGACAACGGAACGCCACTTGCTTCTATCCTTACAAACCTCACGCGCTTCCTTTACATTCATTACTCTTTTCATACATGCTTGCCGGTTGCGGGTGCTTCGGACCTTGCCGTTTTTCAGAACGTCACCAATTTGGTCGACGAATGTCCTACGAGGTCGGCCGCGACCGGCTTGCCCATACACGTTTGCCTCATATATTTGGTGCGTCATTCTTTCTTCACTCATTCGCTCCACATGTCCAAACCATCTCAGCAGTCCTTTCTCAATTCTTGTCACAACATTTCAGGCCACATCGCTCTCGTATTACTGCATTCGGAATTCTATCAATCAATCTTACCCCACACATACTACGCAGTGATCGCATCTCAACTGCGTTAATTCAGCTTTCATGCTTTTTCTGCCATACCCAACACTCACTACCATACATCAGCGTGGGCACAAGTACACCATTATGAACCGCCAGTCGCGCCTCTTTCGGCACAGTCTGACCGTTCATAAAGGCATGCAGCGCGCCATTCACACAGTTTCCCGCAGTCACTCTCCTTTCAATATCTCCTTCACATCTTCCATCTCTTGTAAATATGCTACCCAAATATACAAATTCTTCAACTTGTTCAACATGCTCATCTTCAATCGCAATATTACACTCAGTCACACTTTCATCAGTTCATAGCCAATTCGAATCCTGACCAGTGAAAGCTCCAGCGGAATAACAATTACAGTGGGAGGTACCCCATTGGAATTCGCCCATAAATATGTACACTTAGGGCAAGAGATAAGGATGGGCAAAACAAACCAGGTGAACGAGATTGATAGACGTATCCATTTGGGTTGGGCCGCTTTTGGCAAACTTGCATATTATTATATGCAAGTTTGCCAAAAGCGGCCCAACCCAAACGGATATTAATTTAATAATGATAATACACCAAGAACTAACTGATTAATATAATAATAATACACCAAGAACTTGGGGTCCCAAGCCAACCTCAACTGCAAGTGGTGCACCTGCCGATCAACGGACGAGGCTCTGGCAAAAAATATTCCGATAAGCGGCAATGGGCCCGCCACCTATTACGTGGGATCAAAACACTGGCGAAAAGAGGGCGTTTAATATGCCTCTGCCTACCCCTTCGGGGAGGCAGGCGTGGGTCTGTGTATGTATGTGTAATAATAATAAATCATTTATTTCTCAAGGTACATTGGCTCATGTGTTAGTAACAATTTACCTTAATACTATGTAAGTTTATAATAATAAATAAATATTGAAAGAAATCAAGAAATCTGTGTGTATATGAGACGCTACAGGTTCACCACAGAAGTGGATAGCCTGGAGCAACGTCTCTTATACACACAGTCGAGCCTACTCGCTATACAAATAAGTATTTAATTGGGACTGGCCCGCACACGGCGCACCAGGGACGCACATCTCTTCCGCATTGTGGCGTAGAAGCAGTCCACGTTTGTGTCAGCGAACATCCCTGATGCGCAACAGTATCGGGGCAGTCCCAACAACACTCGGAACACATTATTATATTACACACGAAGGACTGAAGACTGCCTCGTTGGTCTCGCGGCATAAATGTGCGCGTGGGATTGGGAGGTCTCGGGTTCGATTCCCGGGTCGGGCAAAGTATTATTGGGCTTTTCCGTTTGGAAATTCTCAGTAGCAGCACGGAGTCTGGTAATATGCCCGGTACGGCAATAGGCTCGCCCCCTATTACGTGGGACCTTAAAAATTCATGGCGAAATGTGGGTGTAATATTACAACCTCTGCCTACCCCTTCGGGGGTACAGGCGTAAGACTATAAATAAAATAAATAAACCACGAAGGGCACTGTACGATTTTTGAGCATCGTTTGCCCACAGGCTGCACGTGTAAAAAGAAGTGGAATATGCCCAAAACAAGGTAATTTTTACCTGTGCAACAACAACGAGCAAACCTGCGAGCCAACATATTTGCTCTAACCGACAGCGGCCTTCGCTCTCGTTCAATATCTTCATTTTCATTGAGGTCAGTAGTCAAAACGTGTCCGAGGTATTTAAATCTGTGCACCCTAGATAACTGCGTGTAACACGGTTTGACGGGCGGCACAGTATTTAGACATCGACCACTGGCCCCAAAGACCATGATTTCACTTTTCTTTGTGTTATAGATTAGGCTATGACGACTAGCATAATCCTCACAGATAGCTACCAGTCGCCTCAGACCACAGACCGAGGCGCTCAGCAGAGCCATATCGTCCGCGTAACTGATGTTGTTAACACATACACCGTCTATATGACATCCGACTCTCTCTCTGCTGAGCGTCTCGATCAGTTAATTAACATAAAGATTGAAAAGAGTGGGTGAGCTTATCCCTCCCTGTCTCACACCACACTGCAATCGATAAGGTTCCGACAAAGCCCCTGCCTAGTTGATCTGGTCCCCATACCAATATTTAAGAGTTTCAATGAGCTCATGTGGCACACTCTCTTTGTAGCACTTACTCCATAGAATATCGTAGGAGATCAGATCAAACGCCCTGTAAAGATCCAGGAAGCACGCGTATCCAGGTGTCTTGCGTTCAACGTAGTATCCGACAGTCCACTTCAGAGACAGTACTGCACTCTCAGTAGATAAACCATGTCGAAAGCCAAATTGATTATCGTGCAGTTGGGTGTATCTATTAAGCTGTGTTTGAAATAGACTATCGAGAACCTTATTGGCGATCACCGTAGCTAGCTTTTGCTATGAATATTACGAAGCAAGAAAAAACAAGAATATTCAACCAGTGCGTCCTACCAGTGATTACCTACGAAGCCAAAAGTTGTGATACTGCAAAGACAGCTCTCCAGTAACTTGAAGTACCTAGCTCAAAGGGCGATAGAGAGAAAACTAGTAGGAGTGACACTAACAGACAGAAAGACGAGTAAATGGCTCCGAAAAGAAAGTCGAGGATCAAATGTCGTCAAAAGAGTAGCGAAGCTAAAGTGGCAATGGACCGGACATGTAGTCAGAAAACCCGAAACATGGTGCGAGCTAATATTGGAATGGAGACCGTGGGATTGTAAACGACCAGCTGGAAGACTGCAAATAAAATGGAAAGATGACATCATAAAGATAGCGGGCAGTAATTGGTTGAACACTGCCCGAAACAGAACGGAATGGAAGTCATTGAAGAGGCCTACACCAAAATGGTCGAGAATGGCTTAAGATAATGATGAGTTTAGGGCGCTGGGACGTCTAAGCGGGGCATTCCACCAACGTTTGCAGCGCCGTTTCCTCAACCGGGTTGCGGGTGCTGTCACAATTGTGACATCTAGGCGTTTCCTCCTGGCCTTTCCTCCACATGTACCCATAGGAAACGACCAACACACATAGCAAGGGAGAACGCCGCGACGCAACATTTCTTTAACCACATGTCGCATGGCATGCCCATATACAAGACATCTGCCTGTCATAGACATTCCTATGTACGTAGATTTAGATGATATTTTTATATTTGGTCAAGAGAATTTAAAAAAGATTTTTAACTTTTTTATGAGTCCACTGCATTTCAAAGCTCACGTAAGGCTGGAAACGTATGGTTGACCACCTTTACACCTCTTTGATTTATCACTTTTAACAAAACAAAACTGCTCTACGGTACTTTGAGTCATACATTCAAACCTAAGTATTGTCTCAGTGAATTGACTTAGAAGATTGGTGAAATAATAAAAAAATATTAAATAGTGTGTTCTATAAAAACAAAACAATTTTATTGATTGGCCGGCAAAATAAAAATTAGCCCAATTTGGGTGATGTCCTTTAACTTGTTCATAAGATAATAATATATTAAATTTATGACGCATAATGTTGACATAATCTGTATATATAAAATCCTTGCGTTACTGACTGACTGACAGACAAGATACAGCTAAAACTATTGGGCGCAGGAAGCTGAAATTTGGCATGCATGTTTCTTGGGGACCGTAGGGGCGCACTAAGAAGGGATTTTGCGAAATACCCACGGGATCGGTCAAAACAGATAAATAAAAAAAAATGTGCAGGTTTAGCTGCTGGCGTACTCTAGTGTTGACATAATATTCAAATCAGGCCGTCCATATCCGTACAATTTTTAGCATTGATGAGTCTTATCATATTATTGATAAAATTTAAGTAAGATTTGGTTCTAAATTAGATCCTTGCAGAACGCCTAAAGGAGCAATACATTTATCAGAACTATATAATATACCTATGCATATTTGTGTGGCGATGTATTAAGAATATAAAGTGTCACCATCACCACCTCATTTCATTATGTGGGTGTAGTAGGAAGTTACAAACGAAAATGTACTGAGTCAATAGTATCATTGGCTAGGGGTGGAAACCTCATCATCAAAACCTATACCCACCGGCCTGACTAACGTGGTGTTACAAACGCCTCTTGAACCCTTAAATGCTAACACAGTTGCCTATCCATACTACTCATCACAAATCCCTACCAATGCCTAAATCTCCGTGTCAGCACTTTTGCCTTCCTTATTCATTCAGTCCCTTTCAACCTCATTCTGCATCCATCATCTAACGCGAACAGTTCTACTATATCCGCATATATAGCAGACCGGCCACCGATCTCCAGGTTCCTAAGAAGGGACATACCAACTCTACACGAGGTGACCATGTTCATTCTCCTCATCATCATCGCCAGCGTCCTGTAAGTGCAAACATTTTTATCCAGTGCAGTGCTATATTATTCCATTTCAAAATCGAAAGTGCCCAAATTCATAAAGTGAACAAAGTCCACACAGTGCGTTACAATCCCATATTCTCAGTACTACATGGTTATCAGTTCCGGTCGTCCGACCGTCGCCGCATCGAGATACAACAAACTCCATTGTTACTTACATTGTAACACTATACCAAATCTTATTCAAGCTTTGTACTATCTAAGTAACCCTTTGTTCTAATTCTTACTATAAGTTCTATATCTTTCCATTGCCTTTGTGTATTTCTGTGTTTCTTTGTACTATTTTCAGCTGTGAATAATGACGACAAAGAAGAAAGAAACCGTTCTCCTTGAGCGTATCGACATTAATACACTATTCAAATTCATTAAACCCTACGATGGGTCTCGCGATAAACTAAATTACTTTATAAATAACTGCGAAAACGCATATCTTTTAGCCTCAACAACTCAAAAACCAATCCTTTTAAATTTCATACTTTGCCGGCTTTAGGGCAAAGCTGAATCTGCTGCTTCAATAAAAGACTTCGACAGTTGGGAGTCACTGAACTCTTTCTTACAATCGCAATTCGGCGAGCGTAAACATTACGCTCACTTACTCAGTGAATTACAAGAAACTCACCAATCGCCGGGTGAGTCGGTCAGCCAATACTCAATCAAAATTGAAACGTGTCTCGCTCAAATTCTTACAGAAATCACTCTTTCAAATAAGAAAAAAGCAGAGCTGTCAGGGAAGACTTCCGCTATGGAAGTTCTAGCCTTACACTCTTTCCTAATGGGTCTTATACCCAAAATCGGCAATCTAGTTCGCATGAAAAGTCCTTCTACGCTCAACGAAGCTATTAACTAGGCTATATCCGAAGAAAAAATACAAATGCTATTATCAAAACGTAATCCTTATCAAAATCGATACTCACAAAAACCTTCCAACTCCCAAGATCGTCCTAAACCAATGGTCCATAACGTCGGTCAGTCGTCCAACTCTACACCACCTACGTGTCGGTATTATAAGAACGTAGGGCATACCATAGATGTCTGTCGGGAGCGCGAATAACTATAGGGCTAGGAATAACAACACCTACCCCCAACGCTCTAACCCTAACACGACTCGTCCTCCCCAACGTCCAAACTTCCAAAATCGGGTCCACTACACCCAAGACGACTCTACCTACGAGGAAGACCTTCCTTTAAACGAATAGAGGGCTCACGACGGTGTCCCGTGAGACCCCAAAACCATTCAAAATCGTCTCAATCCTTTCATAATGACACCCTTTCTAAATCCAGTGTATCAAGAGCTACATCACAGGGTAACCAGCCCCAAAAGGGAAGCTCTATAATTTCTAAATCCACTGTATCAAGAGCTACACCACAGGGCAACCAGCCCCAAAAGGGAAGCTCAATCATTTCTAAATCCACTGTATCAAGAGCTACACCACAGGGTAACCAGCCCCAAAAGGGAAGCTCAATCATTTCTAAATCCACTGTATCAAGAGCTACACCGCAGGGTAACCAGCCCAAAAAGGGAAGCCCAGTCACTGTATCTACTAAATCCTCTGTATCCAGAGCTACACCGCAGGGTAACCAGCCCCATAAGGAAAGCTCTATCTCTCTATCCTATGTATCCGCTGTTCATCATCCGCCGTATCAGGAGTTCGACCGCGAAACTCTACCACTGCATCTTCTGTATCCACTGCAACCCGAGATAGTCTTACTTGATCCTCTAAACCTTCTATATCCACTGTATCCTCTGCATCTCATAAAATACTTACCAAATCCTCTACATCCGCTGTGCCCCGTACATCCACTGCATCCTCTGTATCCACTGCATCCCGAGATAATCCTACCAAATCTCCTAGACCTCCTACATCCACTGTTCATCTACTCCCTCTGTTTCCTATAAAATACCTACCAGATCCTCTGCATCCCCTGTGCCTCGTACATCCGCTGTATCCTCTGTCCCCGCTGCATCCTCTACGTCTTGTTATATACATACTAGATCCACTGTTCCCACTGCATCCGCTGTATCCTCAAAACCTTACCATTCACTTACAAAGTCCACTGAATCTTGCTTTATACTTGCTAAACCTCCAATTACCAATAGATCTACCAAATCCGTTGCGATTACCAACTCCTCTAAATTCACTGCGTCTACTACATCCTCTGTATCTCCTAATTCAGCCAATTCCATTCCATCCCCTACTATATACGAAATCAGCTCTAATAAATGATACCTACCTCACGTCAATATCCGAACCCAAGTTAATAATCGTGACCTCTCGTTCCTAGTTGACACTGGTTCCTGTGTTAGTCTTGTAAAACGATCTTCAATGAACGTGATGCCAGCCCTGAAAAACAAAACAATTCAATTAAAAGGTATTAATACCAGTGATGAAACCGTGTCTACTATAGGCCACTTCCAATTAAAATTATTCACGGACACTCATTCCGATCTTACTTATAAATTCCACGTAATTGAAGAAATAAATTTGAATTACGATGGCATCATCGGCACCGATTTTCTCAATGACTTAGATGGCATTATTGATTACAATTCTAGCACATTAAAAATCAGACATTTCGTGGTTAGACTAAAATATTACGAGCTTACCTACAAAATTCCGCCTCGCACCGAAACAATAATTGAATGTGCAGTTACTAATCTCGAATATCGTGTAGGACTCATTCTAGATCAACATATCTCCGACTCTCTCCTAATTGCTAATTCCCTTGTCACTCTAAAAAAACAACAACAGAGTAAACGTATCTGTATTAAATACATCTGAAGACACAGTCGAAATCAATTCCGATATTAAAATAAATCTCCAACCCTTTAATGCTAATTCCTCCTTTATCTATAACTCTGAACCCTATAATCTTCTACATCCCGCAGAAACCAAGTCCTAAACATGCTTAGGACAGAACATTTAAACGACGAAGAAAAATCTCGACTCCTCGACATAATTATGTTCCCAATATTCAGACATATTCCAATTACCTAACGACAAACTTACTACCACCTACTTACTAGAGCATGAGATAAATACTAATCCCTCTGAGCCTATCAACGTCAAACCCTACAGATTCCCAGAAATCCACAAAAAGGAAGTTGAAACCCAAATCTCCAAAATGCTATCTCAAGACATTATCCAACCTTCTACTTCTCCATGGTCATTCCCTATATGGGTAGTCCCAAAGAAAATTGACTCTTCCGGCCAAAAGAAATTGCGCATCGTTATAGACTACAGAAAGCTTAACGATATTACCCTCGGAGAAAGTTACCCAATTCCACAAATTCACGAAATCCTAGACCAATTAGGTCAAAGCAAATACTTCTCCACTCTCGATCTCTGTTCTGGTTTTCACCAAATTTTCATATCAAAAAAGGATGCTCCTAAAACTGCATTCACCGTTCCACAAGGACATTTCGAGTTCAAACGCATGCCGTTCGGACTTGAAAATGCTCCCGTGACTTTCCAACGTCTCATGAACACAGCCCTAGCTGGCCTTCAAGGCATTCACTGCTACATTTACTTCGACGATATTGTTATCTATTCACACGACCTTCCTAATCACTGCGAAAAGCTCTCTAAAATCTTCGAAAGATTACGTAAACATAACCTCAAACCAGCCCGACAAATGCGAATTTCTACGCAAAGAAGTCGGCTGTCTTGGTCACATTATTAGTGACAAAGGTATAAGCCCAAATCCAGACAAAATCAAGGCTGTAACACAGTTTCCTATTCCTTAATGTCCAAAAGATACCAAATCCTTCCTAGGTCTAGTCTCTTACTATCATCGTTTTATCCCTGAATTCTCCCAAATCGCCAAACCCCTAAATGCTTTACTAAAAAAGGACATCACTTTCTCCTGGTCAAACGAGCAACAACAAGCGTTTGACGAATTAAAAGAAAAACTCGTTTCTGCGCCTATCCTTATTTAACCTGATTTCACTGAACCTTTTGTCCTAACCTGCGACGCGTCTAACTATGCTATCTCCGCTATCCTATCTCAAGGGGATATAGGTAAAGACTGCCCTATAGCTTATGCTTCGAGAACACTAAATAAAGCCGAAACTAACTATTCCACAACCGAAAAAGAATGCTTAGCCATCGTATTCGGAACAAAAACTTTCCGTCCCTACCTATATGGTCATAAATTCACTATTGTCACTGATCATAGGCCATTAAAATGGCTTTTCAATTGTAAAGACCCAGGTTCCCGTTTAGTCAGATGGCGTCTAAAATAAGAAGAGTTTGATTACAAAATCGAATATAAGAAAGGCGTAATCAACAGCAATGCTGATGCTCTATCCAGATTCCCAGTGAATCCTGTACAACCAACTCAAGACTCAATAGAAAATCCATACGATAATCCTATTCCTTCTACCTCCCGTCAAGATATTCAATATCCATCACCTGCGTTTAGCCCTATAACTCTTGACGACCTCGATATCCAGATACCCTCTGTTTCTCTAGGCTCTAACGAAGTCCCTTCGATAGACCTGTTAGAAAACGACGACGCTTTATCAGATATCCTAAATCCTGAAAGCAATAATCACTCACCTGATAATTCCAATCATCTGCTTCCTCCCGCCGAATGCGCTGATCCCGCTGAATCCACTGAACCCGTTCTAAATCCTCACTCACCTTCTAGTTCCACTGCTTCTCCTACTAATCCCGTTCCTCCTTCTGATAAAAACTACAGCAAATTCCTGAAAATCATGTCAGAAAAACAATTTAATAGTAATACTAAAATCCTCGAATTTAACGAAAGTATCCTTAAAACTCCTAGCAAACATATCGTTATTCCTACCTCAATCGACCTTGATACTTGTAACCCGTATATCGAAGAAATCCTAAGCAACATCAAATTCAAATTCAAATCAAATTCAAATTATTTATTCACTGTAAATAGGGTTACATAAGATGTTTGCATTCAAATAATAATATAATATTAAGAACAAGCCCATTTAGCCATAGATCATAGCATGCAAATATATATTTTTATTCTAATTATACTGTGGTCATATTAATAAATGAAATACGTTTAAGCAATAGGTATAAGTTATAATTTTGCGCGTATACCAGTACTATTTCCAATCCAGAAACTCTTTAAGTGAATAAAACATTTGTTGTCGTAGCCAATTTCTCAAATCCCTTGTGAATTTTGATAAATTTTGTTCTTTTATGTGCATTGGAATTTTGTTATATATTGTTACACACATAGCATAACAATTATTCTTAAAGCGTGAACTTTTTGGTATCATTTTAAGAACTAATCTGTCTGGGTTACGTATATTACTTCTCTTTGTTACATTTTTGGCAAGGCTAAATAAATTCTGATTTTGTTTGACGAATTTTCCGACTTCTAAAATATATAAACAAGGCAAAGGCAGTATTCCTAGATTGTCAAAATAAGGACGACAGGAAACGTCCGGCGCAATGTCACAGATAGCCCTTATACACCTCTTTTGGGCAATAAAGACCTTATTTATATCTGTGCCGTTTCCCCATATCAACAAGCCATACCGTTTCACAGATTCAATATATGCAAAATAGGCCATATATGCTGCATGTTTACTTGCAATCTTTGCAAGTTTGTACAGCGCAAATGAGAATGCAAATTTTTTCGATATGTTCTTTCCAGTTTAGTTTATTATTAATAATTATACCAAGAAATGTCACTTTATCATTATTTAATAGTATATGTCCATTGTAATTAAGATTAAGAGTATTGTGTTTAAAATTATTGAAATTAATTAAATTTGTTTTTGAGATGTTAATTTGTAAATCATTATTGTTCAACCAATTTATAACTAATGTCAGTGTATCATTAATGTTAGTTTCATGCTGTGCAATTGTCATGTCTTTATTAGTAGTTATTATAATTGAAATATCATCTGCAAATAGTATTGTTTTATGATGCGTAATGTCAGGTAAATCATTGATATATATCAAAAACAAAAGAGGACCAAGCACGCTCCCCTGTGGGACTCCAAATTTATTATTATCATAATCAGACCTGTATGATTGAACGGATCCTTTTTCGTTCAGTTGGGTGATTTCTACACATTGGAGTCTATTTTCTAGATAAGTTTTCAGCCAATTTTGGGCTTGTCCTCTAATACCGATGTTTTCAAATTTTTAAAAGTAGACTATGCGAAACAAAGTCAAACGCTTTAGACATGTCTAGAAAAGCAACTGTTGTGTATTTTTTATCATTAAGGTTTTGTAATATGTTGTTTACTAAAGCAAAGGCCGCGCCTGTTGTAGATTTACTTTTTTGAAAACCGTATTGATTATTTTTTATTATACATACGTACATACATAGACTCACGCCTGTTTCCCGGAGGGGTAGGCAGAGACTACGGAACGCCATTTGCAACGATCCTGACATACCTTACTTGCTTCACTCACTCCCATCAAGTTTCTCATGCATGCTCTTCTGTTAAGGGTACTTCTGACTTGTCCTTTTTTCAGGATGTCTCCAATCTGGCAAGTGTGAATGGAACAGGACAAAGGGGAAGACCTAGGCGGACGTTCTCTGACCAGATTGGAGACATCCTGATTTTATTATATTATGTTTATTAAAAAAAGATGTTAATTTATCATGCATAACCTTTTCAAATATTTTGGAGATGACTGGCAGTAATGAGATTGGTCTATAATTGCACATGTTACTCCTGTTACCTTTTTTTATACAAAGGTCTGACCATCGATAGTTTAAGCTTTTCCGGAAAGCAGCCTGTCCATCCCAGATCCTAGCGAATTCCTAAATAGGGAAAGAACCCTATATACGTTTATATCCTTTGAGCACAAAGGATCCACTATATACTTCCTATTTACCAAAGTATACCATTTCGACAACTGCTCTTATGAATATATTTACAAAAGCCTAATCTATCTTAAAAATCAATTCCTTGCTATATCCTTATCTCTAACCAACGAAAGCTTAGAAATAGCTATCACTGATTTCCGCGACCCTTTCGATAAACATATTTGGTCAAGAATATACAATATGTTCTGCTATATCTTTAATAACACTAACAAAAGCATCGACGTCTATCATAATACTCTCATATTTCCAACCCTCTCAGAAATACCTAAAATCCTTCGTGAAAATCATGATATCCCTATTGCCGGTCATCTTGGCACAGCCCAAATGCTAAATCGAATTAAAGAAAAATACTATTGGAAAAACATGCGTTCAGATATCGAGACCTATATAAAAAACTGCACACTGTGTCAAAGCAATAAAGCCCTCAGACAAACTAATAGAGCTCCTATGCAAATAACTACTACTTCTACCAAACCCTTTGAACGCCTTAGCATGGATCTCGTAGGCCCTCTGCCAGAAGCAGGGTTAAAACAATTAAAATTCATACTCACTATGCAAGATGACCTTACTAAATTCTCATTTGCCTATCCTATCGCTAATGCTACCTCAGAAGACACGTGCGAGTGCCTAGTACACTTTATTTATCTATTCGGCATCCCTAAAGCTATCCTAACCGACCAAGGTACCGACTTTACCGCAGAGATGTTCAAGAGAACCTGCGAATTTCTCAAAATCAAACAAATATGGTCATCCCCGTATCATCCTCAAACTCAAGGTGCCTTAGAGCGTAGTCATTCTACCCTTAAGGAGTACCTCAAATCCTACGTCAATGAGAACCATACCGATTGGCACAAATTCGTCTTCACGGCAATGTTAGCCTATAATACCTCTGTTCAAGCGTCAACCAATTTTACCCCTTAGTTAGTTAGTTAGTTATTTGGACAGGTGTTTTCCGCACTTAGCCACTTAATTGGGCCATTGTGCGTTAGCAGGGACACGGTGGTCGCCTGCTACTCATACCATGCAAGCTCCTTCCAGAAGGCCATGAGTTGACCAGTGTTGCGTATGGCTTCGGTCATGGTTCTGGGGTTGTTCAGGTACCTCGTCCGTTGGTCGCTCACGCTGGTACAATGTAGGATCACATGAGCGGGTGTTTCTTCGGTCTCCATGCAGCCCCTACATAGTGGGCTGTCCGTGACGCCGATGTTGTAGAGATGCTTGTTTAGTGGACAGTGGCCGGTTATTATGCCAGTCAGATGCTTGAGTGTTTTCCTGTTGGAGTGCAACAATTTTTGCGAGAGTCGTTTATCTAATTGGGGAAAGGCATCTTTAGATTGCCTACACTCTTTTAACTCTGCCCACTCTTTTTCATGTTGTTGTAGGGTTCTCTCGCGTAACCACGTTTTTAGGTGGTTGAAAGGTATCGGAACAGTTGGTTCGGGTCCCAGAGTTGTTGTGTCCGATCCTTTCCTTGCCAGTTGGTCTGCTGCGTCATTGCCCGTGGAGTCACTGTGTCCTCGTATCCACTGGAGCGTGACCCGATTCCTCGCTGCAGTTTTCTGCAGCTCTTGGTGGCACTCCATAATTAGGCCGCTGTTAAAGCAGTTGCCATCGAGAGCTTGTAGTACTGAGGCACTGTCTGTGATGATGCGTATTGACAGGTTGCTCACGTTTCTGGCCGCGATCGCCGTCGCCGCCCTTATAATCCCAACGCATTCAGCTTGGAAGATGGTGTTGAGTTTACCAAGCTATGTTGAGAAATTGATGTTCAAGTCATGGGAGAATACTCCGGCACCTGTCCCGTACTTTGTTTTTGAGCCGTCTGTGTATACTCTAACTTAAAATTTTTTAATTAAAAAAAATTAATTATTTTTTATTTTAAAAAAAATTTTACCCCTTACGAACACCTATTCGGCCACAAAGCCTTCATCCCTGACTCTATCTACGAACTACGTCCAGAACTAACATACCCCGAATATGTAAAATTCCTACATCATAGACTCAAACTCTCAAGAGACAAAGCTCTCGAAAATATTCAAAGGTCGAAAGAAAGATCCAAGGAATATTATGACAATCACTCACGTTCCATTCAATATAAAGTAGGTGATTACGTTTACCTGACAAAGTATGTAAGACTGCGCAAAGCCCTATCGCCAGTGTGGAAAGGCCCTTACAAAGTCGTAGGCACGTCACCCATCACTATGATGAGGTGAAACTCGCTTCTAGATCTAGTACTGAATTCACTATATCATTATTCTATTCTCTTACAGCAACCCTTCAACGGGTCAAGAATTCGTCGAACCCCTGACAAACAGTTCAGGAATATACTTTGACCCCTTATGATCGTTAAATTTAGTTGATAGTTACCTTAGCGTAGTTATACCAGTAGACATATCTTACCTGTTTCCACATATAGATAATTTATATTATATTCTTAACATTTCTAAATCACTTTGTGAAAATGATAATGCATTAGATAACGTAGAAAGTTTCAATCTCTTTTAACCCATAATTACTCGCTTTGAAGACCAATATCGTAACACTGAATCTATCCTTTACCATGTCCCTCATCAATCTTGGAGAGGCGCACCCCTATCCATCATAGGATCTATTTCGAAAAAGTTATTCGGAACCATGGACGAAGATGACGCTATGCGGTATAATAATGCCATCCAAGAAGTTGAGTCCGATCAAAAGAAACTAGCGTCATTAGTAGAACAGAATATCCTCATTACTACCTCAACCCTCAAATCCTTTAACGAAACCATTTATACTATAAATCATAACGAGCATGACTTAAGTGTCGCCATCGACGGTCTTTACCAAGACGTTAAAAATCTAACTCTCTAATCTAATCTTTTATCGCCAGAGAATTAGGAATAAGATCACGTATCCTAGAATTAATTTCCATGATAGAGAATAGTATCTTAACTCTATCCTTCAAAGTCGAAGATATTATAAGCTCAATAATGTTTTGTAAATAAAATATACTTTACCCTTCTATTCTAACGCCTAAAGAACTCTATACTGAGTTGATTAATAATTATAGATTCATACCAAATTCTAAACGCCTTCCAGTCCTTCTAAGCCTAAATAATATACAAACAATTATAAATGTGTCTTCTATATCTTGTTATGAAAACGAAAACAAAATAGTTTTCGTCTTAGATATTCCATTAGTCAATCCTGCTAATTACCACTTGTACCATAATTTACCCTGTCCAGTACCCTATGAACCTCGTAACCCTGCATCTTATACTACTATTGTTCCTTCTACCAAGTATATAGACATAAGTAAAGATAAGTCCACTTATTGTAAACTTAATAATCTGAATGACTGTAAAATGATAAACAACAAACATTACCTGTGTAACACTCCGATATCCTACTCTACTGTCGCAACTCCATCCTGTGAAACAGAAATTATCACTAAAGTACTTACCGAAATTCCCGAATTATGTAACACTAAGTGTTTCACTGGAAACGTAAACATTTGGCAACATTTACAAAACAACAAATGGTTGTTTGTCATGTCCGATAAAAGTAAGCTAAGTATAGAATATAATACCTCTATTGTAGACCTAGACATAAGTGGTAGCTGATTATTGTACTTACCCCAAGGGTGTGTCGCCTATTGTAAAGACACACGGCTAGTATCTAAGAATAATATTAATATTATATTAAAACCTATAATCGCTAAATTAAATATCCTTAACGACTCTTGCTGTAATTTCAATAAATATACTAGTATTGTATCCAACTTACCTCCTGTTAACTTGAAAAATGTAAATCTAGATTCCATTGCTTTTGAAAATCCTAAATTACTTAAAGAAATAAACGAATTTATTGAAAAACCGCATATTGTACTCTATGAGAAGTACTATACTTCCACAATCTATGTAATCCTAATTCTAGTCTTAATTTGTACTATTTTCTTAATTTGTAAAACTGGCATACTCAGGAAAATTTTAAAATCTCGTGAAACTCCTATCCCTGAACCCGAAAATGATGAAGTTGAACTTCCCACTATAACATCACCTACTCTTCGTATCCGCAACTCGTTATCCTTGCTATTTCTTTCCTTTCCCGTAGACTTCATTTTTACCGTGAAGTTTACTCTAAATTGGGGGGCTGTTACAAACGCCTCTTGACCCCTAAAATGCTACCACAGTTGCCTATCCATACTACTCATCACAAATCCCTACCAATGCCTAAATCTCCGTGTCAGCACTTTTGCCTTTCTTATTCATTCAGTCCCTTTCAACCTCAGTCTGCATCCATCATTTAACGCGAACAGTTCTACTATATCCTTAGTGTACCAGTCTCAGTACTTTCTAAATCTTTGTACCAGTGCTAAGTTCTATTCCTAAATCTAGTAAATACTATATCTAATATTACGTGTGTGTACCGTGTTCCAATAAATAATTTCAGCTTGTTCAAATATCTTTTTTTTAAAAGACACTTTCCCGGTCCCGCGCAACAGTGGTATAGTGAGTCAAATACTCTGTTAACCCCAAAGTTAATTTAAACCATGAAAATATAATATTGAATTTACCTACTATGATCAATTCCTTTATACGAATAAAGTGCTTTATTTGATCAAAAGCCTTTTTATAATCACTGTTCATTAAATTTATACCTAAATAGGCATGTTCACTACCATTATTTTTCTTCTTTCGTATCATATATGAATTATATGCCATTAAAATTACTATACAACTGGACGAGTCATGTGAATGAAAGTTATTCAATGCTATAATATAAAATGGCGATTTTAATATCAACATTCTCAGGAAATGCAATATTTATACAGAATTTATACACACTCTAGAGAGCTACAATCTAAAAATAGGTATAAACGAACCCACAAGATTTTCAAGCGTCACTTGTATCGATAACTTTGCATACAACATATAGAACTGTAAAGTAGAAATTGCAGAGTGGGCACTGTCTGACCATTCATCACTAATTTTAACATGTGAAAGAATGTTGCTCATTAAAATATTGGTATACTGAAAAGCGTGACTCTAGTATTGAAAATATAAATAAATATAGTAATTTAAACTTTCGTGGTCACATAAACTTGATTTAAATTGTCTTTCGGGATATATACCACGTACCTTTGTTTCGAGTAACCGATATTTCGGCACTGTTGCAAGCGCCATTTTCACGGATGTACTGAGGGTATTGCGGGTGGGTGAATGTTACGAGCAAGTATAACGGTCTACCCGCTTTCTTACTCATTTTTTGCGTACAACACCACTGCCACTGTTTTCACTATCGCACTGTACCCGATCACGACATACTACACTCACTACGTCAGCTCGCGGTTTGAGTTTTTCCGTTTCACGGGTTTTACATAGACGCACCACTGGATGCCAGATACTCGACAGTTGAAACCTATCCTCTCTATTGAAATTATTAAACTTTTTAATTTCAATAGCCTTCCTAACCATTCGAGGTATGTAGTGGCGTTCTGTCGAAAGCACCTGAGGGTTGTGTAACTGAATCCAGTGGTCGGTACCTGAGTCTAAAAGGTGTTGAGCTATGGCTGACTTATGTGGCTCGTTATTTTTGACTGCCCTGATGTGTTCCTTTATCCGGCAAGAGATGGTGCGTTTCGTTTGTCCTTTATAGGAAATCCCACAGCTGCAGTCAACTTTGTATACACCTGGCTTTTCTAATGGAAGACTGTCTTTCGGCGTTCTTATATATTGAGATAGTTTCTCAAAAGGAGTGAAAATAGTCTTTACTGAAACTTTGTTAAGAATATTGGCGATCTTATCTGTCACTCTTTTGACGTACGGTAAGTACGCTGGGTGTCGTTCAACCTTGAAGTCCAGGGTGTTTTTTAGTATGTCTGGGTGGTCTGATTCACCTACTGTATCCGTTTTTGTGAGAAAATTCCTTACCCAAATGTTCATCGTCACACAAGCTGTATGCCCGGTCGGTAAGCGACGTTATAACGGAATTCAGTTGACGTGGGTGATGATGTGAGTCGGCGTGTAGATAGCAATCTGTGTGTGTTGGCTTTCTGTATACAGAGTGGCTTAATGAACCGTCATCCCGTACGCCAATCATAACATCGAGGAACGCCATTCTTCTGTCCCTTTCGATTTCATAGGTAAAACTCATTTTACTGTGGATGCTGTTTAAATGTGCCAAGTACTCTTAAACCATCTCTTCATCGCCTTCCATAACACAGAAAATGTCGTCTACATACCGTTTCCAAATTTTTACACTTAATGGGGCACTTTGTCAGCTTTTAGGACATGATGATGATGCTCTTGAGGGAACGCGACGGTATTCATTAACGTTAGTGAATATGACGAAAAAATGCGTCATTTATTAAGTGACGTCAACACGTATAAAAATGTAAATTATAACCCGACCGCTAGATTGAACCGTAGTACCCAAAAGCTGATCAAGGAATGCCAGCACGCGATCGATGAAGATACGGTGACCCATTTACTGCGACCACGTAATGTTCTACCCCCTAAACTGTATGGTTTGCCAAAGGTGCACAAAAACATTGTTCCCTTACGGCCTATAGTCAGTCAAGTGGATTCACCTACTTATGAACTAGCTAAACATGTAGCTAAGGTCCTGCGACCATTGGTGGGTAGAACAACATCGTATGTCAAAGACTCACGACATTTCATTGAGATTCTACGGCAGAGTAACGTTAGTGATAAAAAAGTGATGGTCAGTTTCGACGTAGAATCGCTTTTCACAAACGTACCTATAACAGACTGCATGGAGGTAATTAGACGTAGGATCAGTGAGGACCATATTGCTGTGGTATATGCCGACCTGGTACATCATTGTCTGACCACGAATTACTTCTTATACAGAGGTGAGTACTACCTACAAATTGATGGCGTAGCGATGGGCAGCCCGGTAGCTCCAGTGGTAGCCAACCTATGGATGGAACATTTTGAAAACCAAGCCATTGCTACTGCCCCATTAAGTTAATCGCTGTTATTCTATCACTGTGGTGTATGGTATTTTCTATTTGTAAACCCCATTTTTTATTTAAAATTATTACAGTTCCTTGGCTCCTTGTTTGTCTCCTGTATATATGATTCTGTGTTCGTAAGCCCAAAATCCCCACTTCCTTCCCATCTCACCTCACTCAAACCTATGATATCTATGTTTTGCCTTTCCATTTCCGTTATTAACTCTTCTAATTTGCCCGGTGGCAACATTGTTCGCACGTTCCACGTGCCAATCCTACAAGAATTTCGCTGGATGATTTCGCTCGAAAACAAAAGGTGAATATTTGTTTTAGTGGTCCCATCAAAATTGGACGAAGCAGTGAAATTCGCATTAAGTGCATTGATATTAATATCCTTTGGGAACTCGTCGTTGCGTGACTTACCAACTCCCAATGTTCTAAGAAATTTCCAGACTTTAACCGGATCTCCATTTTCAACAGAGTTGTGAATGTGTTGGCGTTGTGCATTCCTACACACCTTATTGCAGAGATTTCTTGCACTTATTTATTTTTCCAGGTTGACAGAGGTCGGGCGGCACTTATATCTCGCCTTGGCCGCGGCTTTTTTGGACATTATGTTTTTGATCTCTTCAGTCAGCCAAGGCGATTGTAAATGTTTTAATTTGATGGCACGGACAGGTACAGCTGCGTTAATGTGTTTGTAAAAACTTGCACTTTAGTATCTATACAGTCGGTCGTAAACAAAGGAGACCAATCAATCTTGCTGGCATTGTCGCAAAGTTTCGAATGATGCATTCCACCGAAACTGCGCTGCATAATGATTCTCGGTTTTGCCTTGGGTGGACGTATTTTAAAGGAAAGATAGATCAAGTCATGGTAAGGGAAGGCGTCGGCAGAACATTGACCATGCTTGGCAACAAAGGTGAATAGGAAACAAAAATAAGATCAAGAAGAGAAGGAACAGAGTTTGGGAAGTGGTGTGTAACATTTAGAGGTAGAACACATAAATTACTGGAATTTAAAATACGCTTAAGAGTGGCTGAACGTGTATCCTTTTTTATAATACAGGTTTTAAAATCTCCCATTAAAATTGTGTGACTGTAAGAAGGCATCAAAGTTTCTAGGATGTGTTCGAAAGAAGGAAATAAATTTACTCATGATGAAGGGGAATAATAAACACCTAGAAGAACTTTCGAATGATTGAGTTCCACTTACAAAAAGAGATGCTCGCTGGCGTTCGAGGGTGGTGGTTGCGATGAGATGCTTACTATACGGTAAGGAATTTGGGCACGTAGGTATATAGCAACACTACCACCACCACCGACTGCACGATCATTCCTAATTAGATGGAACCCAGGGAGAGAATAAGAAGTTGATGGCAGACACGGTTTTAGCCATGACTCTGAAACGAGAATAGCATGTAGGTTCTTACAGTCAAAGGTTGCCAGCATATCAGAGAAATGGGCTGGAATACTTTGAGCATTTATATGGACTACATTAAAGTTCTTTGGTACGTCAGAGAACTGAAACTGAAGAGTTTCTGCAAGTGACGGTAAACTAGTGAAGCTGTCATCGAGACTAGTAGCGGTCAAAAACCTGTCATCATCACTGTTTAAGTCAAGCATTGGAAGTATTATATAAGTATATATAAGTTAATTAAATATATAATAACGTATATAATATAATAAATATAGCAATTTAAAAATCAATGAGTCCTCCCGCCAGTTACGTGTTACAAAAGTATCGAAATTACACTAGCATGACAAAATAACACACAAAATAATACTATTTACACAAGGATAAAACTTCACAATACAAAGTCTGAAATGAAATAATAAACTTGTGAATTAAACGCGTATCACTAGTCTTTATAATACCTTGCTTAATATCTCTGCTAACCTGATTTACACAGACTTGATACCTAGAAAAAATTTCATTCACCTCACTTAGCTTTATTATCAAAATATTTCCTTTCCTACGACTTTGACCAATTTTAATCAAATACGTTCTAACTTTTTTTATTTCTTTACATATAGTTTCTAAGTCTTCGGCCATAACTTACCATGATAGAGGCAGATAATTAATTATATTGTACTTAATAAGTCCTTAATAGTTAAACGCATACATTACCCAATGTTACGCTGCACACGAGAGTAGTGTAGAGTTATCGAAAATAGGGTTCGCGCACTTGATTGCAGATCGCGACTATTTATATATATATTATTTTTACCACTGCACAATCACTGTTAACCTTTCATTTTACCATCACTTTATCACTTTTCTTGCTATACCGATAATACGAACGCCGAAAACGTAGTGACGAATAATCACTCGTAGCTCTAGACTACAATGTCGTCGTCCTTTTGGTCTCGCGAACGCTCACGCCGAAATAATGGTCGACGTAGATTGTGTCGAGATATTTCTTGCCTTATCCATTCTCCATGACATTTCTTATAGATCCTGAATACGAAGAAAATCAGCCCGATGCCCATCACCAAGGCTATAAGCAACAGTATTATGGTCGTCGTACTGAGGTAGAAACGAAATTCATCCACTGTGGCTGTATTCGATCCTGCTGCATTTTGTGCAATTATGACCTCCTCACGAGATTGCGTTTTGCCCATCTTTATTGTGCCAAACCTTTCGTCACAGCAACGCGTGCAAGTAACAAGTCAAACAATGTTATATCTGATTGATTCATCTTGGTACGAGAACAGTCCAGAATACCCGTGTATGAAATATTTCTTCCTTATATGGTATGGCGCCGCGCGAGTGCAAGCCGGTGTCAAATACGCGACGACGATCGGATGGCAGACTCTTTCGGCAGGGTGCCCATGTGAGCTGTTGTATTTGAGACAAGTAAAACACGAGAGTTGAGATGATACTGACTCATTTATTGATTGATATTATATTATATACCATTATGACACACGTAATACATATTCAACTAATTTATCTCTACACTACTAATTAAGCCCTTTCATTCGATACTCATATTGAGGTATTTGTGAAAAATATGTAATCCGCCATCCTGTGGCGGCAGCCATCTTGAATTTTTCATAGTGAGCCCTATTCTACTAATTAAGCCCTTTCATTCGATACCCATATTGAGGTATTTGTGGAAAATATGTAAGTAGTCCGCCATTTTCTGGCGGCGGCCATCTTGGATTTTTCATAGTGAGCTCTATTCAACCAATCAAGCGCTTTCATTTGATACCCATATTGAGGTATTTGTGGAAAATATGTAGGTAGTGTAATGTGATGATGGGCGATGGGCGACGGGAGAGTAACGAAACAAGTGATAGGTTCGCCTGTCGTTTATTGAGTGCGTTCCACAATACAGTGCTTAAAACTATACACTAATAAAGAGGTAGAGGTGCACTACACTACACCTCCCCCCTTTATTAAAAAAAAATACAATAAACATTTTTTTTAAACAGAAAGAATACAATTTTAATAATAGAAAACAAAAAAAAATATTTGCTACTTCTTTCAATATTTCAATGTTTACTTATTACAAATATAATTTTACAAACCTAAAAATCATATTACATTCATCAATAATTTTGTCAATGTAGATAATTGTAAAAATATTTAAAATATAGTAAAGGTAATTATGAACAAAAAAAAATTATTTGCTAATTTATTTTTTCATTTTTCAATTATAAGAAAATATAATTTTACAAAACAGAAACGTTTGGTATATTACTTCATAAAAAAAAATGTTATAAAATTATACAAAAATAAAAGATGTCAAAACTTTGAGTATACGACTATACGTTCTTATTAAAAAGAAAAAGTAGAAATTAAGTGATTGTTTACAAAACACCAGAACGATATATCTACGAAAATGAATTGAAGTATAACGTTTTTCTTAAATCTTAAAGGTCGCTTGAATGACAATATGGTGCAATGTTATGCTAGAAAAAATAGAAAATCATGTCTTCAATAAATGTATAGGTTTTTATATAACCTTATAGTTAGAACCAAATATTTGTAATACAATTTTGTTTACGTATGCATTCTTATTTGTAGTAGGTATCTAAAGTTGATACATTTTCATTGACCTTGTTACATTTTTTTAACTTTGATTTCAAAAATATTATATTTCGCAGGCATTACCAAACTTAATGGAAGGAAAGAGGAACCCACCACGCACCCTTGAATTGACCACCCCATCTATTGCAATAGAAAAAGGTTGACAATATCGAACTCCTCTAAAAGGATAAGGGATATAGGAATGGTATGGGTTCCAGGAAGATACCTGACTTGCAGTATCCCGCTGTATGCTCCGACTATTCTTCGACACGTGTTTCGCCTCTGCACGAGGCATCCTCAGGAACGATGGGCAACGACTGAGCGCTTTCCAACCGTGGGCATGTCTTATAAACGATTGTACTTTCTAATCCCCTCCCTCCGTTGCTCGACTGATGTGAGTCATTATGACGGTGTGCGAATATATTCAGCAATGGGGACCCGTTAAAGTTGGGATACTGCAAGTCAGGTATCTTCCTGGAACCCATACCATTCCTATATCCCTTAGTTAGTTAGTTAGTTAGTTGGACAGGTGTTTTCCGCACTTAGCCACTTAGTTGGGCCATTGTGCGTTCCTATATCCCTTATCCTTTTAGAGGAGTTCGATATTGTCAACCTTTTTCTATTGCAATAGTTGGGGTGGTCAATTCGAGGGTGCGTGGTGGGTTCCCTTTCCTTCCATTAGGTTACAATGGAGTTCCGCCAAGTAACGCCTGATTCAATCAACTATTACCAAACTTTTCAACGATAAAAATCCTTATTTTAATTCCATCACAATTTCGACATATTCGCCATATCTCCTTACCTACATATCTTTCAAATACTTAGTCACATCATCACAATACCTACTTCAAACATAATAGATATATTTGGTACCGTTCATATTTTATTTATCTTAGACCCAGGCCTGGCCTTTTTATAACATATCACTTAGGTACACATTATTACATGTAAATCATCATATTTCATACATTTAAGAAACATATTTAAGATATTTCACGTCTCCAACAATTTTCACGGAGAAGAACTCGCTTACTGCCATGATCAAAATGAAGGACTGTTCTTAATTGTACCATTATTTTGTGAACCTTACTTTATCATTTATAAATCCTAATTCATTCAATAACGCTATAAAATAACATAGATCAAATTGAATAATTAAGTTTAAAAGAATTCTGTCGCTTTTGGGTGATCAGTCCTTTGCGTACTTGAACCTTGCAAACAAAATTATTCCCTACTTATCAAAAACCTATACCTATACAAACAAAACCATCCAATTACTTCTATCCAAATCCATTTTCCATCAATTAATCCTTTCCATTCCATAATCTCATAAATTAAAATGCCATACTCGTACTAAAATATATCTCTCGAAACCATAAAAATCAAATGCGTATTACAATATCAAAACTTTAAATAAAACATTAATCATATAGGTACTTCAAACTGTTACAATTCATTACAAGATAAGCTAATTATAGACATAACGTCGTTCTCAGTAATGAACGGTGTTGAATTTCGAGACCTAAGAATGCATCGCATACTTTTACACCTCCATCATATTGGCTTATAAACTTGATTCTAAAAATAGATTTAATTAATAGTACATAGTAATAGTCTATCATTGTTTAAAATTTGCCTTTGCCAATTTAATTAATTTAAGTTATCGTACTCATAAAACTACAATATCTGTTACATTATACTCGTATGTAAGGCAAATATATAAAATACATTTTATTTTTTACACAATGAAAAATTATCTGATACGAGATAATGCATCGGCCGCTACATTATTCGTACCTCTAACATAAAGTTTATGAACATATAATTATCTGATCTGTATACTTATAACTTTAAAATTTACTTTTTACCTTTTAACAAAAAATCTGCTATTTTAGTAATTTACTATTTATTATAAAGTATATTTTACGAACATTTTAATTAAATTTGATTAAATACCATAGACATATTGTCATAAGCGAACCTTTTACAAAATTAATAGTTAAACATTAAGATATATTAAATCCTCTAAATAATAGGTATATCATAAAAAATCCCTTAAATGAGCAAACAAATTGGCAAGTTTAAAAATATATGCGGTATAGAAATATCATTTTACATTTTAATAATTAAAGTTTCTTTATTAGATCTTTAACAAAATTTATCTAATGAAAAATAAAATCAATTGAAATAAAATTAAGTATTATAATAAAATAATTAAATTTTGTGCTGGCTAGATTTTAATATACGATAAAATTTTCGAAAAAAAGAAATAGAAATATTTTGTTGAATACCTTATACTTGCTTCTTATCTTGACTTTGGGTTCTAAACCTTATTCAACGTAGGAGTTACGGAGTCCTCTCGACCCGAACATCTCCCAGCGCCACGCAAATTCCATCATCAGACTCGATCAACTCCCTGCGCCCAGCATAATCCATCATCCGACTCGAACATCTCCCGGCTCCCAGCAAAATATATCCATCTCATAGAAATGTCTCCAAATCCATAACGTCTCAGCTCCTCTTTTACAGTTTATTGTATAATTTTCTTTCTCCAATGATTCAATTCAATGTCGGTTCTTCAATAATTTTGATACTTTGTTTGCTCATTTTTGCCGTAATTCTTGCCATATCGTCAGATTATCGGATCCACATAGTTATATTTTTTGGAAATAATTATATTCTACGCCGAGCGCTGCCAAGGGCAGCACTGGCAGGGTCGCCATGTAATGTGATGATGGGCGATGGGCGACGGGAGAGTAACGAAACAAGTGATAGGTTCGCCTGTCGTTTATTGAGTGCGTTCCACAATACAGTGCTTAAAACTATACACTAATAATGAGGTAGAGGTGCACTACACTACAGTAGTCCGCCATTTTGTGGCGGCGGCCATCTTGAATTTTTCAAAGTGAACTCCATTCTACCAATCAAGCCCTTTCATTTGATATCCATATTTAGGTTGTTGTGACGAAATATGTGATCCGCCATTTTGTATCGGCGGCCATCTTGGATTTACAATCATAAGGAATATATTATGTTGTATTGTCATCAAGATTAAGAGTGTGTACCAAATATCAGATCAATCTGTCATCAGGAAGGGGGTAAAATTCCAATGACGAAATTTGACCCATACAAACAAACAAACAAGTAAATAAACAGGTCAAGCTAAGTGAAACCGTTTAATAATAAAAACTATTTAGATAGATTTAAAAATTATCCTATTTCATGTATTTTATAAAAGTTCTCATAAAATCTTTATATTCTCTGCTATAATTGATATTTATATGAGAAGTATGATCAATAATGTGTTTCGTAACGAAAAACAACATAACATAATTATAACATAACATCACGCCTTTTATCCCCGAAGGGGTTGGCAAAGGTGTATTACACACCCACATTTCTCCAGTTATGTTTCGGTCCCAATAGGGAGCGAGCCTATTGCCATCTACTGGGCACATTGTTAAGCGAGCGATAATTAACATTTTTAATACACACATAATTTCGAAAAGTCAGAGGTGTGTGCCCGGAGTACCTGGGGATCGAACCCGAGACCATTGTCTCGGCAGTCCATTACGTACACCACTGGGCTATCGCCACTTTAACAAATAAAAATGTAATAAATTATACACTAGAATGAATTATTTCTCATTTGTTTATAGGGCACACAAATGCAAAATAATCATATATGATGCAAATTATTCAATTTGCAATTACTATCACAACATTTCATTCGGTTTTGTAAAATTTTGTGCCAAACAAAGTTTTATTTTCGACGTCACATTTTTAGATTTTAAATTGCCTCATTGATTTATACTGTTACATAAAAATAACTCCGTTAAAAAAAACCGACACTACAAACTAAAAAATAATAAGGATTTAATATTAACTAAATACTACCATTATATAACCCATATGATTTAATATTAATTCATATGGGTCGGAATGCGGTGCGCGGCTGTATATCAACGACCTTGTTGGGACGCTCAACAGTACGCGATTAGGGTGTCATATCGATGGCGTGCGTTTGAATAACGTTAGTTATGCTGATGATATGGTGCTGCTAAGCGCCTCAGTGTGTGGACTTCGCAGTCTGCTTAAAATTTGTTCGGAATATGCAAATCTTCATGGTCTTTGAGGCGCTAAACGGATACCGTCTTTGAAGAGGGTATATAGTTTTAAATATTTATTCAAGTAACAAAGACTCATAGGTTAGTAACAATGTTTGTTCACAACTGTGTTCATCATCATCAGCCTTTAACTAGGCCTCTCCTTTGAAAGGAGGAATTGGCCTATTATACCACGCTGGCCAAACGGGTTGGCATAGAGTTTGTATTAAGTTTTCTCTTACAGTGCTATTCTCTGCATAATATGCTCCCTCTCTCGGCTTTTACGACACCCATGGGATGATATGGGGTTGTGACAATCCGTATTCTTAATCCGTCACAACACGGAACTGTGTTAGTAATATGAAAATCATAGAACATAAAATTTAAATGTTTCCACCGATGAGGCAGAAAACCGGGGACGCCTGAAATTTCTATCAAAATGTTTACTCTGGATACGCTACGCCCAACGATTTTATATTTATCTGATCAATACCCCAGATTGATGAGAAGGTTGGTGCGATCTAGTAGCTAGGACTTTTTTTTTTTTTTTTTTGTTCACTACGATGGTAAACTCTCCTTATGAGTCATCTCAACTCCACCAACCCAGTCATTAGAACGGCTGGGCTTGGGACTGGCGGAGGAGGTATGTGGAGGCTCTCCCCTACAGGCGTTCGGGGCATACCCACTAAAAACCACCGCGGTGTCCCTACGGGTCCCGTGTGTTGGCGGGGTCACGCGATTCGCGATTTGCATACTTTCTCGCGACCCCGCCCGGGATTGGCCCGCCGTTGGTGTTGGCGGGCCCCGTCTACATATGATCTCGCAATCATTCATCAAACTTCTTGCATCCATCAAACTTCTTGCATCCATCACCTCACAAAGCTACTTGGGAGGCGGCGAGGACACGCACCGCCTCCCGCCTTTTGGCGGACAGGGAGCAGCCCCAGCGCTCACCGTCCGCAGGCACTAAGATAAATTACGGTGGTCGGAGGTCGTCTCTTGTACGGCGTCCCCGACGCCCGGACCTACGGTTGGGGAGAGGGCGATGTATTTCCCTCTCCCTAGTAGCTAGGACTTACCGAATTATTACGAAGCTTTTAGTACATAACCTAACTACATATTTTTTATTGTAATAAAACCATTTAACATAAAAAAAAAAAATTATTTTTTACAATTATAACTTATGAACCTATACATCTTAGTATCCATGTTTGCGATTATTTGGGCCTTCACTAGTACCACTAAGTACCGTATGCTTTGGCTATAATGCACAAATCTTCTAAATATAATACCTTGAGGCCATATTTTCTCATTCAGAAACATATCAACTTTTGTCTGTGACACAAATAACTTATACGCACAATGACTTTCATTTCTTATTTTCAACTTTTCGAGGGTTACGGATTGTTGTGTTTTCTTTCAGATAATGTCGGTAATGTCTGCTTCATTTGTATCCGCGTGAACGTAAGTGATGAATATAGGTACCTTTTTGTCTGCCGCACAAAATTTAAGCTCGTTTTCGCAAGCAGTACCCATTATTCCTTTCAATTTGTTTTTTGCAGTCGTTCGATTACGCCTCACAATCGTCCACGCGTTATCATTATCCGTACTTCATTTTACTATACAGTGTGTTTTATAACCCCCTGTCCGATCCCGAAACCACATATTACTTACTGACTTGCCAGGCTTACTAAGAAAAATAAAATCCAGGTCTTCATAAAACATCACAATTTATTTCCTTAGTATAGTATTAACGAGAAACATTACCCCGAAATTAGGGAATTTTCCCACTCAGCTGCGGTATCCTTTATGATTCTATTAATTCTATAAAAATATTTTTCTTAAGCGATTATCAAATTAATTTACAACTTCACAACTGTACAGAACGTAACTCCTAATTGGTAACAATGCAACTTCGAATCTCCATTGTCAGTTTTAACCAGACAGATTTTAGCTATACCGGTTATCAGGCTTCTCAAAGCCACATATAGACCTTACACGGGCCAGGCGCCACATGGGCAACTCACTACACACAGGCCGCGCGCCACACATGGGCCGCGCGCCACACATGGGCTGCGCGCCACGCAGGCTACGCTGGCCACCAAGCCACGCCGGCCACCAGGCTGCATCGGCCACCAGGCTGCACCGGCCACCAGGCCGCACCGACCACCAGGCCGCAACGGCCACCAGGCCGTACCGGCCACCAGGCCACACGGCCATACTGCGAAGCACACGTCCTCGTGTGTCAACCTGAAAGTAGCAAAAAGCATCAAACAGATTTCCGCTAGTCCAATCCTGACTGGTGAAATATGACAGTGACCGCACATCTCCATTTGTTACGGTCCAGTCATGCTTCATTCCATCGTAACCGTAAACCATTTCACTATCGCGGTATCTCTCAAGATACTACTTCAAACCAAGTAAACCAAAACATTTAAGCTCTACATGAGATCATGGCTACGCATAGCCCAGTAACCTCCAGTTACTCAACTTTAATTTCTGCGAACTTCACATAGGAACGCCGAGTCTCTCCAGGACTCCATAATTTCCACTGAAACCCGACCTCCGCACGAGCCGACTGCTTACCGCGTACTCACGGACTACTAAGTTATTAGACGCCGATTTCTACCGAGCTATGGCTACACAACAGCCTCTGGTAGGGTCCGATCGTCATGTAAACTTAAACACTTCCTTCAATATCAGAACAACTTTTTCTACCTCAATTTCATTATGGTTAGTCTAAAATACGAAACTTATCCTAACTTACTCATTAGCGATTAGCAAAGGACTTTTCGCATTCAAAGCAATGGACAATGAGTTTACCACTGTGACACCGCACCACGGGAAACTATGCCTAACAAAACCTTGTCGACGCTTCGACAGCTAATCATATCCTGCCAATCTTCACCAATAGAAACGAGGGTACCACAAGATTATCACAACAATAACTAACAAAGTACCCATCTTAATGGGAATAGGGTTAGGTATACAATCATCACTAACGATCACTAACCTGGTTCTACCTGCAATGAAAACTGAAATCGCTGAAAATGATTATCATAACGCACTACGGCGATCACTCCATCACTTGATAAATCAAGATAAACAGCTACCAGAAACCTTGTAGGTACTGAAGATATCTTCCGTTTACTGTATCACTCCTAAACGTCCTTATATAACTTGGAATTGGCTTGAGAAATTAGGGGCACTTGGGAAACATTCCCCGCGTATCACATGAATTTTAAAAACACACAGAAGGTAATTTTACTCGTAAAATCTTAAAATCGAATTTAATTTTACTAGTGGTGCCATCAAATAATCATGAGCAAGAAACATTTTTAATAGTGCCATCTATCAACGTGTTAAACATTTACGCACAATAATAAATAAAATAAATAAAATAAAAAAGCCTTTTATTTCTTGCAAACCTAGGATTACAAGTGTATAAACATGCAATAATCAGACTATAATTCATTGTGGCAAACATGCAATAAAAAAGTTGTTATTATATTACTAGATGTCTTTTAAAATTCATAAATTAATAATAATTATAGTATTCAAATAATAAATTAATAATAACTGACACAATTTGAAACATTAAAATTACATTTTTTGATATTGTTATAAATTAATTTCATTGATTTAGAATTGCAATATTTCTTACTTAGATAGAACAGTCAAATCTATTAACATAATCTATAATATTTTATTTTATAATCTCAGATATAATTTAAAATATAGTCTTATGAAATTTAATAATTAATTCGTATCAATTAATAAATAGTTCAATTAAATTTATTGTATTTTAATATTTTATCTATAATATTAATTATATAATTGTAGCGGCTGCTGACACTACAAATTATAGACAAGGCACAATATTGTGTAAGTGCGGTGCGGCAGTCGTCTCCCTTCCCTCATATCGTTAGGTCGTAGCATTGTAGTATATTTATATTTTATATTTAACAAACTGGTACCAGTCAAATATATAGTTTAGTATCTTGGAATCTTTCTTTTATCTCTTCTCACACCATCTTCACATACCCCTACATTGGTGACCCCTGACATCGAAGACGCAACCTTCGGCTCAGCTTCGGCAACGCAGCATCGACGCACGTGCACATGGTCAGCGGAGTCAAATAAGCGCATGTGCAGCGTGGCAACAGCGTGCAGCCAAGCAGCATGGACACGGCGATAGCCTGAACTCATGGGAGACGACTTGCCCTTTTTACTACGACCGAAAGGGCTTACGACCTAACTGCGGAGAACACCTGAGTCAGGACACGTGGAACCTAAAAGTGGAACATACAATACCTACGAACAACAGCGATCACGACAATATGGGCAGCAGGAGAATTCCGGAGCGGCATACGACGGCGGCGGCACTCTACAGGACAGTGCGTACGTCGAGGCATGAGGCGTAAGGCGTGTTGACCTTGGTGGCGAGGCAGCATTCCGCATCGAGACGGACAATACGCAGCTTACTCCGAGGACGAGGAAGTCATGGGACCGGCGGTGGCACTCTACGGGCTCTACGGGACAGTGCACGCGTCGATGCGGCTGATCACACTTGGAAGCGAGGATGGATACCGCTCAGTGTTGGAAAGCGCACCCTGTCATCCCTCATTACGGCCCAGGCATCAAGGAGGCAGTAAGGAGATCGCTGGCAGAATCGGTGAACATATTTGCTTCTTCGTACGACTAGCTCTCTGTACAAGCGGCTTACGAAGAGCAAAGGAAGTTCTATAGAAACAGCGGTTGTGTTCGGTTTTATTGTGTTTTTGGCGTCAGTCAGACTAAATAAGTCATAAGTAGTTGTATCATTCTGAAAATAAAATCACATAGTTAGTTTATCGTTATAGAGTTCCATTGTACTTATGGTGTTTCTGCTTAGTTTGCATCATGAGAACTAGCGCTCCGGTAACTCGATACGTAGGTACTGTTAATGTTAACGTGATTCGGGCGCTAGCAATTCTTGCTCAACAGGTACTTGTTATAATTTTATGTTGTTTAGCAGTGTATTTTCGACCTTAGTATATTTATATTGTATAATGTATTGATTCCTTTCTTTTTTATAAAGGGGGAGTATTGTAGCGGCTGCTGACGCTACATAGTAATATCAATAGTATATTTACTTAATTTTTATAATTACTTAAAATGATGAAAGTATCAATTAAATTATACTAATCCTATAACATCATTATTATCATTAACATCCTTATTACATTATCAATTTTTATTTCAATTTAATTTTTCCTGTGTTATTAATAGATAGAATCACATAAGCGGTAATAGGCTCGCCACTTATTACGTGGGATCAAAACACTGGCGAAAAGTGGGCGTTTAATATGCCTCTGCCTACCCCTTCGGGGAAACAGGCGTGAGTCTATGTATGTATGTATGTATGTAAAAGATAGAATCATGCAAGAACCCCTCTTTCGAGGGTAAAGGCCTCTTCCAGACTTTTCCAGCCGTCCATGTCTTTGGCTTTTAACATCCAATTCTTTCCTGCTAGTTTGGTAATATTGTCTTCCCATCTATAAGCTGGTCTTCCTTTCTTTCTGGTGCCTACTGGACCAGGCCAAGCAGTTAGTCGATTCGTCCAACGATCATCACTTATTCGAGCAATGTGACCTGTCCATCGCCACTTTAATTTTTGTGAGTAGCTAAGTGCGTCGATTACCTTTGTTTGGTTTCTTATGGTAGAGTGGGGTATTTTATGAATTCTTCTTATATTTGTAATACTTCTCTCCATTGCTCGCTGGCAGGACCTAATTTTGTTTTTTACTTGATAAGTAAACTTACATGTCTGACACGCATAAGTGATGGAAGGTAACAGGCAGGAGTCCATAACTTTTGTTGGCATTTTCTTAATTTTTGTTGGCATTGAGCTTTTTAATATTTCTTTTAAACTCCAATATTTTCTCCAGGCTCCAGTGATTCCTCTGTCCACTTCTAATTGTCTTACAAATGAAACTTGTTTACCCAAATATACATATGAATCTACATATTCTAAAGGTACTCCTTCAAGAATTATGGGATATTTTATAGAGTTAGACATAATGTTTGTTTTCCTTAAATTAATTTCTAATTCCACGTTTCTACTTGCTATTTGTAGCGAATTTATCATTGATTCCATATGCTTTGCCTCTTCTGACAGTAAGACTATGTCGTCGGCAAATCGCAAGTGGCTGTGTTTGCCATTTATGTTCAGACCAAGTTTAGCCCAGTCGAGACTTCTGAAGACCGATTCCAATACAGCTATGAATATTTTGGGAGAGAGCGGGTCACCTTGTCTCACACCTCTATTTATGGGTATCAGTGGACCTGTTGTTTCTAGTTTGACGCTACTTTTGCATTGGCTGTATAGATTCTTTAGGACTTCTATACATCTGGCATCCTGTGCTTTAAGAGCTTTCCAAATTGAAGAATGGAGTATGGTGTCAAAAGCTTTCTGGTAGTCTATAAAAATTAAATATAGAGGTCTTCTATACTCCTGATATTTCTCAATTATTTGTTCTAGAGCATGGATGTGATCTACGGTGGAGTATCCTTTTCTGAAGCCCGCTTGTTCAATCGGTTGGTGTTTCTCAAGAGTGCCACTGATCCGTTTTTCTATAAGCGAAGAAAACAGTTTATACACGGCAGGGAGTAAACTTATAGGCCGATAGTTGCTAATATCTTTTGGGTCGCCTTTTTATAGAGTAGTACCATTTCGGACTCTGACCATTGTTTAGGGGATGAGTGGGTAACTAATATCATGTTAAATAACTTCACCAGTGGGCTTGCTAGATGATGTTTACCTGATTTTATTGCCTCGTTTGATATTTTATCTGGGCCTGAGAATTTTTCTAATTTCAATTTATCGATGCCCCTAATAATTTCCACTTCATCAAACATATCTAACTCTTTGTCATACTGCGTCTGTTTTGAGTCGAATGTATTGTCATCGGGGGCTTTCTGAGTACTGTATAGATTCATATAGAAGTGAGTAGGGATATCAATAATATCTGCACGGTTGTGATGTTCTTTTCCTGTATCCTTAAGACCTTCAATCCATGTCTTATGTGACTTCAACTCTTTGTAAGCCCTTTTCAAGCTACCAGTATTATTTATATGACTTTTTATTGTACGTGCTCGATAATTTATGTAGTCCCTTTTTATATATTTGCTTATTAATTTATATAGAGCTTTTATCTCATTGCATATTGTTCGTGTCTTCGGTTTTTTTTAATGCAATTCTTGTCTACGCTGTATCAATTTTTTTGTGTGGTCTGATATAACAGAGTTTTTTTAATTTAATCGATTTGGTATATGAGCGACATTAAGACTGTCTGTTATACAGGTAATAATCTTGTCATAGTAGTCCTGGACCGTGTAGCTCTTTTGACAGTTCATAAGACCTTTTTCGAAGGCTGCCATCGACTCGTTGTATTTAGTTTTTTCGCCTTCTGTTTTAAGAGAGCTAAATCCATGATTTTTCGTGATCAAGTACTCATCAGGTTTCGGCTGGCCAACTTTAGCATTCCAGTCTCCCATAACGATGACGTGTTTTCCCGACATTTTTAAAGCCTCGTCAACTGTGTTATAGAAGAGTTCAACCTCTTCGTCACCCGCTATTTCAGTGCAACAATAGACTTGCAATTTTAAAACCGTTTATGTTTAACTTTAACAGTGCCACTCGCTCTGAAAGACCAGTGTAACTTACAATGTTTTGTTTGAGATACTTCGTCACTATCAATACCACGCCATAAAGTCCTGGTGTTTGCCCTGTATAGCATAAAATAAAGTTGTCATGCTCTTGGATAGATGTGCCAAGACGTCTTACTTGTGATAAGCCGATTATGTCATATTTTGTGTTCTGCAAGGAGTCCATTAACTCTACCAAACGATGATGAGTGGACAGGGTTCTCAGGTTGTATGTAGCTATATAATATACATCATTGTTGGTTGTTTTATTTGTTTTGTTCAAGTAACTCTCTGGAAGGTTGCGGTCTACTGCTCCCACGGGGACCGGCCGGATTGGGAGAGTCGGAGAAGCTGGGGTCCGTTGCTATTGATTCCCTGAATTGTTCGGTTGTGAGGGTTTATCATCCACCTTTTGTGGGGTAAAGAAACCAGCTATATCTCCTCGTATTTTCTTTCTTTGTTGAAGATTTTTATTATTTATGTTTCTTTGTGTGACTGGCGACGGTG
The DNA here is from genome assembly GCA_944739405.2 of Euclidia mi. Classification (NCBI taxonomy): domain Eukaryota; kingdom Metazoa; phylum Arthropoda; class Insecta; order Lepidoptera; family Erebidae; genus Euclidia; species Euclidia mi. Next base: position 19,317,899 of record OX123201.2, read on the forward strand.
ACTGTGTGAAGTTTCTCTTATTTGACAGATGCTTTTGTTCCGATTGCATATCTTCTAAAATTATTATCTTGTCGTATTTTATTATTGCAGCCTTACCTTCTTTTCTAAGTTCTTCTACTTTCAACTGCAAAGTTTTTCTTATTTCAATTACCTTTTTTGGAAAATCTTCTTTTTTGTAATATGAAGTGCCTGCTAAGATTTTTTTGTGTTTCAGGATCTCTATCTTTTTTCGTTATGTAGTAAGAGTTATGACGACAGGCCTTGGTTTGACTCCTTTTTTTCCAAAACGCTTAACACATTCAATTTCGTATTCCTCACAACATAACTTTAAGTTCGTCGTAATAACGGTTGTAATTTTTGTAAGGAGCTGATAGTAGCTTTTCTTTTCTTCCTCTATCCCAAAAAAAACTAAATTTCTCTTTTTGTTTTCCCTCTCTAGATAGTTTATTTGTTTTTCTTGCATATCTAATTTTTCAACTAAATGTTTGTACTTTTTATCCATTTCAGTGAATTTTTCGTTGATGTTACTGTTAATATTATTTGTTATATTTTTTTGCATTGCCATCATCACTTCTTTTTGTAATTTTTGTTCTTTTTGAATGGATGCCAGTATACTTGTGATTTTGTCCATTTTTAACTCTTCTATTTGTCGCTAGATGGCGCAATAATAATGGTTCCTTTCAATGTTTATAAGTTATTACTATCTAGGTTTCGTTCAGTTTGGCTACTCATCAACAAATGGCGCTGTACGCACATTCAGTGCAGTGACCTTGCTAAATTCGTTATGTTTAAGTTATAAATTTTCAAAGTTTTATATAAGACACTTTTAATACAATCTCATCCAACTATTTCTTTTATTTACAGTAAAATATATTTTGTATCATTCTTTATTCATATTACAGATAAATGCGTCGCATCATACATAAACAATATTGTACTCAAAAATTACAAATCGGTTGGCAGAAAGTGATGAAACATTGTATTATTTATTATTTTAAGGTATTTAGTATTGTAAATAAAAATACAATCTCATTCAAACATTAACAATAAAATGTAATTTTGTAATTCAACAATTATTTATTCTTATGACATTTTACAAATAGACGCGTCGCGTCATACACGAACAATATTGTATTGAAAAAATATACAACCGAATACAGAATCTCCTCCTTTTCTTGAAGGCGGTTAAAACTTGCTACAAGTTTACTAATCTACCTATTGACAATTCATCATCATCACCCTAGCGTTTTGCCGGTTGCATCCAAGACTTGGAGCCCGGGTCTGCTTACTAGTCTAACCAGATGTGACAGAATATTCGCTTTTCCACGGAGCTACTGCCGTCTGACCTCCGCAACCCAAAGGTTGTGAGGAACCGGCGATGCACGGGGCGATTGGCCACCCTCACAGTCATCGAAGATATAGCATCACTATGAAATATGATTATTCGAAATCAAAACCAATTATTTCAATTAAACCTTCAAATGTTCATTTCAATATGGGTACTAGACAACTGACAAACATACCTATACAGTTTTTTTTTGAAAATATATACATATTATACATATAAACACCCAGAATTCAGGGGAATCAAACATAAATGTTCATGCACACAAATGTTTGACTAAAGCGAGAATCGAACCCGCTACCTTCGGCGTGGCAGTGTGTAACGACACAAACCTCTCCGCCGCCCAACCATCTAAATCCTATTATCAATTATTGAATGTGTATACTTTCACAGCAACAGCCTTTTGCAGTCCACTGCCTCTCCAGTGTTATAGTAGTGCTTTAATATTAAATGTCTATATTTTACACATTAAATACTTTACAATCATAAGACAAACTAAAGTGGATTACATCGTCATCATCGAGAAGAAACTCGTCGCTCTCCGCCATCTTCGCCTCATTGTTGCTATTGACTCAAATCATTTTGAGTAGAGAAAACGTAAAATCTATAAAGAAGAAGTTATCACTTCTTCTTTATAGATTTTACGTTTTCTCTCTTGATTTAATTGTAGGGGTAATGTTATTTATCTTTTTTAAGTTCGTTAATCGTGAAATACCCTTAAGTGAAAAAAGCTCTCTTTATTGCGGTTTGAATTATTGTAGGAGTAAATTCACAACTCCGATAGTAATCTTTTGAAAAACCGAATCCCGCAAATGATTTATAGACTTCATGGAGACGGGCAGAATCCCATAAAAGTATATCGTAAGAAAATCTAAAGTTTACCATAAGAAAACACACTACTACTACTAACTTTGTTTGGATTAACCGATATTTCGACACCGTTGCATGCGCCATATTTACGGATGTATTCGTGTCTTTATCTGTGAGTTCGACCAGTCTATCTGCGAGATCTCTAAGATAGTGTTGGGATTTTATCCGGATAAATACTCAAAATGAATAAATATTCATAAATATCCAGTTTTACTTGAGTATTTATCCAAAGTAGCGGATAAATACAATTTCAGTTTTAGTTACGTTATTTAACGTAAATTTTAAGAACAAAAGAATAGAAGGAAATGAAAATCTGAAAATACAGATTTGTACCGTGCTTTATTAATCACTTTAATAATAACAAAAAGCCTGTAATACTCAATCATCAATATTTCAGCCACTGTCAAAGTTAAATAAAATTATTAATTTGTGCGTAGCATAAATGCACACATTTAGTTACTTGAACCAATGTAATAATAAGAAGATTATATAAAAAGTAAAAGATAATCTCCAAAAAAAACTTATATAAACACGATCGTTTTCGGCAAACGATGTCAATATACTATGAAAATATAGGTATATCAGTGCGTTACTTTACTTACTTTAACAATAATAAAATCCTATAAAAACAATACTTGTCATAAATTCCAAGTCTCGCGACCGTAAAAATTGTGAGATCCATGTAGGTAATACCAAGTCGGTTAATTTAAAATCTATAATGTTTTAAATGGGATCCTGCCGTTTTGCCGAAAAGATTTTGACAAAATTTCTTTACCCAAACAAATTTTAGCAACCTTTTTTTATACCATTGCAATATTTCGAATGACTTTAGTACGCATATTTTTATTTGGTCAAATTTTTACTTGGCAAAATATTACCAAGTATAATTTCATTATGGCATTTGATCTTTAATCAAATGATTTATTACGGCAAACAATCTTCAGACAATAAACGTTTGATGATATGAGTTTATTTATGGAAGTAGTTAGAGTAAAAAACGATTAGGTTAGGTAAGGTTGGAACTGTGACCTCCCACGCACGAGCCGAGGGAGCGAAGCGAGCAGTGCCGTGGTAGCGGCCGGCGAGTGCCAGAAACAGAAAAAAGAGATTGCTTTTAGTAGATGACCGGGAACTGAACTATTTAGATTAGGATAATTATTGATTTTGCATAAAAACTGTTATTCCAACTGAAATATTTGACTAAATGAGAATTTTGAAATTTGTCAATATGAGAATTTGGTTTACTACAATCGTAAATATTTTCTGAAATAAGCTATCATCACTATTAGTCGCTCGTTCATCGTTATTAGAAAAGCAATTTACAAACTAGAACCCATTTCTCGATTCTCTCAAATCCACGGATTCTTCATCAGTATCTGTCTGTACAGGACATAGCGATCATAGATTATTCAGATATACTGGTAATAGTATGTTAGTACTATCTATTCTGTGGTAACGGAGACTATGCGGTGCGGAGGTGCAGGGTGGAGGGCGAGATAAGCAAAACAAAAGAACGGGTCAAAAGGAGCCCGGGATAGTGTGCAATCAAAAACACGTTGCTTCGTCTTGATATCAGCACTAAGTGTACCTACCTATTCTGACAACAAATATTATTAGTACTAGTCATTAAATGCTCAGTTGGCCGCATGCTTTGGATTGGACAACCCTAAGTTAACAATGACGCGTATCTCTATTGTTCGACTTGCACCCGGATCCAAGTCCTGGGCATTGTTAGAAGTCGGCCATAACTACTTATAGACACGACTCGGATTCGAGTTCTGGGCATAGGAATTTATGAATTGTTGAACTCGGATCCGAGTCCTGGGCACTGAGCGTGTTAAAAAAATAACCAACTGATTCGCAATTAAATATAAATATCCATCATTTTGAGTAAATATCTGATAAAAACGGGTAAAAACGAGTATTTATCCATTTCAGATAAATACTCGAGTTTTTATCTTCCGAGTATTTATCCGTCGCCCATCTCTACTCTAAGATGGTATCTGGCACTTGGGCCCCGTGGCCTTAATGGTAAGAGTCCAAACGCCAATGTAAATGAATAATGTAACTTGATGTAGTACATGTCAACACGTAGTTCGCTTCGAATCTTTTATGCTGTATAAGCTTTCTAAATTGTTGTCGTTTTGAATTTAATGTCATTGTCACCGTATTTGTTTTTGATCTATGATGCAGTCTAATAATTAAATATTTCTCAATTACTAATCCAATTAAATTAACTTTATGTCCGTGACCAGTATGAGTGTGGCAATTTTCTAAATCATTAAAGGTTTTATTATTACCTATAAAGCTGTCTAATATTTGTGTCACTATAAACAAATGCTGGCTTTCTCTGACTAAATTAATATTTTTAATACATATATTTTTTTAAATGACTTCACAAGCTGCGCAAATATCAAAAACATCTTGCGTGGGAAAACAAAGTCCACCTTTGTTTCTAGCTAATATTAATTTGTAAAAATCATGTGCTTCCTCAGCTAACAGAAAATTTAGACAAGTAGTGCATTTTGAAATTTTTGTTATGTAGTGTACGGTACTACCAGCTATGTAACCAATCACAATTTTTTTATAGTCATCTAATTCTGGAACATGAAGCTTTCGAGCCAGTTCTGCCGTATCTGCCCGAATTTCGCAAAGAAACTCGAGAGAAGCTTCCTCACTCTCTCTTGTATAATGTGACGTCGCTGTGACGTCGAGAGGACACCACCTCTCGGTCGATTGCACCTCCGCCCCACCGCACTGCGAGCCTCTATAAAAGCGGACGCGTTGGCTTCGCGCTTTCCTTTTTGCGGCGACTACAGCTCCTTTATAGTCATCTAATTCTGGAACATGAAGCTTTCGAGCCAGTTCTGACGTATCTGCCCGAATTTCGCAAAGAAACTCGAGAGAAGCTTCCTCACTCTCTCTTGTATAATGTGACGTCGCTGTGACGTCGAGAGGACACCACCTCTCGGCCGATTGCACCTCCGCCCCACCGCACTGCGAGCCTCTATAGAAGCGGACGCGTTGGCTTCGCGCTTTCCTTTTTGCGGCGACTACAGCTCCGAGTTAAGTCACCAACATCTCCTGGACCATCGGCAGCAGGAATCTCAACAAAAACCCAACCCCTCGCCGAACCACGCGACCCTGTGTAAATTTTTTTTAATATCATATAAATAGTAATTTTTTTCATTAAGGTAACGCTTGCTAAATGATGCCTAAAATTAATTGTGAATTAAATCAATTTTTATTGTAACATTTAACCACGTTTCTCATTTAATCACACCCTAGTAGGGATAACGTAACAGTAGACACCTGAAGGTCTTTTTAACGTTACAATAATCCTCCTCATTATGACGATAATGTGATGTTGTGTTATTTATAACTGTAACTGGAGTTGAACTACAATTTAAAATAAGTACGTCTTCTAAGAGTACGCAGTTGCCGGTGCTTAAACATTTAAGTTCGAGGTGACATAATAACTTTTTATACGCACCTATAAATTGCCGCACATTTGGGTTATCATTAAAGCCACCTTGCATCTCATCACCTCTAGGTGGTCCTGGCAAAATTTATACACAGGGATGTATAGAAGTAATTTTTCACGTTCGATTAATCTATAATATATATTTTTTAAACTCTCTATGTATATTAATATGCCCAAAAAACCTCTTTTACATTTTGCAAGGACAACTGGTTTGTATTGCCGGGTTATTGTGTATATAGGTCTGCCATCTCATATGATTTTACGTTTATTTATTGATGTTAGTTGTAAGTTCAATATATACTTCTTCAACTGCTCCAAAAATTTAAAAATGTTTGCCACATTGCCAGTATTAAGAAGTTTTTGCAAATCGAATTGCCTCATGGACTTAGAATTAAAAACATCGAACATGTTATTTATTATTTGCACAAATTGCTCCATAGGTTCTGCGTCAATAAAATTAGGCAGTGCTAAATGTTCCCTGCAGAGATTAAGAGCCTGCTGTAGCCACACTTCAACTGAATAACTGTGTAGCCAGTTTTACTTTCATAATCTGGTTATGAAATTTTATATGACGTTTTGACAATTTATTGCCTAAGTGAATGCCTGCTTCGGTTTGTAATTCATTCAAATTAACTAAATGTTTCCATGAGACTATTTAATTATTTTCGTCTAAAAATTCGTTTTTGGATTCAAATTGGTTTCTAACCAGTTTAATAACGTGGCTGGGATCTACAAAACACGCAACCTCAGAGCTAGTCACTGGATGTTGGAAACCTGTTTTAAGATCACCCGGATTTGTGAATCTACAACCTAGTAATTCAGCAGCTCTAAAATTAGTGGAATGTCCATCAAAAGTTATTGAAGTGACATCGACGTTTACTTCTGAGCACTTTATAAGGCATAACTTGATAAGGTTGGCTTTTTGTTCTCCTGATGCAGAGTTTATAAGAAAATAACCCAAAGGAATTTTAAACTTTTCGTTTATGCCAACTTAAAGAAAGACTAAAGCCTGTGTAGCCAAAGGAGCCGATTCGTCTACTCCTGTACCCATGTCTACTAAACCTATGTATTTTTTTCCATCCCATATTTTCTGGGCTCTAATGGCCATCTCATCGAACACCAATGAACAGATAAGTCGATGTTCACTTACTTCGGATTTAGCTTTTAAGGCCTGGAAAGATTCTTCTGTAAATCCAGGATTTCCCATTAATGCAACCGTACCATCTAGTCAACGTACTTGGATGTGGGAGACATGTATTGAAAGTGTGCCTCACATACTCATACGCCTTAGGTGAATAATAATTAAGCGTAAGACAAAACTTTTTTAGAGCTGGTGTATATTTTATGCTCTTTTCCATCTTTTTCCTGTTTAAATTATTGAATAAATCTATTGTTGCCATATTCAGTCATATTCATATTTAAGTCTTTAATGATTCCTTTGAGAGATAAGTTTTTGTTTTTGAGTCGTCTTACTTTTTGCTGTAAGATTTTTACTTTCTTTTTCTTCAATTCTAAATTAAGTGTCAGTTTTGTCAAAGATTTCCTTAATTTTTGAGTGCCGGAGGCCCTATCCCCTATCCCTTCTCCCTGATCCCACTCCTTATCCTATCCCTTTTCCCAACCCCAAAGGGCGGCAACGCACTTGTGACTCCTGTGGTGTTGCTTGTGTCCATGGGTGGCGGTAATTGCTTACCATCAGGCAATCCGTCTGCTCATTTGCCACCTATTACCATAAAAAAAATGTGTTTTCTTGGCGTATCAAAGATTGCCTCTTGGTCAAAATCCGCTTTCTTAGGCTGGCCTTAAAACAATAAATACCACTGAAAATTATTTATTGAAAAGCTGTTTATAATATATCTGGATGTTTAGTACTTACAGTAACAGACGTAGAAGATATATTTGATGAAACAGAATTGTAATTGTATGTAGCCACATTAGTCACCATTCCTGAGTCCTTCAAGGAAAATAATAAATTATTATACAAATTATATAGTTTACATGAAAAAGAGAAAAATGTCCAATGTCTTACATGAAAGGTCAAGGAAAAATATGTTAATATGTACGCCTGTTCATGAGTATTGACTCCGTGCCTGGGTCCACGTCAGCAGTACAATGGGTAGGCATTAAACTCACGACCTTCCATATTCGTAAGTGTAAATTGTCTTTGTCGACCAACCACAGTCCAGTACTTACATGAAGCGCTGATGATGATGTACTTGGTAATATCAAGTAGTTTTGGCAATCCATGGCTGCCTCAAGCAAGACTGGTGGGTCCTATAATAAATATAACATTCATGACGATTTCATAAGTCAGCATTTAATAATTAAACATGTCTTTGGACGACCAACCACTGTCCAATACTCACATGAACAGCTACTGATGATTTACTTGGTAATATTACGAAGTTTTGGCAATCAATGGCTGCCTCAAGAAAGACTGGTGTGACCTATAATAATAAATACAACATCCATGACCATTTCTTAAGTCAGTATTTACCAATTACATATTATGTCTTTGGACGACCAAGCAGGGTCCAATACTTACATGAACAGATGCTGACGTTGTACTTTGTAATACCATGTGGTTATGGCAATCCATGGCTGCTTCAAGCGAGGCTGGTGTACCCTATAGTAAACATAGCAACCATTACAATTACAAAGGTCGGTATTAAAACCCGATAGAATCGATTTTTCTCTAATAATTTTGTGCACTTACATAACCCAATGGAGAGTTCGTAATAAGATCAACATTTACTCCAGGATTTACCAGTGAAAGTAAGTTCTGTAATGTAATAAATACGTTACCGTTTAATACATATGTATATTACAGTTCACATTAAATCAAATATATGTATAACAATATCTGAAAAGAAATGCTAACCTTAGAAGTATATAATTATATATATTTTTTAAAAGATTAATAGTCATTTCGTTTACAAATTACTAGTATTCTTGGTAATCCCGATCGAAACTCGAGGCCCTTACACATTATTACAGCCCTTAGTTATTGCAACGGTCTCTTAAAATTGAGTAATGTAATAGGCCTTTAAGGAATGGGTCCACGTCAGTAGTACAATGGGTAAGCATTAAACTTACGACCTTCCATTCGTAAGTGTAATCGTTTAACCATTGGGCTACTGCCGCTTAAAATACCTTCTTTGGAACTGCAGTTTTAGTTATTCGGCGAATGCCACCGTTAGTAGAGTAAATGTCGGCATCATCAAAATGGTTTGAACAAACGACACTACATGAAGATCGTTGTCATTGTGGTTCACCACGGTTCTGTCTAATAATCGCCACCCATTTGTTTCTTTGAAATGTATTCTTCGGAAACCTAAACCGATAAATTTATAAGTTAACAAAATAATAACGATTAAAACATAATAATATAACATTCTTCCACATACATATTTTATACTTTATTTTGTAAATACATACATACATAGTACCTACATAGAAATAACTTTAAAGTAATTAAGATAACAATATACAGATATTGAAAGATAATGAGTGACAAAGTAAAGCGAGTTAAATAAACAAATAATACTATTCTAAATTATTTATTAAGACAATTGGCCTACCAATTTAGTAAATTAATTACTGGCAACATTCTCCAGTCGTATATCTCTATGGTCGTGACTTTGGTTTTGTCTATGGTCTGACGGCGGCAATAACCTCAAAATATATTACAATAACATTGTATACAAAAGTGCTGATATTTAAATACTTACTTGTGAAACGATATTCCTTCAGTATTAATTTTCAGTTTTGAGTTGTTTTTGCACCGTTGCACTATAACACACAACGACATATTTTTACGACTCGTTGTTTTTACGACTACGACTTAATGTTTGTTTACTTGTGCACTGCGTTTGTGTGCGTTGCTAGTGTATTTACAGCAAAATTGACAAGAAATTATTGCCTGCAATCGGTTTGCTGATGTTTTTGGCTTCAATCAAATGTAGGGCGTGCTCAGTGTGTTCTTTTTGTTCGTCTGAGATGTTAACACATCTTTTTAAACCTATTAATTGTAAATAAAAAGGATTATTCATCAACTAATTGAAACTTTATTGTGGTGTTCATGAGTTCCAAACTGGGCCAGAAATGGACATTGTTCTTTGAGTTTTGAGGCAAGTGTCACCGACGGAGATGTAAATGTAAATAAATATCAAATAATGATCTAGTCCGACCGGTTTCGGTCACAGCGACCGCTTTACAATCTCTGTTGTCTTTGGTGAGCCCGCACGTGGCTGATATAGCCAATTTTATTGGCAAATGTTCTGGAGCATTGCGGGCACGTGAGCTCACCATTGACAAAATTATAAGAAATAGCCGCAGGAGGTCGGGCTTTTATTTTATCACGCATGGCATCAAGCTCAGAGCACCGTTGAATCTCAAAATCGCGGACTTTGGTTTGCACTAGTGTCCGCCACTCGGGTCGTTTATCAGCCAGCTGCTCCCAGTGAGACGGGTCGATGTCGCATCTTTTCATATGACGTTTAAGCACATCTTTGAACCTGAGTAGTTGTCCGCCATGCTTTCGCTTGCCCTCCTCAAGTTCAGAATAGAAGATGCGCTTCGCCACTCTCTGTTCTGACATCCTGGACACATGGCCACACCACCGGAGCTGACGACGCATTATGTAGACTCAATGCCACCAACATTGGCTCTGCGCAGCACCTCAGTGTACCGCACACGATCAGACCATCGGATTCTTAATATTTTCCGTAGACATCTGAGGTGGAATCGGTCTAGCATGCGGATGTGGCGGCGGTACAAGGTCCAGGTTTCGACTGAGTACAAGATGTTGGGCAGCACGACTGCCATATATACTGCCATCTTAGTAGCCAGTTTCAAGTCATGTGAACAGAAGACCTTGCTATCCAGCTTACCGAATGCTGCAGCAGCCGCGCCAATCCTGCTGTTGATTTCTAATCAAGGTCGCACTTCGATGTTAGCGTGCACCCTAGATATCGGAACTTGTCGACCTGCTTCAGCTCGTCCTCGCGGAGTTTAATGGCCAGTGTTTGATGACCGTCGCTGTCTAAAGACATCACCTCCGTCTTTTTGACACTGATCTTAAGGCCAAATCTACGGCAAGACTCGTCGAAATCGGTCATTAGCTGTTGCAGGCCGTCTGGGGACTCTGTCACGAAACATAGGTCCTCTGCATACAAGATCTCAGTAATCATGTCACTAGAGACTTTTGTGTGGGCTTTAAGCCTCGCCAAATTGAAGATGTTGCCGTCTGTGCGGAAACGGATGCGAGTAGGGTAAAATTGGGGCTTCTGCATCACTTGCTCTCGCGTCGCCGCTCGAGCTGCGTGATACAGAAGCCCCAATTTTACAATCGAGGTCGATTCATATTAATGTGTTCTGCATAACTCAGAGTGCCCAGTAATACCATACTGTTATAGTTAACATAATTTTTTAAGTTTAGCAATTATTTAGTGATCAATGGTAGCGTTACTTTTAGTGAGTTTTTATTATGAATGTGTGTACCTAATGAATTCCTCACTCCATGTAATATCAATGTAATCATGTTATCAATTTAAAAAATAAATGGATATGTTAATGAGTCTAGGAAACTATTAAGTAAAATAAAACAATGTATATTATCAATTAAAAAAAGTTTATTATCAATGCACCATTTTTTTAAACACAAAACATTTTTTAAAGCACATATTGAGTCATGATAAATACAATTGTACAAATCTTCAGAACACTTATAGCGATCATATAAACATAACAAATTAGGACAACATTTATCTTCTAAATTAATTAAATTATTAGTATTTAAAATATCCTTCAACCATAACATTTTCTCAAGACCTTTAACGTAAATACACTTATCTTTTAAAACATCTGCAATTAAATATTGATAATTTGAGTAAGGTATAAATCCTTCACCCCAGTATATTTTTCTGTTACGTTCAATCCAGCAAACCTGCCGTCTTTCTGATTTAGTCAAATCGTAAAAAGGAAATGGTGGTTTGATTAAAAACACTTGTAGGTTTTTACTACACCATACAGCTATTTCTTTTAGTATAAATTCATTTGCTTCTGTTTTAAAGCCTTGAACGTCAACAATGGCCGTCATGATAGCCTACGCACGATGTTGCTTAGAGGTTTGTATTCCACAATTCGGTACTGAGCTACTAAATTCAGCCACAACATTTATTTAATTTTTACATAAATATAAAGCATGCATACAAACATTGACTCATAACAATTACACATTTTTAAAAAGATAACATTTATTTATTTTTAGAAATACAACTAAACTTAAATAAAAACATTATCTTAAGACTACTCAGTATCACACAATTTCTTACTTATTTTTTTTATTAATGTCTCTGTGATATCCATTACATCATCATAAGGCTCCTCAACCACATATTGTGCACTTAAGCAAGCCTCGTTTTTTTATTTTTGTCTACATAATCTAATTCACGAATATCTATTTTAATTAGAAGACGTCCTTGTTTAGGACGATTTCTTCGAACAATGTACGAATTTGCCGATGACGCGCTTTTTAGACGGTGACAATTTTTTTGACTGTGTAGAAAAGTTTGGTTCAATGTATGTTATGCCATCGTCTTGAGTGGAGAAATATGGGCTAGTAACCTGTAAAAAAATAAATCACACATAAATATATAATAATGTGGACGCGCACAATAAATGTTTATAAACATAAATACATTTTATGTAGTGCTTACCTGATCAGAGGATTTGTTCCGATGCTTTTCAAAACATTCATAATTTCCTTGAGAGTAAAAAAATGGCTTGTTTTTTAACTGTCTACCATTCTCTGCCAAAGCATTGTCCTGCAATATAATAACATAAAAAATATAAATGAAAAGTTCATAACTATATGAATTTAACTATGAGGAATAAAATAATATTTACTAACCTCTTGTATTTCTGTCTGGTCAACTTCGTCCAAAGGACTTGGGATTTGAGAATCAACATTATCAAATACAAATCTGTTAAGTCCTCCAATGTTGAGAATGCTGGGGCTGTATGACATGATTCTGAAAATAAAACTAAAGTAAGATATCTAATTATTCATATAATAATATAATATAATATTGTAATAACTAATAACATTAAAAACGTACTTACCAATAAAACTTGATTTCTCTGCTAGCAACAGGTCCTGTTTCAGCTGACTATGACAGCATAATGAAATAAGGAATGCAATTTTAAATCTGTATGATATTCAATACCAAATTAAATCAATTATTAAAAATATAATTTTGTAATACGAGAATACAAAATTCCTAACTTTCTAGACCTGTTCAAACATGTTAAATGCTGTTATTTATACTTTATGATATGTATATCTAATTTAGTGTTAAAGTTATAACTACCTATAAATATGCGTGTTAGACATTCATTACAGTAATTGTCAAAATGAAGTTGATCAAGCAACCCATATCTTTGAAAATTAATAATATAGATTTAAATGAAACTTCTCACCAGATCAGACATAGTCCTTTATTACCGAATACGATTCGATGTATAATGTGCGGTCCATCGAACTGTGGTAAAACAAACGTTATGATTAGTTTGTTGTTACATGAAAATGGTCTAAAATTTAAAAATCTTTATCTTTATTCCAAAACTTCATTTCAACCAAAGTATCGTTTCTTGAGTGAAGTATTAGGAAGAGTCTCGCAGATTAACTTCTACAAATTTAGCGATGATAAAGAGGTAATTTCTCCGAGTGAAGCTTTAACAAATTCTGTGTTTATTTTTGATGATGTTGCGTGTGAAAATCAAGTTAATATTCGCAATTATTTTTGTATGGGTAGACATAAACAAATAGATTGTTTCTATTTATCTCAAACCTATTCCAAAATTCCAAAACAACTGTTGCGTGACAATGTGAATTTTCTTATTATATTCAAACAAGATGATGTGAATTTAAAACATATTTATGAAGAGCATGTTACTTCTGATTTACAGTGGAAAGAGTTTAGAAATATTTGTCAAACTGTTTGGAGTAAACCTTATAATTTTCTACTTATTAATAAAGAATCGTCATTAAATAATGGAAGGTACAGACAGAACTTTGATATGTTTTTTAAATTTGACTGACTGTTTATATGTATATATATATAAGTAATTAACATGGCAAATCAAATTCAGTATAATTTGTTCTTTAGCTGAATACAGTTGTTAATAAGTATAACATGGAAAAAAATATTAAAATAGAATTAATGAAGTCTGTAGACTCCATAAAGAATAAAATAAAACAAATGAAAAACCAGGAACACTCTACGAACTTATCACTTGAAAAAATGTTAAAACCTGTCACAGATCCCCTTAAAACTCTAGTTGATTCAAAACATTAGAAAAAATACAAAATTTTGAGAATACACACTCTAATTTTGAAGACGTGGAATTAGGTGACATTAATACTAGCTCATCTACTAAGTTTGAAGAATGCTATGACCCAGAACTGAATTCTGTACTGAACGTTAAAAAGCCTCCCCAGATGGAATTACCGGATGATTTAGAAATATCATTAGAGGGTCGTGATATCCATGATATTTATGACCTAAACATACCATTTGGAATAAGGAGTGAAAACAAAAAAAATATTAATGGGTAATTCAATAGTTTCGTTTTCTAAAATAGATAGTGCAAATAATGATAATACCATTTTAATTAAAGTTGGTGACAAAAGCTTCAATTTAACCCCTGGTTTAAAAGAACTTTTACTTCGAAGAAAACCTGATTTGAAACAAATATCGAGCAAAGATAAACTTGTCTATAAAGATATGTTGCATTATACAAATGCACATAAGAGAGATTTCAATCCTAATGGGCAAATAAGAGGCGATAAAGGTATAAAATATCGTGAAATAATCAAACCATTGTTTTCTGAATCGTCAAACAATAATATTGTCACTAAATTTGGAGGAAGCTTACCAACGTTAAAGAAATACAAAAATAGCACTGACTTGGTATATTGGGACGATCCTAACGAACTGGTTGAAAGATTGAAACTATTAATTGCTTCCCGAGATGCTGGTAATACAAATCATGATAATGAAATTTTATCAATAATCGAAGAGTTAAAAGAAGCTGACATAATTAAATAATAAATAGTCCTAATAATATGCTTTTTATTCAGTATTATAGCAGAATTCGAGACAAACATACCTACTGAGTTGTGAACATGAGCAAAGCTGACGTGGCAAACGAAATTCATAAAAATGCGAGAGTGAACTATCCGCGAAGACATGTTGTAATGAGAGATATAGATGACTTGTGGCAAGCAGACTTAATTGATTTGCAATCAATTTCAAAAGAAAATAAAAATTATAGATATATTCTTACCGTTATTGATTCATTTTCGAAATATGCTTGGGCCTTTCCTATGAGAAGTAAAAGCAAAGAAGATGTGTATAACTCTTTCAAAACTTTGTTGGATAAAGGGCGTGTTCCTAAAAATCTGCAAACCGATAATGGAACAGAATTTTAAAATAACAAATTTCAGAAGCTTATGAAATCGTTTCATATTAACCATTATTCAACCTTCTCAACAAAAAAAGCTTCAATAGTCGAACGATTTATCAGAACATTGAAATCTAAAATCTATAAGGAATTTAGTTTAAAAGGCAATTACAATTGGGTAAATAATACCCTCAATGATGTTATTTACAAATACAATCACACTCACCATCGCACTATTAATGAAATCCCTGCTAATGTGAACAATATGAATAAAAAACTGATATTAGAAAGGTATTTAAAGTTGCCAAAAAATGATAATTTAAAAAGCAAGTACAAAGTAGGTGATTATGTGCGTATCAGTAAATACAAAGGTACATTTGAAAAAGGTTATACTCCCAACTGGTCAACAGAAATATTTAAAATTCGTAAAATACAAAATACAACTCCTATAACTTACTTAATTGAAGACACTATCAGAGGTCTGCCTATTTTAGGAGCATTTTATTCACAAGAACTTCAAAAAACAAAACATCCCAATATATATCTAGTCGAGAAAGTTCTTAGAAGAAAAGGTAACAGGGTTTTAGTAAAATGGTTAGGTTTGTCTTCAGCTGAAAGCAGTTGGATTGATAAATCGAATGTAATATTATAAATAAAATAACGTTAACAAACTCGAATCACATAACTATTTATTAAAGTATTCAAACCGGAATCATCAGTCTTATAATGTGTTTTGGAGAGAGTAGTCTTCTCAATTGGCTTATTAATAATTTACCATTTGAATTACACTTACCAGGATATAATTACTGTGGCCCAGGTACTGAATTAATAAAAAGACTAACAAAAGGAGATAACGGCGTAAATAAGTTGGACGAATACTGCAAAGATCACGATATTGCATATCACAAGTCATCAAACTTAAAGGATCGACATAAAGCTGATTTAATTTTGTTAAAAATGGCGAAAGAGCAAGCGGTTGCTTCCGATGCCAGTATAGCTGAAAAACTCGCGGCACGCTTAGTAAGTAAGGCTATGTCAGCAAAAATTAAAACTGGTTCCGGTTTGGACAAAAAGCCTTCTCCAAAAATTACACCTGGAAAAGGGTTAAAAAGTAAATTAAAATCTGTTATTACAAAAGCAAAAAGGCATATCAAAAAATTAAAACCTAAGAGCAAGAAAATGGCAATAGAATTAGCTATTGCCGCTACTAGAGAATTGGCTGATGATTCATCGATTAAGCTCCCTCGCGTTATTCCTATTCCAAAACCTGGGGGAGTATTACCTTTGATTCCTATTTTTGCGGGATTATCAGCTGCGGGAGCTTTAGCTGGCGGTGCAGCTGGTATTGCTTAAACCATAAATGAATTCAAAATGGCTAAAAAGCTGTATGAAGAATCGAGAAGACATAATGAAAAAATGGAAGCTCTATGTATTGGGAAAGGATTACACCTTAAACCACATAAAGGCGGCCTTGGAATTTTCGTATCAAAAGAAAAAAACTAAGATATCGGCTACCCAAACGGGCCTTAACTAACTTTGACATTTTAAAGTACGGGAATAGAATTCCTTATTTTAGAGGTGTCTTTATGAGAGATGAGCTCCCTAAATGTCCTTATAAAAAAGAATGTGGAGTTATTAATTTGGATAGTTCAAAAAATCCTGATTCTCATTGGGTAGCCTATGCAAAATATAATGATTATGTTGAGTATTTTGACAGTTATGGAAATCTTAAACCTCCGAAGGAATTTATAAAATATGTAGGTTCTAACATTCAATATAATTATGAAAATATACAACGTGATCACCCCTTCAATTGTGGACATTTATGTTTAAATTTCTTAAAGAATTTTTGGTATAATCATGAAATAAAATAAAAAGGATCATCTAAAAGAGTTCGGTATGCAAGCATGTCTACTACGGTTACCATCTCTGGAAATAAATCGGAACTGATTTCGTATTTTCAACCACCTCTTCATTTATCTGATCAGTGCGGTTTACTATACTTTTCAGTATTAAAAACAAGACCGAATGTGCCCGTTAATAATAGCAGTTTAACAGCTGTTATCAGAATTGCATGTGATCTTGTACACGGTTCATACTGCAACGGATTACCGACTCATTTTATTCATGAATTTATATCTGATACTGCTCCAAGTCACGGCTACATAGAAATACCTCAGAACGTTATTTACTTTCCAGTTAACAAAAATATAATTTCATCCATATCTGTTAGGATTGTAGATCAGTTTGGTTACCGTATTGACTTTGGTGAAGAAAATATTCAATTACGTCTTCATTTAAGAAAAGCAAAATGATAGTATATTATAAAAACCCTTCAGTGAAAATAAAACGTCCTATTCCGTCAACAACCATAAAGGTGCACAGACGTAAGAAAAACGTGAAGAAATTGACTAAATCAAATAAAGATTTTCTTAAAGCTTTAGGGTTTAAATTATGAGTATACTACAGATTACCGACTTACCACACTTTGATAGTTCGATCGAAAGTTATGAAATCCATTCATACAATCCCTACAATAACAGTTTTAGAGAAAACGATGAAATCAGAATCCCCATACACCAGCAAGATATATACGTGCTACCATCAGCCAGTTCCATCTACATCGAAGGTCAAGCAAAGCTGTTCGGTAAGGATGGGCATCAGATCAAGAAAGCTGTTACGTTTACTAATAACCCTGTTATGTACTTGTTCCAAGACATCAGGTACGAAATGAATGGAATTGAAATAGACCGTATAAAAAATTCTGGAATAACATCAACAATAAAGTCATACATCTCATTTAATGAAGCAGAAAGTAAAGTTTCTGCATTATAGGGTTGGAATTTAAACGGTTTCCAAAGTGATGGACATTTTAGCGTTGTGGTGCCCTTAAATAAGATTTTAGGGTTTGCAGAGGATTACAATAAAATTGTGATAAATTGTAAACACGAACTTATATTGAATAGGAGTAATTCTAACTTAAATAGTATTATTCTTACTGATGAAGTCGTTCAG
Source organism: Euclidia mi (assembly GCA_944739405.2). Lineage (NCBI taxonomy): Eukaryota > Metazoa > Arthropoda > Insecta > Lepidoptera > Erebidae > Euclidia > Euclidia mi. Next base: position 19,336,081 of record OX123201.2, read on the forward strand.
CTTCAAATAGATATACAGAGAATTCAATGGAGAGTACCACATATAAAAGTTTCCGATCGAGAACGTTTAATACTTTTAAAGCACTTAGAAAGAGATAAACCTATTCAGATGGCCTTTAGAAATTGGGATTTATATGAGTATCCTTTACTACCTAAAACCACAAAGCATTCTTGGTCAGTAAAGACTGCTTCTCAATTAGAAAAGCCTCGGTATGTCATTTTTTGCTTGCAAACTAATAGAAAAAATAATAGAACTAAAGTCAGTTCGGTATTTGATCATTGTGAGGTGACAAATGTTACGCTCTTTTTAAATTCGCAATATTATCCTTATGAGCCTTTATCTTTAAAGTTTTGTGAAAACAAATATAGTATATTATATGAAATGTATGTGAAATTTCGCCAGTCGTATTACAACTCTCCGGTAGAACCGTTGCTTGATCTGCAGGATTTCAAAGAAAAGGCCCCAGTCTTCATCTTAGACTGCTCGAGGCAAAACGATAGTTTAAAAACTGGTCCAGTGGATGTAAGATTGGAATTTGAATGTTCAACACAAATACCAGATAAGACAACTGCATACTGTTTGATTATAAACGACCGACTTGTGGAATACAAACCTCTGAGCAACATCGTGCGTAGATTATCATGACTGCTATTGTAGACATCCAAGGCTTTAAAACAGAAGCAAATGAATTTATAATAAAAGAAATTGCTATATGGTGTAATCAAAGCCTGCAAGTGTTTTTAATCAAACCGCCATTTCCTTTTTACTATTTGACCAAATCGGAAAGACAACAAGTTTGCTGGATTGAGCGTAATAGAAAAATATACTGGAGCGAAGGATTTATACCTTACTCAAATTATCAATATTTAGTTTTAGATATCTTAAAAGATAAGTCTGTTTTCGTTAAAGGTCTTGAAAAAGTGTCATGGTTGAAAAATATTTTAAATAGTGTTAATGTAATTAATTTAGAAGATAAAGGTTGTCCTAATTTGTTAACCCTATATGATCGCTATAAATATTCCGGAGATTTGTACAATTGTATCTATCATGACTCAATATGTGCATTAAAAAATGTTATGTGCTTAAAAAAATGGTGCTTTGATAATAAACTTTTTTAAAAAGATACAATATGGATTGTTTCATTTTACTTAATCGTTTCCTATACTCACTAACATACCCATTTAGTTTTAATATATACTATGATTGGAATATTACATGAATTGATACACATTCATAAGTACAATAAAAAACTCAGCAAAGAGAACAGTTACATTGGTCACTAAGACAAGGAGTTAAATTCCTAACCTGAAAACCTTAGAATAGGTGTTATTATTCTAAGCTGAAAACATAATGTTAATAATCTATATCGTGAATAAAACGGATCGCAGATAACAAAAGGAGGTATTATTGGAGGCGTCTGCGTCGCGAAACGAGCGAAGCGAGTTGAGTGACGCAGAAGTCAGAACACATTTATATTAATCGATCGAACACTACACGTGCAGTCAATCTGCTTTATCTCGATACGTCCGCATCACCTGGAATCCGAGTGACCGTGGGTTCAAGTTCCATGTAGACGAAGTCAGAGGCAAAAGCTAGTTGTGGATAAAACAATTATATAATTCATAAGTACATACATTCATAGTCTTATGCCTGTAACCCTGAAGAGGTAGGCAAAGGTGTATTACTACACCCACTTTTCGCCAGATATATTTAAGTCCCACGTAATAGGGAGGCGAGCCTATTGCCGTACCGGGCACATTTCTAGACTTCATGCTGTTACTGAGAATTTCCTAACAGAAAAACCCAATAACACTTTGGCCGACCCGGGAATCGAACCCGGGAGCCACCCGATCCTACTTTCAACATTGTTAAGATTTTGCATTCATTCATTAAAATTATCAACGAGCTGTGCAAAGATAACAGTATGTACCTACCTACATATAAATTATTATGAATGCATCGCTGTGCCCGAGCCGCACTGAGCGCGTCGAACGAACTTGAGAATGTTGTTTATATTATGTCATCCCAAGTAAAAACATTGTTACTATGCTACCAGTATTACGATGCATCGATGAATGAAATAATATTATACTTCTAATGCCAACCGTCCGTATCGCAGATCATGTAAGTAGAGTGATTTTTGCGGCGCTCTGCATTGCGAACGGAGCGAAGCGAGGTGAGTGATGCAGTAAGCAAATGAATTTATACTAAAAGAAATAGCTGTATGGTGTAATAAAAACCTACAAGTGTTTTTAATCAAACCACCATTTCCTTTTTACGATTTGACTAAATCAGAAAGACGGCAGGTTTGCTGGATTGAATGCCTGTAGTAGATGAAAATGAAATGCATAATTATTATTAATAATAATAATAATAAAAATATTTATTGCCAAAAACTTATACATAGTTTATAAATTATTAGAGCTAATTGTATAACCTATTGGTACAATGCAGTTATAAAAACAATTCATACAGTAAACAACTATGTGCCGCTTATAATTATAACCCTGTCACTTAAACTAGGGTAACCTGTTACTTAAGTGACAGTGTTCGATCTTTTGGATTAGTTGTATGATTATAGCTAGCGAGTGTACCATATCGATTTGTGTAAAGGTGAGTGTATATTTGAGTAAGGATGTGTACTATGTAAGAAGGTGTGGATGAGAGTGTGGAATGTGTGTTGGTGTGGGATGCGTGTTAGTGTGGGATGTGTGTTGGTGTGAGTTGTGTGTTGGTGTGGCATGTATGTTGGTGTGGGGTGTGTGTTGGTGTGGGATGTGTGTTAGTGTGGGGTGTGTATTGGTGTGGAATGTTGGTCGGCGAGTGGATATTGTGAAACTGAGATTGTGTATGATGAAGACTTATGAGATGTAGATCAGCAGTGACTCTGTATTTGAGTAGTCCTGCTTCAAGAGCCACTCAGTAAGTTTAAGTTTTAGTTTGTATGTGTTTAGGTCTATTATATTGAGTTTTTTATGGAGGTTTCTATAGAGATGAGTACTTATAATATAGAATTGGCGCTTAGCAAACGAGGTTTTGTGTTGCACTCCCGGTGGGAGGTTTGTGCGCTTATTTGGATTTGATGGTCTAACACTGCTATGTTTTCTTAGAGTCGATCGGAGCACAAAGAGCTGTCGGACAGTCAGGATGTTACATTCTGAATATAGTTGTGAGGTTGGGTATATAAAGGGCTTTCTCGTCATAACCTTAAGTACAGCCCTCTGTGCCCTCTCAGCTCTAAGAAGGGTTGTTTTATTTGCACCACCCCATACAGTTATGCAGTAGCCAATAATCGACTGGCACAGGGCGAGGTAGGTCATTTTTAGCGTTTCAAGGTTCGCTGACTCCCTAAGAGTTTTAAAAATGTGTACAAGTCGCATGACTCTACAGACGAGAGTGTCAATGTGAATGTTCCATCGCAACCCATCATCAATTTGCACACCCAGATATTTCACAGCATCCTTTCTGGTTAGAGGTAAACAAGCACATGATGGCAGAGGTGTAACACATGAGTGAGCCAATATTGTATAGGTATTGGAAGGTCTGTTTACGCGACGGATTGCGAAAGGGATGTATGCAGTTTTGTTTATGTTTAAGGTCAAAAGATTGAGTTTCAGCCACTGCATGATATTTTTGAGGACAAATTCGGCCTTTACCTTAACATCTTCCCAAGTAGAACCGTTAACTACTATCGCAGTGTCGTCTGCATACGCATAGATCCTACAGTTTGGGAGCGTCATCCTACAGAGGTCGTTAACGTAGATTTGGAATAAGGTAGGACCGAGTATGCTCCCTTGGGGCACGCCGTAATTAATAACTCTTTCATCACTTTGATGTGAGTCAATTTTCACGAGCTGCTTACGGTTATTGAGGTAATCCTTGAAAATATCTAGGGCCATACCACGTACACCAAGGTGTTCAAGTTTTGTAATGAGTAAGGGAACAGAGACTGTGTCAAACGCTTTAGACCGATCTAGGAATATACCCAGACACTTCTTATTGCGGTCCATATTTTCAGCTACAAATTGCGTGAGATCCAGTACAGCATCTTCTGTGGAAACGCCAGGCCGAAAGCCATACTGGTTATCGGCAATTATTTTGTGTTTGTGCAAATAAGCTCTGAGATGTCTATTTAATATCTTTTCCAGCAACTTAGAGAGAGGGAAGTACTGATATTGGTCTATAGTTATTGACACAGTCTCTGCTCCCACCCTTATGGATTGGATGTATAACAGCTCTTTTTAGCGTCTCCGGGAAAACTCCCAACTGGAGACAACTATTGAAAATAAACGTTAGCGGTGGTACAAGTATATTTCGGCTTTGTCTTAAAACTAAGGATGGTATCCCGTCCCAGCCTACAGCACAATCAACTCGTAGCTGAAGAATGTATGATTCTACTTCGGCCTCATCCACTGCTATTAATCCTAGAGACTGTACAGGCGATAACGTGGGTATTAAATCATGCTGCGCAGTTTTATTATTTGGGTTGATTTGAGTCGCTAATGTATGTTGGGTGGCTAGATGTTGACCTATATTATTAAAATATTTGCAGACCTCGTTTATGGACGCGTTAGGACTATTCTCTATATTTAACAGCTCTGAAGGACTAACACATACTTTTTTCGTGTTTGTAATTTCTTTAATTACTTTCCAGAGCCCTCTGGAAAGTAATTAAATCTCTAAGTCTACTAAGTCTCGGGTTACCTTTTGCCTTCTCTAGTTCACTCTTCTCGTAAGCTCGCTTGAGCTTGCGAAGTAGGCCATTGCAAAAATTACGGTACCGGGTGTATGTAACTTTGAGTATTATGTTGTCAGGTGATTTTCTTGATTTTGAGTGCAATTTGTCTCGGTTTCTAATACATTTCAATAGTCCAGGAGTCATCCAAGCCTTTATGGTTCTCTGCCTTTTTGGAATGGTGACTTGCTTCGTGTTTTTAGCAATAATTGACGAAATTATTGCGATAATGTAATTTAAAGAGTTATTTGGGTCGGTCATTGTATAGATGTCACTAAGGTCTGTATTTTCCAGATCAGTTTTAATAGCGTCATAATTTAGTTTTGAGATGGTTTGTTGAGTTTTACGTACGGCCGACGTATTGGATACTGCTAGGATAGTAGGTTTATGGTCAGTAATGTGCGAATCCAAGACAAGTGTAGTATTGGGTAGAGTTGTCTTTAGTAGTGTGTGATCAAGACAGTTGTCTATGCGAGTAGGTATTAAATGGGTAGGCATTAGCCCGTGGGATGCGTTCAATATGAGGTAGTCAAGACTGCGGTCGTTACTAGTGGCTTGTTTAATGTCAATATTTAGGTCACCTACTAGGGCGATGTTCGGATACGTTGACAGATCAGAGTATACGTTATTTAGGCTTGTCAGAAAGTTATCAAAGTTTTCTTTGGTTTGGTATGCTGGTGAACGATAAACTGAGACCACAGCTAATTTGTTTTCAATTTCACATATTAGGCAATTGGCATTATTGATGTTTGGCTCCCTTATGATGACTTTTTGGCCTGTCCTTATGTAAATGATAATACCATCGTTTTGGTTTAAATTGTTAATAGTAGCATGTGATTGAAAACCTTCAAGACTAGGACAGTTATAGACTTTGCTCAGCCAGCACTCGGTCAGGACTATGATATCGAAATCAATTTTAGTTCTATGTATTAGGGTTTGAAGGTTATCAAAGTTTTTGTTTACGCTCCGGATATTAGTGTGAAGTATTTTTATGTAATTATCGGGCGTATTGATATAGTGCTTGCAATCCTCAGGATTACAGCTGATGGCGTTATCCGCATTGGTGTGATCAAGTTCATGATTTATATCAATTATAGAAGCCATTTATGTAAATTATAAGTAGCGAAAACATGTGTAGGGTGTTGTGGTTAGTGTAGGTATAAATTGGTTGAGAGTTATTTAGATGTGGTAAAGCCGACAAATAGTATTTCTGAGTATATTAATTATAGTGCGATAAATAAAATTATAAAAAAGTGCTTATAGTGTGGTAAATAAATATCGGTATGCATTAAACAAAAAAAATAAAAAATAAAAACATATGTGCGTATTCTCGCAATATATAATCAAGTGTTTAAACATACATATTCATAATTAATCAATCGTAATACGTCTATCATAATCGCTATTAGAACATGCATCGCTTCGCGTGACCATGAACCTTACAGAATGCAGTGACATACCATATTCAGCAAGTGTACCTAACATGCAGGATGAACTTTGAACACTTACAGTTTATTGCGTTGTTTAAGATAAATAAATGTGTATGCTAATGTTTTGCAATGAATTACAGGCAAACAATTGTTTCAATTACTGATTTCTACATTATGGTGGCAAGGTATGGATGATGTTGTGGCACTATATGAAGATTTAAAGAAAATAAGAGTATATTTAATCAAGCTAGGACCGCAAAGAAGGACCGAAAAAGTAAGTTTAATACAAAATAAATTAAAGGAAGTTAGTGTAATTTATGAGAGATATGAGTCTTGGCTAATTGATTTTAAAGACAAATTAGGTAAGAAATATTATAAGGAGCAAGATATTTTACTTATAGAAAATCATTGTCATTTATTTTTAGCTTTACGTGACGAAATTTTCTTATTGCGTCAAAGTGATAAAACCGAGTCGACTACCAAAATGTCTTCGTTTGATTTAAAGACCGCTTTGAGTCTTTTACCTGTAATGACCAATGAAAATACGAATACGAAACAGTTAATTGATAATATAGAATATTACGATTCTTTATTAAAAGATAGTGCTTGCAAACAAAATTTAATTAAATTTGTTTTAAAAAGTAGTTTGTCACAGGAAGCAAAGTTAAAGTTAAAATTAAAATATGGCTCTGTACCTGACTTAGTTTGCGATATGAAAAATCTATTAATGTCAAAGAAAGCTGCAACGGCAATACAAAATAAATTACAAATAATAAGGCAAAATGATGCGTCTATTGACAATTATGGGCAAGAGATTACCAAATTATTTGTCGATCTCACGATTTCTCAAGCCGATGGCAATGAGCAATGTTATGACATTTTAAAACCGCATAATGAAAAGATGGCAATAAAACAGTTTGCAGACGGCTTAAGGAATCGTAGATTAAGCACGATTATTTCAGCTAGAAATTATAGCTCATTAAAAGACGCTATTCAAGCTGCTAAGGACGAGGAAACTTCATCATCTTCAACGTCCGGTGACATTTATGGTATGTACAAAAGACTATATAATAATTTTTACTATAATAAGTCTCGTATGTTTAACTTCAGAGTACAGCGTGGAGGTCGTGAAGCTTTCAATCCGAATAGAGGCAGAGAACATGGTCAAAGTTATGGGCGTCCGCGTATTATTCGAGGAAGGTCGTCTCGAGGCAGAGCAAACAACCACAGGCAACAAAGAGGTAATTTCTCTTATAATTATAGAAATCAAGGGATACGTTCTAATAATATTAATATCCTAACTGAGGCGTCTTCGCAAAATACTGACCATTCTACGGATTCTAAAATTCCTAATCAGTTTTTTCGTGAACAATAGAGATAATGTTATTTTAGCTAGTGACAGTAATTGTTACATATCCTTATATTTATCACCACATTTTGGAGTAGAAAATTATTTTCTAGTCGATTCAGGTGCGTCATTATCGGCTTATAATTACAGACATGCGCTTGAATATAAAATTCCAGTCAATAAAGAGAACATAAGCATAAATGGATTAGGAGGTACAGTTCAAGCAATAGGATACATATATTTTACCTTTGACTGTTGGTAATGAGATCATCAGTCACAAGTTTTATGTTTTTAATAACTTACCTATTAAAGGAAGTGGAATTTTAGGTCGTGATTTTTTAAATAAATACAGGGCTCATTTAGATTTTTACAAAAATTTATTAACGTTGAGTGTTAATCAAATACCTATTACTTTACCTATAGTAAATAATATAGTAGAATACAAGTGTCACCACCCCCTATCTTCCCGTGGTAAGAGGCGACTAAGGGATAACACGATGCAAATACCATCTTTGCGTAGAGACGGAAAACTCGACATCAAACCCTATACGACTGCCTCGTTGGTCTCGCGGCATAAATGTGCGCGTGGGATCGGGCGGTCCCGGGTTCGATTCCTGGGTCGGGCAGTGTTATTGGGTTTTTCTGTCACGAAATTCTCAGTAGCAGCACGGAGTCTGGAAATGTGCCCGGTACGGCAATAGGCTCGCCCCTTATTACGTGGGACTAAAGTATATCTGGCGAAAAGTGGGTGTAGAAATACACCTCTGCCTCCCCCTTTGGGGATAAAAGGCGTGACGATATGTATGTATGTATGTAAATAATACCTGTAATATTGTATTCAAAATTCCTGCTAGATCGGAATCAATACATTTTATAAAAACAGACTTAATAGAAGATTGTGTAGTTTCGGCTAAAGAAATAAAAGAAGGTGTGTATTTAGCCAGTTCGATAGCTACTCCTAAAAATGGGTTGATACCCATCCGATTACTAAATGTTACTGAAAATGATGTAACGATAACGAATTTAGAGGCATCAATTGATAAACTTAAGAAATACGATATTTGTTCATATGAAAAATCAGACAATAATTCAGATAGAGTCAAAACATTATTACCTTTAATTAAATTAGAACATTTGAATAAAGAAGAACAGAACACTATTGAAAGTATTTGTGCAAAATACGCAGATATATTTTATTTACCAGGAGATAGATTAACTACTACAGACATATATAAGCATACTATTTCAGTAAAACCAAATACAGTTCCAATTTTTTCAAAACAATACAGATTACCGATATCTCAGCAAAATGAAATTAAACGCCAAATAGACAAATTGTTAGATGAAGGAATAATTGAGCCCAGCAAAAGCGATTGGTCAAGTCCAATATTATTAGTACCTAAAAAATCTGATTCAGGCAATGGAAAATGGAGGTTAGTAATAGACTATAGAAAATTAAATAATTGTATTGAAAATGATAAATTCCCTTTACCAGATATAACTGAGATTTTCGAGTCATTAAGTGGAAGCATTTATTTCACGCATCTAGATTTGCACCAAGGTTATTATAATGTTAAATTAGATGAAAATAGTAGAAAATTTACATCATTTTATTCAGGACAATACCAGATGACGCGTATGCCAATGGGATTGAAAACTAGCCCAAGTTCGTTTTCTAGAATGATTACAATGGCAATGGCAGGTTTAAATAACGAAAAATGTTTAATATATTTAGATGATTTAATAGTTTTTGGAAGAAACCTTCAAATTCATAATAAAAATTTGTAAGATATATTTGAAAGGCTGAGGACAGTTAATTTAAAATTAAATCCTGCTAAATGTGATTTCTTGAAAAAAGACATTTTGTCTCGGTCATGTTATATCATGTGATGGCCTAAAACCGGATCCACAAAAAATAGAAGTTGTCAAAAATTATCCATGTCCTAAAAGTACTGACGAAGTAAAAAGATTTGTAGCTTTCACAAACTATTACCGAAAATTCATACCCAATTTTGCAGAAATCACTTAGTCTTTAAATAAATTAACAAGAAAAGGCGTACCTTTTGAATGGAATCGAGAATGTCAGGAGTCATTTGAATTATTAAAACAGAAATTAATAAGCCCACCTATTTTAGATTATCCCGATATTTCCTTGAATAATAAATTTATAGTACAAACTGATGCGTCAAATAATGCTACAGGGGCTATATTGTCTAACGGAAATGGACGACCAATATCTTATGCCAGTAGAACTTTGAATAAAGGTGAAAGAAACTACCCAGTTATAGAGAAGGAACTGCTTGCAATAGTTTGGGCAGTAAAATATTTTCGACCATATTTGTATGGCCGACCTTTTAAAATACTTACAGACCACAAATCACTAGTGTACTTATTTAATATGAAAGATCCCTCAAGTAGGCTTATGAAATTTAGAATAACTTTAGAAGAATATAACTTCGAAGTAGAATATATAAAAGGTTCTGACAATGCAGCTGCAGATGCACTGTCAAGAATCACAATACAGAATTTGATAGAAATGCATGACAGTATTGTTAATGTAATGACAAGAGCTCAAGCGAGGAAACTGATTCGTCCTGATTCTGTGGCGGATATAGTAGACACCGACTCGAGGCCTGCGCAACCAAGAGTCGTGAATACTCATATCAAACCAAAAGAATCAGTTGAATTAAAATTTATTAACGGAAATGAGTTAGAAAAATTAAGGAAATTAAGAAAGATTACGAAGGAAAATAATATATTGTGTTATGTTGATAGTGAAAAAACTATTTACGTTAAATTTCTAAATTCTCAATCGCAGATGACGCGAGACGTATTTGTGAGAGAATTAGATAATTTTTGCAATTCCTTAAAGTTAGAAGAAATATATATATTAAAAACGAAAGATAATGATGTCTTTATTAGAAAGCTATTAACGGAGATAAAAAGTAATAAAACCAGGTTAAGACCTCGAATATGCATACTGAGTAATGTTAAAAGAATAGATAATTTGGACGACAGGCGAGTTATTTTAAATGACTTTCACTCCTACCAAGTAGTGGCCATGCTGGTATGAGACGAATGTCAAATAATATTAAAAATATTATTATTGGCCTGGTATAGAAAATGATGTTCAGAAGTTCGTTAAATGTTGTGATCAATGTCAACGACATATATATTCCTTACCAAAGAAAGAACCCATGGTTGTAACTAGCACAGCAAATACTGCATTTGAAAAGATATATTTAGATCTGGTTGGTCCTTTAGAAACTGATTATAATAACTATACGTTTATATTAACTTTACAATGTGAACTTACTAAATACGTAGAAGCATATCCCTTAATTTCTAAAAAAATCAGAAGAAGTAGCCAGAGCATTTGTTGATAATTTCATTCTTAGATATGGGGTGCCCAGAGAAATAGCAACAGACAGAGGAAAAGAATATCTATAAGAAATATTTCAGGAGGTTTGTAAACTGCTTTATATTAAACAACTTAATTCTACAGCGTATCATCATCAGTCGATCGGAGCGCTAGAAGTAACACACAAGAATTTGAATGCATTCTTGCGTATTCAAACAGATAGCCACCCTGACTTGTGGAGTAAGTGGATTCCTTTTTGGTCTTTTGGTTACAACACAACGGTACATTCAGAAACCGGCTTCACTCCATATGAATTGCTGTTTGGTAAGACATGTTCTTTACCCAGTAATTTGTCAAAAGATTTAGATCCTTTTAATAATTTTGAAAGTTACCCTTGTGAACTTAGATACCGTTTGCAACTTTCGCAAAGAGAGGCAAGAACAAATCTGTTAAAAAGTAAATTAAATAGAAAACTAAGGTATGATAAAGGTATTAATCCTGTAAATTATAAGGAAAATGATTTGATTCTTGTAAAAAATGAATCACCTAGTAATAAGTTGGATTATGTATACTCGGGTCCTTATAAAGTTATCAAAGACGTGCCACCAAATGTAGAAATAATTAATAAATATGGTAAAAAAGATATAGTTCATAAGAATCGTACTAAGCCTTATAATGAATCTAAGTAAATAAAACATTATAATTTTTATACTATACCAATAAATAGGTATTTCTTTCTCTTATGTTTTCTATAAAATTGTAAAAAAAAATACTCTGTAACTGTATTTTTTTTTCTGTAAGTGCGGTGATGTGATGTATGTTTAAAGGATATTTGTCACTTACTCTATGTTAATCTCTAATTGTGTTAAGTACTCTGTAATCTCTATTTGTAACCATATATATCATCTATTAATTGGAATAAATACACAGTATTATTCGAGCATTCAGTCGTATCATTTACCTCCACCTCCACACCGTACACCCTGATGTGTTCCTTTATCCGACAAGAGACGGTGCATTAAGTTTGTCCTATATAGGAACTCCCACAGCTGCAATCAATTTTGTATACACCTGGTTTTTCCAAGGGATGACTGTCTTTCGGCGTTCTTATATATTGCGCAGTTTCTTAAAAGGAGTGAAGATAGTTTTAACTGATACCTTCCACACACAAAACCAACGCACACACATCGTTATCTACACGCCGACTCACATCATCACCCACGTAAAACCCGTGAAAATAACAAAGTCAAACCGCGAGCTGACGTAGTAAGTATAGTATGTCGTGATCGGGTACAGTGCGATAGTGATAATAGTGCTAGTGGTGTTGAACGCAACGAGTAAGAAAGTGGGTAGACCGCTATACTTGCTCGTAACATTCACCCACCCGCAATACCCTCAGTACATCCGTGAACATGGTGCTTGCAACAGTGCCGAAATATCGGTTACTCCAAACAAAGGTACGTGGTATATATCCCGAAAAACAATTTAAAATAAGTTTAAATGACCATGAAAGTTTAAATTCCTATGTTGAGTACAAAGTTTCGTCTAAATGGTAAGGTTCTCGAGTAGTTCATATCTATGTTATTTACATTCTCGTATCTATTGCAAATAAATCAGAGTAAGTAATTAATTTTTGCTTTATTAAAATACCTGTTTCTGGGTACTTCGCTGATAATTACATTAGTGTTGGCAGTTGATGTCAGCCACCGATGTAGGTTTATATCAATATCATACGGATTTCTGTCCCAGCACCCACCTAATACAATTATATAATCATTTTTTGTCAAGCTTACAATTTCATTCTTGGGATAACTTAAAATGTTCTCTAATTTGGCATTTGGTTTTAAGTATGAGAATACATTACACTCAGATTCAAGTAGATTTTGTAACATATTGCGTAGACCATGTCCTTGTCCGTCGCCCAGTATAATTACCCTATGCTTCTTATCAGGCGACCTTTCTGTATACACGTGTACTGGTTTACGTGTTTCGTTTGCGCTTGTTTCTGGTATAGATTTTGTTGATAGTAGTGCTGTGCTGCACCTTTGAGTTGGCTGTCGGCAGTTTTCAAAGTTTTGTACAGTGCTGAAGCATTCATACTCGTTTTTTTTTACATTAACAGAGTCATGGTCTCTGTTTTCAATTTGTTGTGGATTTGTACCTTTTTGTTCTTGCTCAATAACTTCTGCAGGCGTATTTATAATTGGTTCAATCTGTTGACTAGTAGTACTATGCATATTGAACGTAACCTGTTGTGTTTCTGTGTTTTGCTCCATTATTTGTGTAGGCGTCAAGATTTTGTTTGTATTTTTTGCTTTTCCTTTTCCCTCGGTTCCTGAAAGCGGTGTCCGGCAGAAAGAGTCAGTAGTAGCAAGCTTTTTATATGTTTCTATTAGTTTAATTGGGTTCTGTAAATCGGATTTCAATCTCAAATTTTCAATATTTAGGTTTTCGATTTCCATATGTGCGCTTTGTAAATCATTTGTCATCTAGTGTAGTTTTTCTTGCATATCCATTAAAGTTTGGCTACGATTTAGTGATGTTTCATTTCAGCTTCCACAGCTGCAGTTGATTTTAAAGACACCTGGGGTTTGTAGCGGTAGAACATCCTTTGGTGTGCCCACCATGTTGTGTACTTTGGCCCCTGGTGTAAATACGGTCGGAATGGAGTAGTTCTTTAACTTGGCTCCTATTTTATCCGTAACACCTCTAATATAGGGCATGTAGGTGGGTTGTCTAATTTACCGCCAGATGTTTTTCGCGCTTAATAGGCCGCGTCATTCAACGTTGTACCTGGTATCCGTTCTTCCTAAGTACCTCCTGAACATGGTCTAGCTCTAGATGCAAATGTTCAGGGTCACAGAGGTCATGTGCTCTGTTTTTAAGTGATATGAAAAGAAATGAATGAAAAATGAAAATGAAAAATGATTTATTTCTGCCACAACCAGACAAATTACGTGGTAAAATAAAGGTACACACAAAAAATATATTTATATATATGACGGCGCATTACCAGCGCCTCTTTATTATTTCACGTCGGAACGGCAATTGCAGATGTCATGAAACGTCATCACGTCATTAGTACAGTTTTTAAACGAATCGAAGTGCTCCCGGCCGGTTGTGACGAAACGAATTGCGGTCCAGTGGCGGGGGGCACTGACGGTGTTCATGTGGACTTGTCTGGCGGACTGCGGGACATTCAGTCGGGTCGCCTGGTTGACGGTACACCATGAATCCGTCTTCGGTTCGTTAAAAGACTTGCAAGTGAAAAGTGTTAGAATATAATTGTTAGATAATGCCTTTCGTGTTTTAAAGTAGATACTTAGTGTATTTTAGTTTGTGTGTATTCAATGCACAATAACCTAGCTGCGCCCACTTAGTAGGAACTCTGAACACTCTGAAGTGATTATATCGGCCAATAATCTAGTTACCCGCCTATATATATACATAAAAAAAAACAAAAAAACATCGTTAACAGCTACATAGTAACATTAAAACACGCTAAGGCCAGGTCATGTCAGCAATGGGACCCCGTTCAGCATAACACCAGACTCGCTGGCACTGATATTCTACGGGGCCCTGCTAGTGAGTCACGAAGGCGCAAAACAGTGGATACCTACACTAGACAAGTACAATTATACATAGCAATAATTACCTACTTAAAATTTTTACAAAGTAAACAATAACAACATCACGCATTATTAGAAGCGCGGGTGCGGGCCGCGCGTGCAGCATGGGGCGGAGTCTACGTCGCGTCAACCGGCGACAAAAAGAGACAACCGACATACTGCTCACCACACGCGCGGATGACAACTACTCCCTCTTCAAAGGCCAATATTACCTCCAGATCGATGGTGTCGCAATGGGGAGTTTAGTGGCCCCAGTACTGTCTAATATCTGGATGGAACACTTTGAACAAAAGGCGCTTAGCATCGGGCCCAAGACTATCAGGCTTTGGAAAAGATACGTGGACGACATCTTTAGTATCGTAAAAGGAAGTAAGCAGGAAGTAGATCAATATGTGCAACACCTCAACTCCATTCATCCGAAAATGAGGTTCACCTACGAAATGGAAACTGACAGATCGTTGTCATTCTTTGATATCAAAGTGACTGTGAGACCAGATGGGTCCTTAACACACTGCGTATACCGGAAGCCTACACACACAGATAGATACCTGCACGCCACGTCGCACTACTAACCTCGACACCTGCAATCCGTTGTGACATCACCAGAATAGATTTCACAAGCCTGTCGCCTGTAACTTTTAACAGGTGTTGGTTCGGCGTTACACCGAAACCGAAGGTTCCTAGGCGATTTGGGAAAAAGTGGTCTGTATTTAAAGGATGGCGAGTTCTGATCGCCTAGGATTGGAGAGGGAGAGAAAGTATGGTGTAGAAAGGAACCTCTTTCCTTGCACGGCAATCTTCTTCTTCTCAGAAGGGCAGTCTCCTGGTGTTTTTGAGATGAAGCTGCTTGAATCACTACACTACACTATTCGTTTCAATTTCACTCGCGAGCAGGTTTGTTAGGTTTTCTTTGGTTGTAAGCGGTAATAATTATATATGGCGGTGCGGTGCGGTACGGTATGGCGGACACGTCCTCAGCGTCTCGAATCTTCTGCGTCGCCGTTGAGCAAGGCGGCCAATAGCGAGATGTTTTGGGAGGAGATTCATGAAAAGGATTGCTCGGATTAGCCGAGCAGCGACGAACCATTGACGTTGACAGAATTAACTAGCAAGGGAAAAGATAGATGGCGCTACCAGGTGTGCTATACCATTCTCGACATCTGTGAAAAATCTCGGTCTGCACATAAATGGCAACCTTGACTGGCGGACCCAGATTTCAGTTGTCAGCCAAAAAGTATTCGGGACTTTGCGCTCACTGTACCGTCTCAAAAATTTCTTCCATCAAAAACTAAACCAATGCTTGTGCAAACTTTAATTTTCCCTATAATTGACTATGGTGACATGTGTTATCTCGACCTGAATGCAGATCTACTCAACAAACTTGACCGACTTCTCAATTATTGCATTCAGTTCGTTTTTAATCTGCGTAAGTTCGATCACATTTCTAAATTTCGCAAGGAATTAAAATGGTGGCCGATCGTCAGCGACGTAATTTGCGTACTCTGACGACTTTATACTCTTTTCTCCACGCTCCTAACGGTCCGTCATATCTAGTACCTTATTTTCAATATCTCTGCTCCAATCATGATAAGAACTTGCGATCTACTAATAACCTTCTCCTTCTCTGTGCATCTCACTCTTCTAGCTTAGTACATTCTACTTTCAATATCCAATCTACCCTTCTTTGGAATACTCTCCCTCCCGAAGTTAGGACGTCCAATAGTCGTGCCACGTTCAAATTTAGAGTTCGCCAGCTGTTGTATAGCGAATTGTCGGAACCTTCTCAGTAGCAATTCACTACTTGTTAGTATTCTATCTTTTTAACTATTTATTTTCATGTGTATAGTTATGTATATTATTAACTGTTAGTAATCTATCTTCTTAAATATTTATTTTCTCTTCTCAAATATGTATAATTATATATGTATTTATATATTTATTTATATGTATATATGTATTTTGTTATGTATCTATATTTTAATTATAAGTATGTATTATGTTGCGTATTCTCTTTAATTTTCCTCTTTATGTGTAGTACACACCTGCCATGATCATCTCTGCATCACCGAAAGGTTGACTGGGAGAAAATGCCTATAGGCATTAAGTCCGCCTTGTGCAATGTATTTTGCAGAAAGTTTTTAAATAAATAAATAAATATTAAAAGATTATCATGAATCGACTAATTCCCAAATAACTATTTCCAGCACAGGTATCTTAAGCCTCCCTACACATTGTATAGCATATTAAGACTCAAGGTTCATTCCAAAATATAACAAAATAATAAAGTTTCAACAAATATATTCCAACTTTGACTTAATCAACGATAGCTGTTGCAATTTGGAAACTCACCAGAAATCTAAACAAAACACCCCGATAATTCACAAAAAAAAGGTTAACCTTGACTCTACAGTATTAGCGCATAACAAAGTATCCAGTTTAAATGTTAATAATCTTGACGAGGTCCTTGAGAAACCACATACTCGTATTGTGTTATATGAGGAATATTATTCCTACAAAATCATTGTTATATCGATTATGGTTTTAATATTAATTTTATTCTTAGTTTATAAATATTTTTATATAAGCGGCAATAGCTGAGTGGAGAGACCGATGGACTGCTACGCAGAGGGTCTCGGGTTCGAATCCACGGCACGTACCAATGACTTTTCGGAGTCAAGTGCGTATTAAATTGTTCGTTATAGCTTGCTAATCGGTGAAGGAAAACATCGTGAGGAAACCTGCGTGTCTGAGAGTTCTCCAGCAGAGCTGGAGCTGTTTCGAAGCAGAAAGTCTGATCGTCTCACTGCACTGAGGCACCCTACACAGCTATTGAACTCCCGAGCATGTAAAGCCTCCGACAGGAAGCGCTCGCTTCTCCAAGGTTAGGCAGCTGCTGCGTCATTTCGTTCACCTCTCTCGGCAGTTGAATGGCAAGCACGGAAGAGTTCCTTGAAGTTCTACCAGCTATTGAGTACGAGCTCTTAATGCTTAAGACTTGTACTGACGCCGATTTGGACCCCATATATGGGTCATTGGTGGCTATTACAAAAGCCCATGAAAAATAAATGGCCTCGGTCTTACACCTCAACGGTAGTATCATCACCGCTGCCTGATTTTTTTATTTCTGGAATAAGCCAGATGCCTCGGTTCATTCCCCTCCGACATTTCTCCGCTAATGGAGATTATAATTATAACTTCACGCCTTTAGAAGTGATAGGCAGAGGTGTATTACACACCCAACTTCGCCAGTTATGTTTCGGTGCCAAAGTAATAGGGGGCGTGCCTATTGCCATCTACCGGGCACATTATTAAGCGAGCAATAATTAACATTCATAATATTTTTCCTGATGATTGATTGATTGAATGATTATTATGTATTAAAACTGTATTAAATCTTAACATACTAAAAATGTTGTAGTAAGTGATTATATATTTTATTCTATCTTACTAGCCCTGATCACCTGAAACACAGGTTTATTCTAGTTCAGACATATAATTTTATACAAGGAACCTAAAACTTAGCTTTTGTACTCTAAATAAGTAAACTGTACTATTTTAATTAACAAAATAAATTTAATTTGAATTTTTAATTTGAATTATATTTTTCCCAAAACCCTCGCGCTGATGAAGATGACGTCCGTGTAGCAGATAAGTAGCAGATAATATCCGCGCCGGGTAGGAGTGCCTCTGATAGTACACAGACGTCGACAATGTTGCACAGCGAACCGAGAACATCTCTCGCCACCATCACGACTCGGTCAGACGACTGACTACGACTGAATGATTATCTTGCCTACGTAAAGACCTCAGTAATTTTTTAAGAAAAAAATATTTAACAGATGCTGCCGTTTATCAATACTATACCAGGACATTGACTTAAAAAAAACACTTTTATGACTGTCTTACTGAGTTTTTCCGAATTCTCAATAGCAGCTCCGAGCCAAAATTTTGAGCTAAAATTATAACTTGACATGGAGAAATGTGGGTGCAATATTAACCTCTGCTCATAGGCAGACTCACGAAGTCCGTCAGACGTCCGAAGTCGTACCTTTGGTGATACAAGCGTGAGTCTATAAAAACCTTTTTTATGACTGGCATTTTAGAAAACTGTTTTCAAATGCTGCAATAAACGTCAGACGATTTAATAAAAAAAATATTAATTGCCGAATCAAAATTCTATCCTAATAGACTAATTGACTTTGAAAATTAGTATATAGAGATACATATTACATATATTACAATATAATAGTGATGCACATAAGAAGTGAATATGTGCAGGAAAAGTTTATTACTATAGTGATAGACAATTAACAACAGTTGCAGACATAAGGTCAAGACGCATTAGCATATAATTACTTTTATTTGTATAATAAAATTAAAAGCATACACTTACAGAGCAGTGACCGAGTTACATCTATATAGAAAAATATAGTTTCATTGTAAAATTGTCTGTTTGTATCAGTTTTCGGAATAATAGCATCAATGGCGTCGGGAGTCTTCCTGGTGAATGCTAGATATTATGAGGACGCTATATTTATTTAGAAAAATATCAAAGAACTGATTTATTTATTTCTACTTAAATATTTTCTTGTTTCGTCACCCAGTTATCTTCTTAATATATAAAATCCTTGCGTTACTGACTGACTGACAGACACGCTACAGCCGAAACTATTGGGCGCAGGAAGCTGAAATTTGGCATGTATGTTCCTTAGGGACAGTAGGGGTGCACTAAGAAGGGATTTCCCGAAATTCCCACGGGATAGGCCAAAACGGGTAAATTTAAAAAAGTTTAAAAAAGTTTAGTAATAATATATTATAATATGTAGAAAATATATGTTGCTATTGCAATGCTTTGTATCATCATGCAACAAGTTACATGTGTAAGAGCAAAGCTGCTTGATTTGAGCAAGTAAAACACAACAAGTTTGGTCTAAACTTCTCGTGACCCACGAATGCTTTTTCCAAATTAAGTAGGCGGCAAACGAGCAGACGGATCGCCTGATGGTAAGCAATTACCGCCGCCCATGGACACGTACAACAGCTCAGGAGTCACAAGTGCGTTGCCGCCCCTTGGGGTTGGGAAAAGGGATAGAGGAGGAATGAGATGAGGGAGAAGGAATAGGGGATGGGCCTCCGGCACTCTCACTCACCGAACGAAATGCAACAGTTTGGATACTGTTACTTTATGTCGATTTTCTGTGAGAAGGTAGTACTTTCCCGGTCGAGCCGGCCCATTCGTGCTGAAATCAGCAAGGCTCTACTACCTGGAAAAACCTGTTTGTACAGTGTACTTGTATTATTCTGTGAATGGTAGCATGGTTGCTATTTACAGAGGGGATGAGCAAAGGATGATATTCCTCGCAGAGGGCGAGATTAGTTTAACCATCTTCCCTCTTTTCTTCAGGATGACAACGCACTAAATTCACCCAGTTAGCATCCTTGGCATCTAAGAATTGTGATTAGTTGTTAACCATCGAGCGGGACATTGTTTGATAAACTGGCAGCAACGAACGCACTTTTTTATCTTTTATTTAACGGTTTCTTCCCGACCCCGTGAGACTTTCGGGAAATCCTTGCTTAGTTCACCCCTACAATCCCCAAGAAACATACATGCCAAATTTCAGCTTCTTGCGCCCGATAGTTTTCGCTACGCGTTGCGTCAGTCAGTCAGTATTGGAAGAATTTTATAAACGCAGATGTCGTTTAATGCAAATGTGTTCATTATGAGACCTTTACTGTAAGTTCGTAACACTAAAATCTTTGTTTTAATATTTCTGCTTATGGTTTTCTTATTATGATAACCTTCATGCTAAAATATGGAATCACGGTAAAATATGCTAAATGTGATGCACGAGACCAAGCTGCTTTGGAACTTCAACGACACCACTATGAGAGTCTCGTATACCTCCTTCGCCAGCCTAATCTCGAATCACTTACACCCAAGGGTGGAGAACACAGGCTGCAAAATAGTTTCCACTGTGACGGTAAAAAAGACAGTGAACACTATTACACGTGTTAGTCTCGATATGAACATAAATACAATATGAGCATTAATGACATGGGGTGAATGCTCTAATTATCATTATTATCATTTAAAAGCCGCGTGGTTGACGGCATAGAATACAAGTGTCACCACCCCCTATCTTCCCGTGGGTGTCGTAAGAGGCGACTAAGGGATAACACGATGCAAATACCATCTTTGCGTAGAGACGGAAAACTCGACATCAAACCCTATACGACTGCCTCGTTGGTCTCGCGGCATAAATGTGCGCGTGGGATCGGGAGGTCCCGGGTTTGATTCCTGGGTCGGGCAGTGTTATTGGGTTTTTCTGTCAAGAAATTCTCAGTAGCAGCACGGAGTCTGGAAATGTGCCCGGTACGGCAATAGGCTCGCCCCTTATTACGTGGGACTAAAGTATATCTGGCGAAAAGTGGGTGTAGAAATACACCTCTGCCTACCCCTTCGGGGATAAAAGGCGATATGACGATAAGTATGTATGTATGTATGTATCATTTAAATATATAACATTCTTCCATTACTGTCTAACCCACTGCATCGAAATTTACGCTTTACAATCGAAGCATACAAATTAAAATATAAGCGTAGACGTACCTACGAGCATTTTTAGTAATACATAAATAAATTAGAGCATTCAACCTAATTTTATATTATAAATCGTATGTGAATATTCTTCTTATCAAACGTATATAAATATAAGATAGATGTTCATTTGTTGACAGTTCTCTACAGACAGTCAAACAATCATCAAATTAGTGTAATTAAAGATTCTGCCTAACCGGGTTTGGAGTATCACGAAATGGCACCAGCTCATCAAGAACAAACCTTAGCTGGTCAGGAAGTACCAAGCACAGAACATTTGTATCCAGAAATCAAAGATGATGCTATTGTCATATCTGGTATGTCGGGCATGTATCCGCAAGCCAGCAATGTGAAGGAATTATCAAACATACTGTATAATAAGGTAAGTCAATCTATAAAACTAGTCTTGGTCTAGGTGTCTCTACAAAAGTAATGAAATGAAATGAAATGATTCTTTATTTCGTGTAAACTTTGTATAAAGTGCTTACGAAACGTCAATTTTAAATGTATTAGTTGTACAAGTTTATATTTTTAAACATGTTGAATTAGAGCAGCTCAATCCCAAGCATTTTTGTCGTCTAAATAATCGGAAATTTTATAATATGCTTTTAAACACAATTTAGTTTTAACAATTATCTAAAATTTATTTATTTTTAAATTTCTTATACTAAGAGGGATCTTGTTATAAAAGCGTATACACTGCCCCATAAAACAGTTACTTATTTTATGGAGGCGGGTGCTATGAACTACAAGATTATACTTATGTCTAGTATTTACAGTGTGAAGATCACTTTTTTTACTAAATTTGTCAATATTCTTGTGGACATATAACAGATTATCGTATATATATTGTGATACAACAGTTAGAATGCCTATCTCACTGAACTTTCCTCTTAGAGAAACACGAGGACCGAGGTTGTAAATTCCCTTTATTGCTCTTTTCTGCAGAACGAATATCGTGTTAAGGTCTGCAGCATTCCCCCAGAGAAGAATCCCATAAGACATGATACTATGAAAGTAACTGAAATAAGCCATTCTAGCTGTATCTATATCTGTAAGGCGTCTAATTGTCCTAACTGCATAAGCTGCAGAACTAAGTTTGCCCGAAAGTCTTTCTATATGTGGGCCCCATTGGAGTTTGGTATCAAGCATAATACCTAGAAACATAGCTGTCCCGACGGGCTCAATTCTGGATTCCTTAAGTTGTAAATTGGTTTCCATCTGTTTAACATTGGGCGTTGAGAATTTTAATAGTTTGGTTTTCTTATCATTAAGTAATAAATTATTTACATAAAACCAATTAACAACTTTAGAGAGTGCATTGTTTACTTCGTCAAAATGTATCTGTTGGCGTCTAATATTAAAATTAAGGAGGTATCATCCGCGACCAACACAATCTCATGATTCTTTTTTACATAATAAATAGATCGTTAATATAAATCAAAAAAATAAATGGTCCGAGGATTGACCCCTGCGGGACTCCCATTTTCAAGGCAGAACCTGAAGATGTCTTGTCATTGATCTGGACCTTCTGGATTCTTTTGCCCAAGAATGAAAACTTGAAATCGAGAGCTTTGTTCCTAACGCCGTAATGATACAATTTTCTGACCAGAGTGTCATGATGTACACAATCAAACGCTTTTGACAAGTCGCAAAAAATACCTAATGCATCTTGCGACTTCTCCCAAGCTGCAAATATACTTTTGAGTAGCTCAACTCCAGCGTCAGTAGTCGAACGACCCCTCGTGAATCCGAACTGTTTCTCGTGGAGTAGATTACGTCTATTAAAATAACTAAGCAACTGACTAAGAATTAATTTTTCAAAAATTTTACTAAGTGTCGGCAATACAGAAATCGGTCGAAAATTAGAAGGGTCGGTTGTGTCACCAGATTTAAATAAAGGTATAACTTTACTATATTTCATTAAGTCAGGAAATATTCCAGAAGCGACGCAACCATTGAATACCGCTGCAAGATGTGGAGCAATTATGCTAATAATGGATGAAGTAGTCTTCACTGACAGTCCCCACAAATCCATTGTCTTTTTCATATTTAAAGTTTTAAATTGTTTAAGAATATCGTCAGTAGTAACAACAGTGAATTCAAAGGCTGCATCACATTCTGGCACGCAGTCCCTAAGAAGCATTTCAGCAGACATGGAAGATGAGTTGAGCGACTTTGTTGTCACTATAGGTATATTAGCAAAGAAATTCTCAAATTCTGTCGCAACTTCCAGATCCTCCGAAATACTCACATTATTGATTTTTAAAAGGTAGTCGCAGCTGCGTGCTTTGGCTGTGCCAGTTTCATTGTTGATGACATTCCAGGTAGCCTTTATAGTGTTTTCTGATAATTTAATTTTATTTCTCAGATAAATAGATTTAGCCGTGTTACAAGCTTGTCTAAATATTTTGGAATATTTTCTTACGTAATTAATAAAGGTCTGACTATTATTATAAGACTTTTCATTATACAGTTTATATAACCGGCTTTTATGAATACCTTCAGTTGCCCAATCACTAAACATCAGACGGTCAGTTACACTTAATTTTTTGGATGTAAATACGGTCTGAAATTCGTCATTAATTAATTTAAATAAAGAGTTATATAACTGATCCGGATGGTCATGATGAGGCAACCAACGCATTTTTCGAGATAAATTGTTCTTAAAAGTTTTAAGTCGATCCTCATTTATTGGTATATATTTAACAATTTTTCTCTGGTCTCTCGGACATTCTCTTGTACAACAGATTAACTGCCCACTGTGATCTGACTGAAGCATAATATAGTGTTCATCCACCGTCGTATACTCAAAGGACAAGTTCTGCTTAACTTGGGCCTTGACGGTGATGCACATATGTGGAAAGAAAAGCTCAACTTTTGCTTTATCAACAAATGCTTATGCCTAGTTTAGGAATTCTCTCCATCCGTTGTTTGATTGTTTGTAAGGCCATACGAATTTAATCTACTGACCATCAGACTCTTAATTAATAATTAACTCAATAGTTTTTGCTACGTTGTACGTCTGTTTAGAGTCCGGACTAAAATTGGGTAGTGTTGCAGTAGAAGCGATTAATTCATCCAGTCTTAGCCCAGGGCAAAGGTTTAAACATATATTACTGCGATTGCACAGTGATGAGTTCAAGTACATGCAAGTTACAATATTGATATTAATTAACTTACCAAATCTTCAAGGTGTTCCTGATGATGTTCTTGAGTGGACCTATAAGATTAACTCATAATTTTGGCCAAAATAACAAGAAAATCGTTATGAATACCACTACTCGAGGTCCAGATCGGCGTCCTTCATCAGCGAAGTCATCGGGCACCAACCACGTCCACGTTGGCGTTGATTCACACAATTTTTACAATGTTCCTTATAAGGTTACTTATGATTTTATCCTTTATCACTTCGCGAAGCTACTAGGACGAGCTTTCCAAAAGGCGAACAATTTATTTCAATTACAAAACCACGCGAGACAGCAAAACTGCGGGTATTAATTTACTTTTGTCAATCGCTCACAACCTCGTCGGACAACTCCATATAGCGACGGTTGAGAGGTTGTTAATTACTATAATTAACTCAAAAACTCAAAATTACAAAAACCTGCGTGCTTACAAGATACGGCGTGGTCAAGACTTTTTTACCGGGAAAAACAATGAACCAAAGAGAGTGAATGACAGTTCAGTGTGACCATAGTCAAAATTTGCAATAGACTAAACTAAACGTTACTAAATCGATATAATCGACTTGACCTATCACAAATAATATTTCTATTTCAAACATCAACCCACCCCGGACCGAACTACCGGTCCGCTAATCGGTTGGTAGACGTGATAATGTTGCCAGCGCTCTCCTCAGAATCGAACCGTCCACCAAGACCTCAGCAAATCGGGGAACTCGATCAGCCCCAGTTACCAAACGAAGAATGCGCCGCCTGCGCCATCTGAGTGGCGGAAGGTTAGCCTCCTTGATCAAAACGAGGTCACCAATCTTGGGTGGATCGGTCTTGTCGGTCCACTTAGCGCGTTGCTGGAGTATGTGCAAATATTCCAAATTCCAGCATTTCCAAAAGCTCTAAGTAATCTGGCGTACCAATTCTAAACGCGAGAGACGACCAGGTCTCGTATCAATGTAGGGGTACTCAGGCAAGGCGACAAGTGGGCGACCAATCAAAAAATGGCCCGGCGTAAGGGCCTCCAAATCATTCGGATCTGAGGAGATCGGGCACAATGGCCTAGAGTTCAAAACGGCCTCAATCTTACAAAACACAGTTGCGAGTTCCGCAAATGTAAGGACAGATTCACCGATTGTCCTGTGCAAGTGTGTTTTGGCTGATTTTACAGCGGCCTCAAATATACCACCCCAGTGTGGACAATTTGGTGGGGAAAACAACCAATTTATCCCACGTCGGGCAAGCCTATTGCCTATATCAGCATTGTTGGTTTCAAGAAAATTAACAACGTCATTCAAATAATTATAAGTGCCCTTGAAGTTAGTGCTGCAGTCAGAACGGATCAAGGAAGGCAGCCCTCTGCGGGATACAAATCTGTCAAATGTGGCTACAAACGCCTCGGTCGTAATCGAGAAGACCAGTTCTAAGTGTACGGCCTTTGTGAAAAGACAAACAAAAACACACAAGTACGCCTTAGCAGTCTTGCTGTTTCGAAGTGTCGACGTTTTCACCAAAAAGGGACCAGCGAAGTCCGTGCCAACACCGTCAAACGTCCTGCTCTCAGTTACGCGATCTGCCGGTAAGTCTCCCATCAAGGGCTGCATGGTAGAAGCCTTGAGCTTATAGCAAGGGATGCAGCGAAAGACTACACTCCGGATAATTCTTCGGGCAGACAAAATCCAAAACTCGTGTTGCAAAATGGCTAACAGCGCATTACAACCAGCATGCGAATTTTTAAGGTGACGGTCAGTTACCAACAAATGCACCAAATGACCCTCTTTGGGTAACAAAAGGGGGTGACGAGCTCCGTAAGGGAGGTTGGCGTTCTTGAGACGCCCTCCAACGCGCAAGAGACCCGTATCGTCCAAAAAGGGGTTCAATTTAGATATTGCTCCCGACAATTTCGATCTTCCTGATTTAAGGATAGCAATCTCCTTCTCAAAATGCGCCAATTGCACAGAACGAACCCAAAAGGTGAGGGACTCCTGTCGTTCCTGTGGTGAGAAAAACGGTGTCAGTCGTTTCTGTCGTGGGTGCCTAAAGTTAAAAAAAAACGCTTTATCCAAGCAGTAACACCTAACAACTTGTCAAGGGAGCTGTAGCGATTCAACAAGAAATCGGGGTCGAAGGCGCATTCTACCTTCTCAAGAGCGAGTGTTCATAGACCCGGCAAATTAGAAGTATTCAAAACTGGCGTTCGAGGCCAATCAATTTCTGGTCGACTCAACCATTCCGGACCCCACCACAGCGAATGATCAAACTAGGCGTCAAGCATCCGCGCGAGGCACAATCAGCGGGGTTGAGCTCACCTGGCACCAAAGTGTCTCCAAACAAGTTTGACTTCGGATTTCTGGATTTGGGAAACGCGATTAGCGACAAATACCTCCAAGGTGTGGACATAAGCCTTCAACCAACAGAGAACAATTTGGCTGTCTATCCAGGCGTAGGTCCCATTCATACAAATGCTTTTACCCAAAGTACTTACTAGACACGTGGTTCAATAAGCGTACAAGGGCTGCTCCCGAGAGCTCCAATTACGGAATGGTCAGAGATGTCCGAAGGGGTGCAACCTTGCTCTTCGCCATGATCAGGGAAACTCACACCTGACCTGAGGCACTGACTGTGCGCAAGTACACCACGGCCACGTGACCACGTTCCGAGGCATCACAAAACCCGTGAAGGGTGGCCTTGTACTTCCCGGGAGGAAGGATGGGACTCGGCAAGGAGATCTCGTTGACGGCAGGAAGTGAGGATACAAAAGAGGTCCATTCCTCAACAAGAGTGCCATGTAGAGGTTCGTCCCAGGTCAATCCTGCTGTCCAAAGCTTCTGCAAGAAGCATTTCGCCCAAAATATAACTGGACAGATCCAACCGTTTGGATCAAAGGTTCTGGCGACAGTAGACAACACGAGACGTTTAGTCCAAGAACAAGGCAATTTCAAGTCTACGTTATACGTAAAGATGTCTTGGACTGATCTGTACTGGACGCCGAGAACTGCCATCATGGCGGGGTTGTCAACAATCTCAAATAGATGTGGATCTTGCTGATGATCCTCGGGTAAGCCCTCCAAAAGCGCTGGTGAGTTGGAAATCCATTTGCGCAACTCATAACCAGCGGAGGCCAAAATACCTATCAATTCGTCCCGCAGGAGGATCACCTCGTTCGCTGTGGAGGCGCCCGAGCAAATGTCATCGACGTTAATATCGTCCTTCAAGATGGCGGAGGCTCGTGGGAAACGTATGCCTTCGCGGTCTGCGAGCTCCCAAAGAGAACGTATTGCCAAGTAGGGGCTCGACCTTAACCCGTACGTATTGGTATTGAGCTCGTAGACGACCATGGGATCGCGAGGATTCTCTCTCCAAAGGACCAGCTGGAAACGACGGTCATCAGAGTGGATAATCGTCTGCCTAAACATCATTTTTATGTCGGCTACAAAGACAACCTGATGTCGTCGGAAGCTGGTGATGACGTCACAAAGGTCCTTGACCAACTTGGGACCAGAATGCAAGCACTGGTTCAAGGATACGCCTGTAGAAGTCTGCGCAGAACCATCAAACACTGTGCGCAGCTTGCCAGTTTATGGCTTCAATACCACATGATGCGGGAGAAAGTAGTGCTCCACCGAACGCCAATCCAAATTTGTCACGGACATGTGTCCCAATTGTTCATATTCTCTCATGAACTCAATGTACTTCTGTCTGAGCTCCGGATCACAACCCATGCGATGCTCCATAGCCAACAATCTCTTTTCGGCTAAAGGTCGTGACTCACCAAGCGGAAGCCGAACAGACAGAAAAGGTAGCTTCGTAATAATCCGACCAGAACGGAGCCGACCAGTGTTGTTCTGGAAGAACAGCTCGCACTCCTCATGTTCTGGATTCAAACGGGCAGCTTGAGGGGGCTCATCTACTTCCCAAAACCTCTGAACCGCATCAGAGAGAGCAGAGCCTACAGCCAACAAATTATCAAGTTCAGGTGGAGGGGGGTCCCTAGGTACAGGTCCCATCAAAGCAAATCCAAATATGGTCGAGATGGCAGTCAAACCATTTGGCACCAAGACCCGTTTCCCACCAATCAAAATTCCACCGAGGACATCAGAGCCAATCAATAAGTCGATTTGTCCTGGTGTGTCAAATTTGGGGTCTGCCAGATCCAATCCCGATGTCAAATTCACCACAGCAGCAGTTAGCTGCTTCTGTGGATGCATACCCAAAATATTCTTCAGCACAATAGCCGAGGTTTAAATCCTCGGGTGTGAAGATTCAACAGGAGCAAACAAAACTTTAACTTGCCCTTCCACATTAGAGGCTACGTCACCTATTCCCCGTATACAATTTGGAAAAGAACCCATATTTAATTTAACCTGCCCTACCAAATAAGTGGAAATAATGCAACCTTGTGAACATGTGTCCAATATAGCACGGACAACAACAGAGGGCCCCGTGGGTCCCCAGACCCTAACAGCAACCGTTGGTAGGATAACGGTCTCAATGGGGGAGGTTGGCGTCATAGGGCAGGGGTCAATGACCTATTGTTGCCTGGGCGGCGACCGTTGGCCAGGACCAGGCATATCAAAATGAGGGTGCGGCTTGAAGTCCTCTAAAGCGCGATGACTCGATCCGCGCGCCATCTGTGGGGGGTCATAATGACGCACCCGCCCAAAACGAGGTGGGTGCGAGTCAAGGCGGGAACGCTCCGCCAAAGGAGGGGAATACCTGGGGCAGCAGTCATGGTGCTGGTGACGTTGAACGGTCGCACATTCTGGTGCGCGAGAGAGAGGAGGCGTGCGCACGCTACGGTTCTCCAAGCGGGGTGAGCGGCGATCAATTGAGCGAGGCGACTCCCGGCTACGCGCCGGTGAGCCTCGGCTGCCACCTTCAAAACACCCACCCGTGCGCGGCGTCGGCTGGTTGGACAAGCGGCCTACCTCTCTGGCATTCATGCAGAGAATGTCCAAATGCTGTCCTCCACAGTGAGGACAGGGGCGAGAGTTTGGGCAGTCTCGCTGGTAGTGGGACCCCAAGCAAGAGAAGCAAAGGCGGCGGGACATTCACGATGCGCCTACGAGAGGCGACATGTAGGTCCAAGAATGCTCTACAACTGGCCGTTCTGTTCCCCGTGACCTTGCAGTAAGAGCACTCCATTGGGCTCTGCGTGACTGCAAAGCGAGGAGGGCACCGGTCAACATTGGCTCGGGTGTGAACGCGAGCCTGCTTCTTGACCTTGGGCGGCTGCGACTTAGCCGGCGTGTCACCACCGGAGTTGTCCAGGACCCGGCACTCGTTCTCGAGAAACCTCTCCAAGTCAGCAAAGGGGGGCAAATGGGTCGCACTATCCCCACCAAAGCGCTGTTCAAAACGCGACCCCAGGTCGGCAGGCAGCTTTTTAAGTACAATGTGCACCAATAGATAAGACCATTGGCCCACGGGCAGGTCCAAGCACTTAAGTGCGTTGATTGCCACCAAAAGCGGGTTCAAAAGTTGGGTGCGCAACCCAAAGACCCGGGTGAGCGTGGGAAAACTCAAAATCTGTTCAATATGCGTGTCGGCGAGGCCACGCTTGTTATGGTACCTACGGGTAATTAGGTCCCGAGCCGTCTGGTACGCCTCGTCAGACACGGGCAGATGCTGGATGAGGCCTTTGACCTCTCCATCCAGAACCGACATCAAATAGGCCAATTTTTGTGCCGGCCGAAGGTTAGCCCTGTCATTGACCAGGCTGTCAAACAAATTAACGAAGCCCAGGTTGCTTCCTAGGCAGCCATCGAAATGCGGGAAGTCTAAGGTAGGAAGCCCACTCACCAGCCCCGGTGCTGTCCTAGGAAGCTCCTGCTTCAAGCCGGGTTGCCCGTCCCTCTCGGCAACTAATTGTCTCGCACTATTGGAGACAGCATCATACAGGTCTAAGACCTGAGCATAATCTTCGCTGACCTTATTTCGCTGGTCAACGGTGAATTCATTAACTGACACTTCGAGACAGCAAGCGGTGAAAGTGCGGAATTGCTGTTCCACACTTGCCAGGCGATCATCGATCCGCTCGTACCTTTGTAGTAAGGCCTGCTGGCGATCAGGCCGGTTCACCAAGGCACTGGCCGAGGCAAACCAGCGCAAATCTGTTGCAATAGCACCAGCAGCCACACGCAAGTCCTTGATAGCGGACATAATCAAGTTTCAAAAGAGCTCGGACAAGCGTTAAATAATATTAACAATCAAAATTTAATATTTGTTAATTCTTTGAAACCAACAAAGTATTAGCCTGTTTACTGCTGGTACAAGCAAGTGACAGGTATTTACTGCCCAACTAAATTAATAACAAGCTCAAAATCTGCTTGTTTCAATATATTGACATAGGGACAAAGTTATCAAAAGGTTTATAACTTACACCAATTAAAAGTTGAACTTTAAATCAATTAGTTAACTATTTGCAACAGACAGACTAACTGTGTTATATATTACACTGTAGACACCAGATTTGTGTTACTTAACAATATTAGCAATTTATTATAACAAAGTTTATCAATGTTTATCAAAGTTTGGTTGTTATAATGTTTCAAACCCAATATATGCAATAAACTAAATTTACTAAATTTATTGATACATACAGCTGTTATGTATCCAAAAAAACTGACTTATTAATGCTAACAACAACAAATTATTGTTAGATTTCAGCAATACAAGTCAAACAATTACTGATTGAGGTTATGTATGACAATGTGTTTCAAATTATCTAGGTCAACTTATACAAATAAATATTATGTATTTTAGGCAAAAACTGACCTGAAAAACAATCCAATACTGTCTACAAGGTGATAAGATACAAGCTTATACCAATCTGAGGTTTGTACTCAGCAATGCAACAGCGGCTAAAGTTCAACTACAGCTCTGCACCAAAAACAATGTTTAGAGTCCGGACTAAAATTGGGTAGTGTTGCAGTGGAAGCGATTAATTCATCCAGTCTTAGCCCAGGGCAAAGGTTTAAACATATATTACTGCGATTGCACAGTGATGAGTTCAAGTACATGCAAGTTACAATATTGATATTAATTAACTTACCAAATCTTCAAGGTGTTCCTGATGATATTCTTGAGTGGACCTATAAGATTAACTCATAATTTAAGCCAAAATAACAAAAAAATCGTTATGAATACCACTACTCGAGGTCCAGATCGGCGTCCTTCATCAGCGAAGTCGTCGGGCACCAACCACGTGCACGTTGGCGTTGATTCACACAATTTTTACAATGTTCCTTATAAGGTTACTTATGATTTTATCCTTTATCACTTCGCGAAGCTACTAGGACGAGCTTTCCAAAAGGCGAACAATTTATTTCAATTACAAAACCACGCGAGACAGCAAAACTGCGGGTATTAATTTACTTTTGTCAATCGCTCACAACCTCGTCGGACAACTCCATATAGCGACGGTTGCGAGGTTGTTAATTACTATAATTAACTCAAAAACTCAAAATTACAAAAACCTGCGTGCTTACAAGATACGGCGTGGTCAAGACGTTTTTACCGGGAAAAACAATGAACCAAAGAGAGTGAATGACAGTTCAGTGTGACCATAGTCAAAATTTACAATAGACTAAACTAAACGTTCCTAAATCGATATAATCGACTTGACCTATCACAAATAATATTTATATTTCAAACAACGTCAAAATACCTCAATAACATAATTTAATAATATTAAATTGTTTTTATTTTGGGATATAACGATGGATATTTCTTAATTTCCAAGTAGACTGTGCCTCTCTAGCCTCCTTAGTATCCATTCATTCCATTGCGAAGTCAAAGATTTCTGTAATAAATTCTTTAATAAAAAAGTAAAAACGTGAACGTACTTTTATTTAAAAGTACCTTCACGTTTTTAATTTTTGTATAGAGATGCCTGCAAACACAATTCCATCTTAGTGCTCTGAGGCTCATAGCCAACCCTACTTGTCCATGATGCAACTCGCTGACCACGACACCTGTACCGCAAACCCTAAAACTAAAGTCTTGAACTAGTGAGATCTTCCCAAAACGGTATACAGAGCTGATATGGCAACAGTGACGGTGCGACTGGTCCACCAACCTAAAGGTACCAGCGAGCTTTGGAGAGACCTATGTTCCAAAATATTCTGAAGAATGGAACCCAAAATCTTATGATCCTACAAAGTACCAAAAGTAATCGACATTTAACAGAGAATCAGCAAGCTGAAGTGGCAGTGTTCACATTTCTCGCTAAATCGACAACCGCTAAGGTAGATGTGATATTGAATATAGACCGCGTCTCGGCAAATGTAACTTAGGGCGCCCTCCAGTTAGGTGGAGTGACGGTCTACGACACGAAGAACCGGCGGTTGAGCTCAGTGGCATGCCATTAGAGAGGCTTATATTCAGCATTGGACTAAGGAAGCTGGTAATATCCGATTTTCCAGTAGAAAAATTTAATAGGGGTGCATAGGGTTCCCACCAAGAACTTAGGGTCCCAAGCCAACCTCTCCTGCAAGTGGTGCACCTGCCGATCAACGGACGAGGCTCTGGCAATCAAAATGTCCCAATAAGCGGCAATAGGCTTGCCACCTATTACGTGGGATCAAAACACTGGCGAAAAGTGGGCGTTTAATATGCCTCTGCCTACCCCTTCGGGAAACAGGCGTGAGTCTATTTATGTATGTATGTAAAAATTTAATGATCACGGATGTACAAAATACAATTTTGTGTTTAAATAGGTGAATCCTGTAACACCCGAAGGAGTAAGAGGTCATTACAATCATCCAGAAGCAGCGAAGTATGGGGGCATGGCCCCTGGGGTAGAACGTTTTGATGCTCAGTTCTTTACCATCCACCACCGTCTCTGCCACTACTTAGACCCCATGGCACGAAAACTGCTCGAGCATACTTACCAAGCGATATATGATGCAGGTTGGTATTGAACATTTTTTTTTTAATAAAAAAAGTATATACGGAGTAAAATGTTCTTAAACTATCGCAATTTGCACAAATATAAAGACTCATTCATATCGTGAACACAGCTAGTGCAATCTGTACTGAAATATGGCTAGGGCACATAAAATATACGTCAACATTATATCTGAAAAAAGCACTTGGTGCCGTTACATGAATATTAACTTTTCATTTTTTAAAAAGACACTTCAGATAATTATAATGAGAAGAATATTAGCATGACTTCACATTGACTTTTTTAAACTAAATACTAATCTGCATGAATACAGCTACTGATACTTATTAAGATAACACTTCAGAGACTGTTTTATATTACCTATAACCAATTTTGATTTTCAGGATTATCTCCAGCAGACCTGAATGGCAAAAAGGTTGCAGTTTTCGTAGGTTGTTCTTGCTCGGATACTGAGTACGGAGGCATAACGGATCTGTATTCTAAAACCGGTCTAGGCATAGTCGGGTAAGGTGCAATTCTAAAACATTATGATAATAAATACGATTGTATAAATATCATTAAAGAAATATATACCAACGGCAAGTTAAACATCAAACTGGACAGTCTTGGTGTAAATGCTGGTGCATTTAAACCACTCCCTCCCAAACTTTTCACATGCGCACTCGAAAAGCATTTTTAAGTCTGTACTTCCCTTATGGTCAACAAAGGGCATCATTATAGACGACAAAAGGAATCACGAATCTCCGTTTTGCCGATGACATAGCTCTTATCGCATCATCCTCTCTAGATTTCGAGCTTCAAGATCTAAGCATGACAAGCCTTGAAGTTAGGCTAGTGAGGAATCGGTCCAAAACAAAAAATAATGACTCATTTCAGAAAATGTAAGATCGAGGTAGATAGGCACATTATTTTGATGAGAGAGATTTACTTGGGCCGGTAAGTCTGTTTCAAAAATAAGCAGGGTAAAGAAATCGACCGCCGGATTGAAAACGTCTAGAAGAGCTCCTGGTCCATGAAGACGTATATGAAGTGCAACCTTCCAATGGTACTCAAACGCAGATTCATCGTCATGTGTATCCCGCCTGTCGTAACTTACAGAGCCCAGATATGGTCACTGACCGATTCTCAGAAGTACAAACTCAAGGTTTGCCAACGAGCTATTGAACGGAGTGTATTGGGGATCAAACGATCAGACCCAATCCGTAACACAACCATACGCGTTAAACCTGGTATCAGTAATGTTGGCAAGAAGGCCGCTAAATTACAATTTAGACAGGTCATGTGTGCAGAACATAATTATCGCTTGTCCCGTGCCTCGGAGAGCACGTTAAGCCGTCGGTCCCGGTTGTCATGAAGATCTTTGATAGTCGTTACAGGGCATCAGTACCTTCTAAATAAACTGACACTAGTCTAAACCATGGAATATCGCTATCCCTTCGGGTTGCGGAGGTTAGACAGGCAGTCGCTCCGTGGAAAAGCTAATTTTCAGCCAAATCCGGTTAGACTAGAAAGCGGACCCCAGATTGAGACTGGGATAACGCTAAGAGAAAGAAGATGTGTGTAGAACACATCCCGAAAAATGGGCACATATTGCAGACCCAGGAAGCGTTGGCGAGATGAGCTGGATGCTTTCTCAAAAACTTGGACTGTAATAGCTGGAGACAGGGACCTTTGGAGAAGTTTAGGGGAGACCTTTGTGCAACAATGGGACAGCATAGGTTAAAAAAAAGAAATTTACGGTACTCTATCAAACCAACGCATTACTAAATGCATATATTTCCTAAACTAAACTTCATTTAACAAGTCTCTAGAAAAACTGGTCTAAAGTAAATACGATTTAAAGATGCATTTCTCAGTATGAAAACGATTACTATACTAGTTTCACTTTTTGGTAATGCTTTATATATTTTTCTTGCCTATTCAAATGAACAGTTTAAATGTTTCTTTTTATTATTTTCAGAATAAACAAAGCCATGTTTGCAAATCGTATTTCGTATTGGCTTAATGCTAAAGGTCCTTCGTTTGCTGTTGACCAAATGGACTGCAGTGCCTACCTCGCTTTGGAGCAAGCAATTTCAGCTATAAGAAGGGGTGATTGTGAAGCAGCTATAGTTGGCGGTTCATGTCTTAATCTGTTCCCACATAGTTCCATACACCACAAGAGGTTAACATTTTAGTTTATAACTTTAGAATTTAAATAAATAATAATAAATAACGTATAATTTATATTTAAATCGTGAGTCTTTTTCTTAAGTTCCTAATTTATAACTATTTACAATCGTTAAATATACGCGTATGATGATTAAAGCATTATTGCGATTTGTTACTTTTAAGACTTGAGGGACAACCAGCTGATGGCAAAACTAAGTCATTTTCGGCAAACGCTGATGGATTCACGCAATCAGATGCTGTTGGCGTTCTGTTGATACAAAAGAAGAAAAATGCCTTGAGGTAAGTAACACTGATGAGGAAAGGTATAACCTAAACCCCATATCGTATAATTATGTGTATAGTGAAGTGAATCTTATAAACGAGTTCAATGTCAATTTAAAAATATTAAATAATTAGATTTATAGACTTAATTCTGTTTAATAGGGTATACGCCGAAGTGAAACATGTCAAAAATGAATTTATTTCTATCGAGAAAAATGGTAATCAGCCAAAGTATGGACACGAACGTAATCCTCAAACTGCAGCATCATTTCTCAAGCAATTTTACAAAGAGGCACAAGTACCGCCTCAAGCTGTGGAGTACGTGGAAGCTTATGGCACAGGTAATTTTAGTATATTCTTTGTATGAATAACATTAAACCAAATTTAGAAACAATACTTGAGCGACAAAAAGACAAAGAAAACAAACTTTTTACTGTTCTTCGAATATCTTCTCAACTTCATGAATATGCAGAAGCATATTCATGAAGTAGTTTTGTAGGTAGTAGAGCCTTGCTGATTTCAGCATGAATGGGCCGGCTCGACCGGGGAAGTACTACCCCCTCAAAGAAAATCGACGTCAAGTAACAGTCCCTAAACTGTTGCGTTTCGTTCGGTGAGTGAGAGTGGCGGAGGCCCTGTTCCCCATTCCTTCTCCCTCATCCCACTCCTCATCCCATCCCTTTTCCCAACCCCAAGTGGCGGCAACGCACTTGTGACTCCTGTGGTGTTGCTTGTGCCCATGGGCGGCAGTAATTGCTTACCATCAGGCAATCCGTCTGCTCGTTTGCCGCCTAATACCATAAAAAAAAAGTTGAGAAGATATTGTGTTAAAGTTAGGAAATATTTTTATACCCAATATTTTTTTTATAATATCATCATCATCCTCTTAGCGTTATCCCAGTTTCAACCCAACTGGTCCGCTTACTAGTCTTACTAGATTTGGCTGAATAGTAGCTTTTCCACAGAGCGACTGCCTGTCTGACCTCCGCAACCCTAAGTTTGTATGAATAACATTAAAACAAATTTAGAAACAATACTTGTGCAACAAAAAGATAAAGAAAACAAACTTTTTACTCTTCTTCGAATATCTTCTCAACTTCATGAACATGCAGAAGCATATTCATGAAGTTGAGATGAGGTTGTGTTAAAGTTAGGAAATACTTTTTATGCCCAATATTTTTTTTTTAATATCATCATCATCCTCTTAGCGTTATCCCAGTTTCACCCCAACTGGTCCGCTAGTAAGCGGACCAGTAAGTCATACTAGATTTGGCTGAATAGTAGCTTTTCCACAGAGCGACTGCCTGTCTGACCTCCGCAACCCAAAGGGATAAGGATATTTCATCGTTTAGACTAGTGTCAGTTTTTATTTAGAGGTACTGATTTAGGTATAACGACTGCCAGGTAACTTCATGACAGCCAGGACCGGCGGCTTAACGTGCTCTCCGAGGAACGGGGCAAGCGATTTTCAACAATGCAATATGCAATTACGCACATTACTCCGAAAAGTCAATATTTTACATTTCAGTTTCTTTGTTTTATAATTACGTTGAAAATCAAATCGAATGATTGAAATTTGATCAAAAAGTGGTCTATAAAATAGTGCTAAGGTGATGCAATAAAATATGTGAAAGTACTCGATGAGTTATGATGAATTTCATAAATATATAATGTGTATCGACAATTTATTTTAGGGAATCCCTGGCTCCAAGGCAAGAAGTCTTGGATGCGACTGGGATAACGCTAGGACGATGATTAATGTGATGCAATTTGACAAGCAAATTAATATTGAGATTCATATGTTTAAATCTGACCAAGCGGAAAATAAAGCGTTAAATAATGTGTTTAATTATGTGTTTGCAGCCATGCCAGATGCTGATAAATGTGAATTGGAAGCTATTGCAGAGGTGTATTGCAAGGATAGAGAAGATCCTCTAATGGTTGGAAGCGTTTCATCAAATATTGGCGTAACTGAGGCAGCATCTGGTATCACTGGTATCGTGAAGGTAATTAAAAAGAAATGGAAAATTTTTCGTAGAGTAAGCGAAACGGTTGTATTTGAAACGGATCCCAGTAACTGACAAAATTTTAATTCTATCTAGAGTAGCTGTTGCTTGTGTGTGTGTGTTTAGTAATTATTTAAACTTCTTATACAGGTATTGCTAGGTTATACAAATGGAAAGTTAGCGGGAAATCTCCACTGCGATCGTCCACGTGATGACGTCGAAGCACTTCGTGACGGGCGTATTCAAATTCTTACCGATCATCAGCCCTTCAAAGGCACGTACGCTGCTGTCAACGGCATGACGGTCTCCGGGCTCAACTCTCACGTCCTCCTACATGGCCACCATAAGCCAAAAGTAAGCGTTTCTTATCAATACAAATTATATTTTTTTAATATTCTATTCATCAGTATCATCGTCATATCAGCTGAAAGTCGTCCTGCTGGACATATGCCTCCCCAAGGTTCTCCACATAGACCGATATAAAGTCACCCTCATCCATCCGCTGCCCGCGATCCCAACAAGTCGTTTACAATATTCTATTGGGCTGGCTAACTATACATTTTTATTTCAGGACCTATCTCGCTACAAGTCTGCTATTCCCCACCTGGTCACCTTATCAGGGAGACAAGAATCAGCAGTTCAACGTATTATTCATCATTTGAAATCCAAGTCTGTGGACGCTGAAGAACTGGCGCTGTTTCACAACATCCATTCGAAGAATACATCTGGACATTTAGGAAGAGGATACGTAATTCTAGGTTTGACAATTGCCTTATCTATATTGAATTTGACCCTGGCGATGCCAATCCCTTCTAGCAATTACTACGATCTTAATAAATCCTTTACAGTTCAAGCTGCACGCCTGTGGAATGGATTGCCGCTAGAAATCCGTAAAGCCAAATCGCTTAACATATTTAAGTGTATGTTAAAAAGACACTACCTGTCAATCTAACGCTAATAATTATAAGCATTGTTAATTTATCATGTTCCGTTCACTGCTTCCATATAATTATATAATCATATTTTATTTATTATATGTATTGTATCATATAGTACCTATACTTATGTATGTTATAGTAGTATAATATAGTATGTATTTATGTAAGTGTATATTACAATATTTATATATTTAGGTACTTATTTATAATTATTATAGATTACTGACGCTACACCATCAATATACATGACTGCTACTCTTCATCATTTCTGTCCATCCGCGGTTGCCTGGAAGAGATCGCTCTATTAGCGAGAAGGCCGCCAATTGCACACTAGTTTTAAGTTTTATACTTCTGTAAATACTTTGTTTGTTTTGGTGTTCAATAAAGTATAATCTATCTATCTATCTATCTATCTTATCTAAGAGCTTGTTTAAGTAATATTTGTATCGCAAAGAATTATCCACCGAGATGTAATAATAAATTATAGAAATTATCAGAGTTAGAGGGCTATTCGCTTGCATCATTTACCTTATAAATAATTCTTGCTCCGTCGATTTTATTACAAGGGTTATTAAGTTTCAGTTGTAAATATAAATAATCGGTGCCTAGTAGTAATAATTAGTAATGGAATATACATTTTTATATCATGTGATGATGATACTTGTAGAAAAGAAACAGTCTTTTGTTATTTACATACAAATAAACGTACAACACTGTATGTCAATAGAAAATCTGTATAAATAAAAATCTTGCGTCTGTCTTTCAATCACTTTCTCCCAAGCTTTCATACTATGTGAAATTAGAAAAGAAAAGAAAAGAAAAGAAAAGAAAAGAAAAGAAAAGAAAAGAAAAGAAAAGAAAAGAAAAGAAAAGAAAAGAAAAGAAAAGAAAAGAAAAGAAAAGAAAAGAAAAGAAAAGAAAAGAAAAGAAAAGAAAAGAAAAGAAAAGAAAAGAAAAGAAAAGAAAAGAAAAGAAAAGAAAAGAAAAGAAAAGAAAAGAAAAGAAAAGAAAAGAAAAGAAAAGAAAAGAAAAGAAAAGAAAAGAAAATAAAATAAAATAAAAGAAAAGAAAAGAAAAGAAAAGAAAAGAAAAGAAAAGAAAAGAAAAGAAAAGAAAAGAAAAGAAAAGAAAAGAAAAGAAAAGAAAAGAAAAGAAATATTTTATTTGTATCTCCATACATAATAACTCTTAAAACTAAACATGTAGAGTACATATTGAGGAGAGTACAAATAGGAACCTGCGTCAGCTATTGTTGCAGATGAACTGCAACGCTGATATTCTCGCAGGACCAGAGGATATAATTTTAATAATTATATGTATATACTTAAATAATTATTATTATTAATTAAATGCTATTTAAAATATATACGACACTATAATATATACGCATACATTTTATATTATATTATTATGTAAATAAAAATAAAAAATATTAATACTAAAGACTTTTGGTTTTAATTAGCGGGTCTCCCTTGTTTGACCGAAAGGAATTTGACAAATTTTCACTTTTCTTTTCTTAAAAAATTTTTACTTAGCAAAAATCTATTCACAAAAAAATGTAACGCAAACCTGATGTTTGGGAAATTAACGTTTAAACTATAACTTGTTTACTAACTAGTACTTTTAACATTCTTTATTTAGTCAAATATTTCAGTTGGAATAACACTTTTTACGCAAAATCAATAATTATCCTAATCTAAATAGTTCAGTTCCGGGTAACCTACTAAAAACAATATCTTTCTTCTATTAATGCTTGTCGTTTCTGGCACTCGCCGGCCGCTACCGCGGCACCGCTCGCTCCGCTCACTCGGCTCGTGCGTAGGAGGTCACAGTTCTAACCTAACCTAACTATTTTTTTTTTTATAATTAACCTACTCTAACTACTTCCATAAATAAACTAATATCACCAAACGTTAATTGTCTGAAGATTGTTTGCTGTAATAAATCATTTGATAAAAGACCAAATGCCATAATGACATTATACTTGGTAATATTTTGCGAAGTAAAAATTTTACCAAATCAAAATATGCGTACTAAAATCATTCGAAATATTGCAATAGTATAAAAAAGGTTGCTAAAATTTGTTTGGGTAATGAAATGTTGTCAAAATCTTTTCGGCAAAACGACAGGATCTTTTCTTCTATAGTTATTAACCTCCAGCAAATTACCTTTGCTTTTATAGATGGGCACCAGCAAACTGCTACACCATTCATCAGGTATAGCTTCTTCCACCAACAACTTATTGATAGTAGAGGAGACGTGGAAGATCGACCTTCACCGATCTGATAACCAGATGAGACATTTTTTTTTTTTTTTTGTAATATAATTTATAAACAAATATGCCTATGATAACTTGCCCATCGAAAAGTGCTCATAGCTATTTTAAATTTAAGTAATTTTAATCAACCGCAAATATAACTTTGTCGTTTATACAAAAACTATGGAAAACAAAGTTATTTTCGGTGATGAAAAAGTGATAGTGATATTAGGATAGGTGAAGATCTCCTCAATCTCAAATCAAATCTCAACCTTGGAGAGGAAGCAATATAGCAACAAAGATCAAATAATTAGATTAAGTGCGATTCGGACTCGCCCATGAAGGGCCTCGCAGTTTAGGTACCGACTTAACATACCCTTCGTCTTCACTTAACACGATCACTTTTTCATCATCAAAAATAACTTTGTTTTCCATAGAGTTTGTATTAACGACAAAGTTATATTTGCGGTCGATTAAAATTAATTAAATTTAAAATAGCTATGAGAACTTTTCGATATGCAAGTTATCATAGGCATGTTTGTGAATAAGTTATATTTGATAAATAAACATTATGACTCATCTGGTTATCAGATCGGTGAAGGTCAATCTTCCACGTCTCCTTTA
This sequence comes from Euclidia mi, assembly GCA_944739405.2. NCBI lineage: Eukaryota > Metazoa > Arthropoda > Insecta > Lepidoptera > Erebidae > Euclidia > Euclidia mi. The sequence goes on from OX123201.2 coordinate 19,377,530, forward strand.
CTATGAAGAATAAACTTAACTGATACTCTCACTTCATCCTCACTTACCTTTCTTATTAGCCCCTCACTCACAGGTATATTTTCAAGCACACCACTCATTTTCTTCATTCATCAGTCTCGCAAAGTAATTCCTCTATCTATCCTTAATTTTGTCATCCGCGCAAAGCACCGTTCCATTTTCATATTTAATACACTTTATGTTACATACGTTCCTTGCTTTCCTCGCTCTAGCTTAAGCTAGCCGGTATAGTTATTTTTTGCCTCCCGGGCTCTCCAAGTTATTATATTAGCTCTTCTGGGCTGCTGCTTTTGCCAAAACAACGGTTTTGTTAGCTTTCTTCTTTAGGTCATCATACTCTACCTTCTTTTCTTGTTTCAGGCTGACATTCATTTCATCCACACCCTGGCATTCCTTAAATTTCCTCTTCTTATCCTTCAAAACCTTTTGTACTTCTGTCGACCACCACCATGTATCTCTATCTATCGTAACTTTTCCTTTTAATTCTCCTAAAATATCTTTCACTGCACTCCTGAAACACCCTGCCACTTCACTCCAGCATTCATTTATACTTCTACATTCCATGTCATCCATCGCTATAATTTTATTCACAACTCGCTCGCTAAATTTCCTTCCATATTCTTCATTTTAGGAGGTGGTCTCTCTCTGTTTCTGTTGCATATTACTTCTGTAGCAACTTCCATAATGAGGGGCCTGTGCTACGATACTAGATCTTCCCCGGGTATTATTTTGCAGTCTTTGACGTGTTTGAGGTTGCTGCGTCTGACGAGAAAATAATCAATTTGAGTCGTGTGATTGCCACTTTTATATGTAACTAGAGGACGCCAGCAGCCCCGCCTGCATTTTTTTTAATTTACCCGTTTTGGCCGATCCCGTGGGAATTTCGGGAATTCCCTTCTTAGTGCACCCCTACGGTCCCCAAGGAACATACATGCCAAATTTCAGCTTCCTGCACCCTATAGTTTCGGCTGTAGCGTGTCTGTCAGTCAGTCAGTAACGCAAGGATTTTATATATTAAGATTAAGTGACCTCCAAAAGAAGAGTCTTTTGAAACCATGCCTTGGCAATCGCCTGGTCATAGGCAATTGCCGATTGTAGCAGGCCTTTGTCCTCATTATTGCGATTACCGAATACCCTTTCATAGCCACTATTCATTCTTCTTACATGCCCATTAAAATCACCACCAACATACATTTCATCATGCACTGGGATATTCATCATAACACAGTCAAAGTCCTCCCAAAACTTCTCTTTCACCCTTTCATCACATCCTGCTTGTGGGGCATATAACATTCAGCATCACATTTTTAACATAACTTTCACAACTATCAGTCTATCATTCACCCTATTAACTTCTATCACTTTTTCTTTTAAATTACTATCTAAAACAATTCCCACACCATTTCTTTTTTCATCACTTTCGCTGTAGTAAAACTTGTATCCCTCACCAATCTCTCTCGCCTTTGTGCCTTTATACCTGGTTTCCTGTAAACTCGCCAGGTTTATCCGTCGCCTTTTAAGTACATCCGCTAATTCTCTGACTCTTCCGCTCACCGTCCCAACATTCCAACTTGCATACCACAACTTCACTCGCCGGGTTAACTTCTTACGTTGCACCCACCTGGCTTGGTGCAACAATCCTTGTCCATTTATCACCGCGGCCGGGTGCTGTCTCGGCGCGTCGCCTATGGGGTACGCCCTTGCCCCATCGCGCATCATAAAATTTATTCCAGCCATTCTGCATAAAAGATTTGGCAAAAATTTCACAATCGGCCGCCTGCCTGACACCACTCTTTGGGAATGCTATTGTTGGTAGTTTACTCGCCACCGTTCGGGTGACCAAATGTGCTGCTAAATATGCGCCTGGTCCCATGCGCCCATTAGTCGCCTCCTGCGATGCTCCGGGAAGAGCAAAGGGGTTGGTACTATTCTTTAAGTCCCGCACCACACGGACGTATTGAATAAGAATAAAGTATTATAAAAAATGTTATTATGTGGTCTCAACTACATACAACCATTTACATATACCGGAGATGACTGGGTCTGGTATGTGTTTACGCAACATGAGGTCAAAACTTATTTTAATTTCATATTTGGTTTATATATAATTATACCATTTCAGGGCCCAAGCTATTGGCGTATCTCAATGAGGTAATTGAGAATCCCAAGCCTCGAAGCGACCGCTGGCTATCAACTTCAGTTTCACTAGATCGATGGGACAGCGACGAGGCAAAACTTTGCTCAGCAGAATATCACACCAACAATTTACTGGTATTTTTTAATATTTTTATTGTTTATTATTGCCTATCATTTTGACTGCCAATCTGCCTGTTGTAAAGCATTTCTGCCTGTGATGCTAGAAATACTTAGATATAATCAAATGTAGTTTTTGTTTAATTAATCGTAAATCACATATGATTATTATTAGTTACATTCTAACTGTACTCGTAGCTAGCTGCAGCGATGCGAGCGGGCGCTATGGTGACCACGCTTTATTTAAGTTTTTATGAAACGTCCAGTACGTTTTTTAGCTTCTTTAGGAGTAATTTTTGTGTATTTTTTTATAACTTTTATTCAATCCCGACTAACGTTGGTAAAAATGCGCGCGACCCAGAATATCTCTTCTGCTTACATTGGAGTCCACTTGGCAGCGTATGATTTATTCTGATAGTCATTAACATACAATTTAAAGAGTTTTATTTGGATGTTTTGTTAGTCACATACCCAAATTATTTTAAACAAACATATAGGCTAAGAAAATATTTTCCAAATTCTTGAATAAAATAAACTGCACGGTTGGCATTGTGATTTAAAAGCGGCTACCTCGCCGCTTAGCACTGGGCCGAATGCTGTTCGATCCCAACACGAAACAAAACTGTGACATCCACAAATTATTGTTTCAAGTCGGCTGTATTTTGAGTCCGTTGGTTGGTTGTTTGCAAAATCCCCCGCGATACATGATTTATTCCTTGGGATTTGTTATATGGTGCTGATACACTTGAGCATTCACATGTAAAAAGCATTATTGCGAATGTTAGAAAATAGAAATACAAACGAGTGTAGCGAGCATTCTGCTCAGCATTCGGGCGAACATTCTAGCAGGTGTGCACAAAATTTTCTTCGACTTTTTCGCTGATAGAGCCTTTGCTAGGAAGATCGTAAAAATGTTCTGCTCTGACGGTTGTTCGGTTCGGCAAAACAAAAAAGAAATGCTCGTTGTTCTGTTACAAGCGTTATGGTTAAAACACCATAATAATAATAATAATATATATAAATATATACACTCACACCTGTATCACAGGCAGCGGATGGATGCGGGTGGCTCAGGATCGGTCTATGTGGAGAGCCTTGAGGGAGGCCTATGTCCAGCAGTGGACGTCTTTCGGCTGGTATGATGAGGATGATTCTATAATAATATATTTACGCTATTTCTGTGCTTTTCTAGAGTCCAGTCCTATTCGAGGAGACCACGAAGTTGATACCAAGCAACGCTGTACTAGTGGAAGTGGCACCTCATGGCTTACTGCAAGCTATCCTCAAGCGCTCGATGCCTGAAGACAGCCTTAATGTGCCTCTCACTAAACGCAACCATCCTGATAATGCTTTTTTCTTCCTTAAGGCAATTGGAAGGTGCTTAATTTTTTTTTTACAATTTAGTCTATCAGACTAATACGTTTTTGCAAATTAGATTTGAGTTAATCTTAAATCAGACATAAAATTATTTTTGAACTTATCCCTTACATAATAATTCTTAGTTCGATGTACTTAGAAAAATATATTCTTTTAAGAAATCGAGTTATAACTAAGTATTTTCAGATATATTACTACTTGAATATTTACTTCATTAGTTTCCCTGACGATAACCTTCGCTGGTAGAACATACACTTATATTGTATATTTTACTGTAATATTTACCTTTCTTTTTAGCTTATACGTGAAAGGATACTTACCAAAGGTTCAAGCTTTGTATCCGAAAGTAGAATTTCCCGTATCAACAGGCACACCCATGCTGTCGCACTTAATAGAGTGGGTCCATGTGGAAAAATGGTAAGTTTTGAAGCAGCTACTGACTTTCTAATAGTTAAGTGATAGAAACTTCACTAGTTTGTTATCAAATCCAATAATAAGACCGGTCACAAGAATTGATGAAGTTGAAAACGTAAATCATAAAAGATGAAATAAAAATGTAGGACGATTTTGATTCATAACGTGTGTTCGTCAACACACGTTATGAATCAAAATCGTCTGGCGTGTCACTGTTAAAATGAAAGAACCGCTTACTAGTCTTACCAAATTTGGCAGAATATTAGGTTTCCTATTTCATTAGGTACAGCAAAATACACGAGTTGAAATGTCTTAGATAGGACAACGAAATATTGAAGGTTTGTTTTTGGTAAATGTATTATGTTTTGTAGAAAGTCATAGAACCAAAGGTGTTGATTATGATGTTAGTAACATAGTACTGAGAGCTTAACGGTGGTTTACAAATAACCCTGTATACTTTGTGAAGTTTTATACTTTTTATTTTTTATCTTACGCTCGATTAACTAGTTGATATGTAACTTGCTAATACACCAATCTATGCAAATTATAATTTTCTCGTTACAGGGATGTCGATATCATTTCATGTGAAGATAAGCGGTTGGCCGCAGCTGCTCAGTTTAGGATATCTACCCACGACGAACAACTCAGTTACTTGTGAGGCAATGTCATAAGAGGTGTATGTAAATCTTACACTTAATTAAAATAAATATCTATCTGTATTCGCAACAAACATGAAATTTACATTAAAATACAACTAAATTGCTATTCGAATCATCGTATAGGTTTTGAATAATAAATTCTTCATCTTCGAATCATAAAATAATTTTATATTTTGCTTCGTTTTTCATTATACTGAAGTGTAGTAAGCAGATATGTCAAATTGTCGAGGGCGCTACCTCGAAAATGTATGCCGTTTTTTCTTACCGCTTTTGAAGCAGTGAGACACACTAGCATAGTGAATATTTTGTAAATTATTTATCAGGTCTTTATCTAGTAAATCTTGTTAATCCTATGAATGATATAAGATTTCAGATAGTTTTGTGATGGCATGCCATGTAAAAACAATGTCGCACACATTCAAATTCATGGCTAACACTTAGCGATGACCTCTGCACGATTTTTTGACCTTCGAGGTAGTCTCCTAAATGCCTTATAATTATTCTCCATTTCCATACGCCATCATACAAATGAATTTCGCTACAAATTTCCTTCTGTACTCATTTCTATTATATACTACTATTTTTATATATAATATATGTATAACAAAGTTCTTATACGTTTCAGGAAAAATATGCTATCCTTACGCATCTGCTTTGGTTGCTGTATGGGATACGCTCGCAATGAGTTTAGGAATACCTAAACGTGAATCCACAGTACAATTCCGTGATTTGTACTTTTATGGTCAACCGTTGCTGCATGATCAGAGAGCTCTTCGATTAGACATCGGAGTTCACAAAGGAACGGGATTCTTTGAAGTGAGGATGTTTTCCATTTTGAAGATCTTTTTATTAGCACAGGTGGAAAATCTATTTTTCTGGCAATACTGCTAAGAACAATCTCTTCCACTGATCTTATTAGGGTTAAGATAGCTGACCTGACCGTAGTCAAAGATGGGTAAGAGCCAAGACTGTACTCGCAATCTTATTAGCGGCTGGTGGCAAATTGCCTAACTTATGCAATGGTCCAGATAATGTTAACAGTTTTTAGCGAAGGCAAAAACACGTTTCACAAATTAGGGACAAACTACACACTTCTTAAAAAAATAGCCCTTTTTATCTACGAAAGTAGCTTATTTACATGCGTTGTATTCGTTTTAAGGTCACGAACAACCGATCAAAGGTAGCAACTGGATACATCTCATTCAACATAGATAAAACTTCACTGATGCCAGAAACAGCAATAGAACCTAGTGACATGAAATTAAATTCCAAAGATGTATATCAATTATTAGCAGACAGAGATTATAATTACTGGTAAGTAAATAAAATATTAATAACAAAGCAATGAAGAATTAAAAATCTGAAAAATGTTGATAACCTACATTAATATTTTCAGCGATGAGTTCAGAAGCATCGAGGGCGCCAGCTCATCTTTCTGTGAAGCGATGCTTATTTGGAAGAAAAACTTTGCGACACTCATCGATGGGATGCTTCAATTGAATGCGTTGCAGCAAGATCATAATGCAGTATCATTGCCATCATACGTCAGAAGATTGGTCATAGATGGTAAAGAACACGTCAAAAGTCACGAAAGACAATTCAATGACAAACGTGTTATGAACGCATTCGTAAACAAAACTCTGGGTTACACAAAGTAATGACATTTCAACATGTTTCTATATTATTGCTTTCAAAACTACAGTGATTTATAATATTATGAATATTTTAGATGCGGTGGAGTTGTGATACATAGTATAACATTTAAAAACTTGCCTCCGCTTAATGAAAGCTTTGAAAATCTCAATTTAGTCACTGTACCTGGATTTAATGCAGATATAACTAAACCATTGGTAGGTACTAATATTAACAACAATTATATCCTCCTAATAATTATATCTCCTCATGTACTTAAACTTAATTAATATAATTAAGTTTAAGTACATGAGGAGTTTGTTTGTTCAGGTTAGTTTTTCGATCGTAATAATAATGGATGTGGAAAAATAATTTCAATGTTTGATAAAATTTATATACGCAATAGCTTTAAATTGACCCGATGACACTTCGTCACAAAACTGTTTGCCTCCACCCATGCTGAATGATTTTATATTTAATTCAATTGAGAAATGTTTGATAAATATTATTATTTACTTTTATGAAATGATAATATCACTTAATGATTTGCAGCAGGCGAAATTGATTACAAAAGTTACTCTACAAAGTTCGGAAAATGGTAAACTGGACTCTTTACAGTGGGTGCAGTGTCCGAATACTGTTTCTTCTAATCTCTCCGTAAAGGTTTGTATAATTTAAAATGTAAGATTTATTTCGTTTTGATAAGTAGCGCATAGTGACTTCAAAATGCAAAACATAGTAAAGCGAAAACGCGAAATAGGCAACAAATATTGCCTTGTCCTTGAATTATTTATTGCCAAATGGTAAAGACTGAAGAAAAAGTCTAAAGACATTTGAAGTCTGCCAACCCGCACTTGGACAGCGTGGTGGACTATGACCTTACCCTTCTCATAGTGAAAAGAAGCCAGTGCCCAGCAGTGAGACAGTATAAAGCGCTGATGATGAAAGGCTGAAGAATGGAAAGATCAATGTACAACAATTTTATCATATCGTAGTTTCATATGGTGCTGTAGTAAATTTTATCACTGTCCTCAAACAAAGATTTAATTAAATGTGTTTTTTTTTTCAAAGGTTCATTATAGTGGCCTCAACCTGGTGGATGTTAAAAGAGCTAATGGAACTATAGAAAACGAGCACAACATGTATGGAATGGACTACAGTGGAGTGACAACGCGGTATGAACTTGTTTTATAATTTAATTAAAATTTGTTAGCATTCGGGTAGCTTTGGTATTATGGTAAGGGTGTGTTCAGGTCAAAGAAAGTAAGTATATGCCGGTTGAAGATAAAGTTTATTATACAGTTCACAGAAGAGTAGAATAGGTACATGACACTGAAGGATAGCACGGAAAACCATATATAGAATAGAACAGAAGGAGTAGAATAAGAGATTCACAGCACAGGAAACGAAGAAAAGTACACTTTTATGAGATCGCGTAATATCGGTGATGCGCGGCGGAACAGCGGGTGACGCGGGCTTCGCGTAGGAATGACAATTTTCAACTGGCTAGCGAGCGGCTCGCATCCTTGTGGCCGGTAATGTTTCTAGAACCTACCGAGTGTGCGTTTCCAATACACAACAAGTAATATTGTAATACTTAGTTATTTAAATACTTTAATACTTAGTTATTTTTGTTGTGTTTTTTGTATGGTGTTGGAAAATAATAAATATATATAATAGTGATAGGATAAGGTTTTATTTAGGATAGGTAAGTAAATATAGATATTTAGGATAAGTAAACATAAAATAGGTGTCGTGAAATAAAGTAAATATATTATAATATGTGATATTGTGTATCAGTTATTATATATACCTAATAATATTGTGGATATGCCACATCACTCCCCCCCAGAGCCCGTCATGGGCGAAAAAAATCGGGAAAGCGTACTCTGCGGCCCGATCGCGTTCTTCTGACATCTCCCTGAGATGTAGGATTTCGACTAATGGAAACGGGATCTGGTAAGGGGCTAGGATGGGGACTTGAGGTTGAAGGAGCATTGAGGGTAGGGTCGGGCGATGGGTCAACCAGCATATAGGCCGGCTGAAGGCGGTCTATGCATACTGTGACATTTTTCCCATTAAATTGAATTTTGAAAGTTTTATCACTTCTTTCGAGAACTTTATGGGGACCAGAGTATGGTGGCTGTAGAGCACCACGTATTTTGTCATCCCGAAGGAACACATGACTCGACGACATCAGGTCTTTATGGACAAAAATTTTATCTTTATTGTGACGTGCAGCTGGTGCCGTTCGCAGTCTTGATGTAAAATGACGCAAACGGGAAGTGAAGTCCGATATATCGGTACTGAAAGGGGTCGTGGTTTGAAAGAATTCGCCGGGTAGGCGTAATGCTTCTCCATAAACTAACTCGGCTGACGAGGATGCTAGATCGTCCTTAAATGCACTTCTGATGCCTAACACAACTAAAGGAAGGGTTTCAACCCAATTGCTATCCGCGTGGCACATTATTGCTGCTTTTAACTGGCGGTGAAATTGTTCCACTAGCCCGTTACAGGCTGGGTGATACGCGGTGGTTCTGCGATGTTTGAATCCGATCACTTTTCCGAGATACTGGAAAAGTGACGATTCAAACTGTCGACCGCGATCGGTGACGATATCCGTTGGACATCCAAATCTGGATATCCAGGATATCAATGCCTTCCCAACCGACTCGGCAGTGATGTCCACCATTGGTGTAACTTCCGGCCAGCGAGTGAAACGATCCACCGCTGTTAGGCAGTAACGGTAATTCTGTGATACAGGAAGAGGACCGATAATGTCCACGTGAATGAAGGAAAATCGAGCCCGTGGTAGGTCGAACGTGCCCAATGGAGAAGACACGTGACGATGAACCTTAGCACGTTGGCAGGCTAAGCAGTGCCGAGCCCACTCCCGACAATCTTTACGAACTCCAGGCCAAACAAATCGTTCGGCAACAAGTTTAGCCGATGCGTTTGCGCCTGGATGGCTAAGGCTATGCAAACTATTGAAAATTTGTTTCCTTAGCGGTTTTGTAACAAAAGGTCTAGGGGAAGGGGTGCTGACGTCACAATAAAGATCAATTTGAGTGTTAGGAATTCTCAACTTTTCCAGGCGTAATGACGATCCTTCTCGCAAAAGCTGAGCCAACTCTTCGTCAGATGCTTGGGATGAAGCTAGAATATTTAGATCGATTGGCGTTTGCAACTCGTCAATACGTGATAGGGGGTCAGCAACGACATTGTCTTTCCCTTTGATATGTCTTATGTCGGTCGTAAATTGGGATATGTAGTCGAGGTGGCGAAACTGTCGAGGCGAGTAGTTAGCTTTCCTTTCGCTGAAAGCGTAACTGAGGGGCTTATGGTCTGTGTATACTACAAAATGCCTTGCCTCGAGCATATGGCGAAAGTATTTGATGCTTTCATATATGGCTAAAAGCTCGCGGTCATTGGGTAAATAGTTTTGCTGGGAGGGACTCAGCTTCCGCGAGAAGAATGCCAAAGGTTGCCATGAATCGCCTTTGAGTTGTTGCAAGACTGAACCCATTGCAAGGTCGGACGCATCTGTAACAAGGGCGAGTTCGGCCTGGCAATCAGGGTGTGCGAGTAATGCAGCATTAGCAAGGCTCTCTTTGCATTAATTGAATGCAGTCAAAGTTTCACCAGATATATCTACTGGTTCAGATGCTTTAACAGAACCTGCGAGGAGGGCGTTTAAAGGGGCTTGAATTGCCGCTGAATGGGGTAAAAGTCGCCTATAAAAATTGAGCATTCCCAAAAATCGCCTGAGTTGTCTGATATTTTTGGGAATTGGAAAATCCTTTATTGCCTGGACCTTGGATTCCAGAGGTTTGGTGCCGGATGCGGAGATTTGGTAGCCTAAGAATGACACTTCAGGCTTACCAAAGACGCATTTAGCTGTGTTAACAAGTACGCCGTATTCCTTCATGCGAGTGAAGAGCTGATGAAGGTGGGTTTCATGGAGAGCGCTATTCCGCGAGAAAACTAGGAAATCATCACAGTAAGGATAAACAAAGTCGAACCCTCGCGTCATCTCGTCAGCAAACCTCTGAAATGTTTGGCCTGCATTTCTCAGACCAAAGGTCATACAAGGGAACTCAAAGAGCCCAAATGGCGTGGTTATGGCGGTCTTCTTAATATCGTCCTCGTGGACTCTTATTTGATTATAGGCCTTAACGAGGTCAATTGTGCTGAAGGCCTGACATCCCGCAATATGGTGGGAGAAGTCGTGAATGTGCCTAAGTGGATAACGGTCTGGTATAGTCCGTGCATTAAGCATCCGATAATCGCCGCAAGGCCGCCAGCCGTTATCCTTCTTGGGCGCTAGGTGTAGAGGGGAAGCCCAGGGGCTGTCAGAAGGGCGCGCCGTACCATTGTTGATCATAAGTTCAAACTCTCGTTTGGCGATCTTCAATTTGTCAGGCGCTAGTCTGCGGGGAGAGCAATGAATAGGAGGCCCGGGTGTAGTTCGAATGTAGTGTACTGTGTTGTGTACTGGAAACACTGGTGTGCCTGAAGGGCGTGTAATCTCGGGGAACTTACTCAGAATACCGTGGAAACGCGTGTCACCCGTTGAAACCTTAACAGAAAAAATATTAGCATTAGCAATTGAAGCATTAGCATATAGCGTAGTTGTATTATCTATAAGGCGTTGGTTGCGGCAGTCTACTACTAAATTGTAAAACAAAGAAAATCGACGCCTATTATCGGCTTGGCGACATTAGCTACCGTAAAGCGCCAAGCAAAATTTCTTCTTAATCCTAAGTTTAGGCTAAGCTCGAGGAATTCGAAGGTTTCAATGGTCGATCCATTGGCAGCAGTCAGCTGGAAGTCGGTCATGGCACGACGTTCCCGAAGCGCAGAGTGTGGGAAGACGCATAGGTCGCTACCGTTGTCCACCAGAAACTGGACGTTCGTGTTGCGGTCGGTCACGAACAGGCGACCAGGCATGGGTGGACAGTCGTCAGTCGCCATTACCGACTGCCCATGGAGTTTTCCGCCTTGGTTGAAGAATAGTCGCACGGCTTCAAACAGGTATGCGCCCGGGGTCCAAACTTTGCATGGTACCAACATATTGGATATTTCTTATAGCTGGAACTGGAACGGGTTCTTGAAGATGATCGGCGGGCGCGTTCGCGTGGCCTTGAACGGTCGGTAGAACAACAAGATCGCCGGGTATGTTCTTCAAGCTTTAGGGTAAGCTGTTGTACCATTTTCTTAAGCTCTGCTATTTCACTGGTGTGATGAGGCCCAGTTCCACTACCAGATGCGGCGGCGACGGTACATGGTGTTGCCAATTCTTGTATGCGATCTGCCAGGTCAGCCAGCTGTTCCAGCGAATGAGTGGTTTGGGACGCTAGAACTGTTTGCATATTGTGTGGTAAGCGATTACTCCATATTGACTTCAAGAAGTCGTCCGGGACGGCAGGACCTGCTAAGTTCTGCAGGTGTCTCAGGAACTGGGACGGTTTCCTGTCACCAAGTTCTTCATGGGTTAGTAATTGCCTCACCTTCTTTTCATGAGAGGCGGAGAGGCACTTTATCAATTCACTCTTGATCTTCTCATACCTATCTCGCATAGGAGGATTGATAATAATGTCCTTTACCGCCTTCGCGTACTGTAAGTCTAGGTTGTTTATGACGTTGGCAAATTTTGTGGCATCGTCGTTAATGTTATAACACCGGAACTGTCCTTCCAACAGCGCAAACCACAGTTCTGGATCCTCTGGAGAGAACGGCGGCACCTTTATTTTCAATTTACGCCCGTCATTGTCCTCGCGGTCAGTGGAAACGCGCACTTTGCGTTTCATTCGCGTGGCCACGTTAGCTTCTGGATGCGAGCTAACTGTTTTTGCCGAATCCGTATCACTGTCGCTCATCTCGTGCTTCGTGTCCTTACAGGGGTCACCAGATATGGTAAGGGTGTGTTCAGGTCAAAGAAAGTAAGTATATGCCGGTTGAAGATAAAGTTTATTATACAGTTCACAGAAGAGTAGAATAGGTACACGACACTGAAGGATAGCACGAAAAACCATATATAGAATAGAACAGAAGGAGTAGAATAAGAGATTCACAGCACAGGAAACGAAGAAAAGTACACTTTTATGAGATCGCGTAATATCGGTGATGCGCGGCGGAACAGCGGGTGACACGGGCTTCGCGTAGGAATGACAATTTTCAACTGGCTAGCGAGCGGCTCGCATCCTTGCGGCCGGTAATGTTTCTAGAACCTACCGAGTGTGCGTTTCCAATACACAACAAGTAATATTGTAAATATTTTAATACTTAGTTATTTTTGTTGTGTTTTTTGTATGTTGTTGGAAAATAATAAATATATATAATAGTGATAGGATAAGGTTTTATTTAGGATAGGTAAGTAAATATGGATATTTAGGATAAGTAAACATAAAATAGGTGTCGTGAAATAAAGTAAATATATTATAATATGTGATATTGTGTATCAGTTATTATATATACCTAATAATATTGTGGATATTCCACAGTATATAATAATATCGTCGTCTGGATATGAATGGGTAAATATTAATAACCTACGGATTAGAGAGCAGGTCACACACCTAAGGTGTCAGAGGGTTCAAGTTCAGTGGAAGGCAATGGAGCGAGCTACATTCAGGGTTACCCTGTGAGACCGCATCTGAAATGGTATGGAAGAGAACGTCATTAATATAGCTTTACGGACAGTGAAGCTCAGGTGGCAGTGAACAGGACATGTAGCTCAATAACTCAATGGCTTTTGGGGAACCTTCCTAGGTTCTGGAGCGAAGAAGAAGAAGTAAAGAAGAAGAAGAATGAAGGTGACGTAGCCATTTCAGGCCCCGCAGGATGGGCCGCAGAGCCTGAAATCGAGCTCAACGGTGTACCAGTCGAGAAGCCTATATCCAACAGTCGACAACGGCCGGTTGATAATGATAATGATGCGCCAAGATCACTGTCACATAGTTCAGTTCTCGTCTCCTAGTAACGGTGTTTTCTGTTTAACTGTAATCTTAATATATAAAATCCTTGCGTTACTGACTGACTGACAGACACGCTACAGCTGAAACTATTGGGCGCAGGAAGCTGAAATTTGGCATGTATGTTCCTTGAAGACCGTAGGGGTGCACTAAGAAGGGATTTTACGAAATTCCCACGGGATCGGCCAAAACAGGTAAATTTAAAAAAATTGCAGGCGAAGGTGCTGGCGTCGTCTAGTTGAATATAAATAAGTAAAATGCTTATTTTAAATTGTCTTTCGGGATTTATACCACGTACCTTTGTTTGGAGTAACCGATATTTCGGCACTGTTGCAAGCGCTATGTTCACGGATGTACTGATTAAAATAAGTTTAAATGTCTACTCAAGTTTAAATTCCTAAAATGCTTATGTTGTGAATATTAGTATTATTTACGATATTGGCGACGATGTCGATTGATTTAAAGAAACATAAACGATCACGAGCCACCCTACGTGGTGTGCTAACGAAATCTAAAAATGCATTTCAAGAAGAAACAAATTTACATACTTTTGAAGAGATCGAGACTCGATTGATGAACTTACAGAATACATTTGAAGCCTTACAAGTGTTACAAAACCAAATTGAAGAAGAAATAGAAGACGAGCACCTCGAGGTAGAAATTCAATACAGATTTAAATGTGACGAAACTTACACGGATTTACACTCGAGGATGGTACGTTTTCTGAACAAACTAAGACCCACGGCTACCGCCGCTCCTACCGCTAACCAAGTTGCCCCCGTAGCAACATCACAACGCGAGCAACAGCCTGGACTGAATTTTCAACCCTTTCAAGACAAAGAGACTTTCAAAAATTTCACCAAGCGGCTTTCGTTATACTTACAACTCAATAATATAACTGATCCAAGAGTGAAAGTCTATACGCTACTGTCTACGATTCCATCTGAATTACAGGAAAGGATTCACGATCTGTGCTCCTCAGATGGTCTTACTACAATCTTGGATAATTACATTGATCCAAAACCAAGTATATGGGCTTTTCAACACACATTTATATCACGTTTACAGCCAGATAAATACGCTGCTGAATTAAAAAGATTGTCGTCGAATTGCGAGTTTAAATGTCGGCACTGCGTGAAACCTACGCTTGATTCCTTCTTGTCACTTCAATTCATACGAGGCTTGAAGGATGGTGAGATACGCACTAAAAATCCTACAAGAAAGGAACACTACAGAATTCTCTATATTGGTGCACATCGCCACATCTATGGAAATAGGAAAAACCGAAAATACAAGCATGTCATTAAGTACCTATAAATCGAATAACGACAACGACATACGTACAATTTCAAAAGCCGTCAACCTACCCCAACCCTTGCCAAAAAACAATGCTAGAAGGCCACCGATATCAATACGAGGCCTAAAAGGTAAATGTTTTCGTTGTGGTAAAGATGACCACAAAGCAAATGAATGTGGCGCTATCCGAAGTACATGCCGCAAGTGCCAAAAAGAAGGCCATCTGGCTCGAGTGTGTCTTCCAAGAAATAATAACACAAACCAACTGAGTCATTCTTCCAGTTCCATCAGCACCGACAAGATAGCCGAAATCAACCTTATAAAGAGTGAAGGTTCAGACAAATTTGTATTACCAATATCGATATTGAAGGCAAGAAAGTAAACATGGAATTTGGCACAGGGGCATCACTTTCTACCATATCACTAAAGGACTACAGAAAGCTGGGTGTCAGCATGAAAATATTAAAAACGGACATGAAACTAAGAATAAATACAGGGGAAGTCTTCAAACCCACCGGCGTTGCATACGTTAAATGCCAATACAAGAAACAACTGTTTTATGGTAAATTGTACAGGTTATTTATTTCAATTCAATTATTTTACAACTAATTACATTTCTACTAACTATTACTTAATTACTATTTACAACTAAAACTATACTTATAAACCTATAACTAAATTAAAAAGAAAATAAAATAATATATTCTTTCAAAACGCAAGGCACGAGGCGTTTAGGCGTCGTAGTATACCTCCGCATCAATGTCATGGGGTAACGTGCCCAGAAGGCTGGCAGCATTGCCACGCTGGATGGCAATGCTGATTCTTTGAGCAAAGAATAAACCAACCTTCTAGTCACGTGAGACGTCGATCAAGCGTTTCGAAATTTCTCGGTACAAAATACGAGCGCTCGGGCCCTATGGGCCCAACGTTTCTACCCCAAACGGCTCAAATATGTAATTGCCGACTAAATTTCCGTATTTGCGCCGTTTTAGGGTTTCCGCCGTTGCAGCAGCAGCGCCAGCATGACCTGCTGTGCTTGGAATATGTGATGGCGCAAGGGTATCTACGCACGTTGCGTCCCACACCAAAGGCCTACCCATTTTCCATGGCAACAACGACATACCATCAGGTCTCTTCCCGTCGTCTCGTACCAAACCATTTGGTTCGAGTACAGCTGGTACGCTAGACGCGGCAAAAGTACGACGAATTATGTCATTCAAATTAGAATGTCGTGGAATTCTACCTGCGCTTCTGCTGCAAGAAAGCCCATGATGTCCGAGGTTATCGACGTCTTCTCCACAATGGCACCGGTGCGGAGAAACACAAGGAGCACCCAAACGTAGGCAAGTGGCAATACGGAACGTCTCATCGTCCAACATGGTTCCTGTGTTGGAAGATGGTAGTGCTTGTAGCCAAAGACCGGACTCCCATTCCCCCACAGCCAGCAAGTGAGCACGCTCTGCAACATTAGAAGCTGTTGACAAAATATTTTTTCTTACTAAGTTACAGAGCGGCAAGTCCCACTGTCTCTGGGAGAAAAGGTTGGTAGGCAATTCAGTGTTTGGACAAGCCATTTTCCAGGCGTTTAAAGCCTCAGTTTTGCACAGCACTTCCGAATCAACTAGTGTAGGTGTTAAAATTTTCCTAGTTAACTCTTCCGTGCTGTGAACCGAAGACAAAAACGCCGGTAACCTGACACTGGAAATTTTGCGAAATTGTACATAATAAACAAAGACGTTGATCCTATACTGGGTAGAAGCTGGATGAAGGAATTTAACGTTAAGCTCGCCGACATCAAAACCATACAAGCATGCAAGGAAGTACCAATACTGGACAAATTACTAGAAGAATTTGTGAGTACTGTATTCACTATTCAGAATTTGAATTTGAATCTAGGCGAAATCCCGAACATTCGAGGCCACCAAACGCTCAAAGAAAATACTTAGCCAATTTTCATCAAACCACGGAGAATACACACTTAGAGCTAAAGTAGACGACGAAATCGACCGGCTGGTGCATCAAGGCGTGATTACTAAAATTAACCACTCTGACTGGGGCACACTGGTTGTGCCTATCGTGAAGCCAAATGGAAGCATAAGGCTTTGCACAGACTACAAAGTAACCTTAAATAAAGTTATCAAGGATGAAAACTATCCAATTCCGATTATCGAAGACATCCTAGCCGAAATGAGTGGTGGAAAACTTTTTTGCACGCTGGACATAACGCAAGCTTATCTCAACATGGTAATAGACGAAGAAAGCGCCCTGTTACAAACCTTCATTCATTCATTCTGGTCGTTCCCTCAATGCTGAGGATCGTGACTCTATGTCAATTTTCTCCACTTGGTCCGGTTCTGCGCCATATGTACCGCACCCTGTATCCGGCCTCCAGTCACCTCAGTTACAAACCTTAAGTACGCATAAAGGCTCCTACAAAGTTAATAGACTGATGTTTGGAGTCAAAGTCGCGCCGAGTCTCTGGCAAAAGTATATGGATCTATTAGTACAAGGAGTAAAATGTTTCTTTGACGACATTATAATCCAAGGATCCTCAGAAGATCAACTGCTACACAGACTGAGACAAGTTTTAGAGAAGCTCAAAAAACGCAACCTTCGTGTCAACAAAGAAAAGTGTCACCTTTTCAAACGAAGTATCAATTACTTGGGACACACAATAGATAAAGATGGATTACATAAAACATACATACATATCGTCACGCCTTTTATCCCCGAAGGAGTAGGCAGAGGTGTATTTCTACACCCACTTTTCGCCAGATATACTTTAGTCCCACGTAATAAGGGGCGAGCCTATTGCCGTACCGGGCACATTTCTAGACTCCGTGCTGCTACTGAGAATTTCGTGACAGAAAAACCCAATAACACTGCCCGACCCAGGAATTGAACCCGGGACCTCCCGATCCCACGTGCACATTTATGCCGCGAGACCAACGAGGCAGTCGCATAGGGTTTGATGTCGAGTTTGCCGTCTCTACGCAAAGATGGTATTTGCATCGTGTTATCCCTTAGTCGCCTCTTACGACACCCACGGTAAGATAGGGGGTGGTGACACTTGTATTCTATGCCGTCAACCACACGGCACATTTTTTACACACACAGATTACATAAAAACCAAGATAAAACAAAGGCCATCGCTAACACAAACCAACCAACAAAATGTAAATGAACTAGGGACATTCCTGGGAATGGCCAATTATTACAACAAATTTATTCCTAACGTTGCATCTATTACCAGCTCTTTAAACCTGCTACTTAAGAAAGGGATGAAATTCGTGTGGTCCACCAGATGCGAAGAAAGTTTCAAACAGATTAAAAAAGAAATTCTCAGTGTTAGAGTCCTCATACATTTCGACCCAGACAAACCGCGTATTTTGGCTACAGACGCTGCACCATCAGGGCTTGGAGCAGTCATCTCACACAAGTTACCCGATGGGATGGAAAGTCCGATGCCTTTGCATCAAGATCCTTAACTAGCAGTGAAAAGAAATACAGTCAAATTGACAAAAAGCAACAGCAATTTTATGGGGCCTAAATAAATTTTCCATTACTGTTACGGCTGGAAATTCACCCCAATTACAGACCATAAAGCACTCACTTAAATTTTCCACCCACACCAAACGCTACCCACGTTAAGCACTATGAGACTTTTTCACTACGCACATTTCCTGTCCGGCTTCGACTATGACATTCAATATAGAAGTACGTTAAATCACTCAAATGCAGATTCTCTCTCGATTCCTAGTTGAAAAAGTTAACGAAAACACTATTGATCAACATTGCGCTTTTCAATTGAGACAAATGAACATATTAGATGTCACTCCGGAAATAATCGCTAAAGAAACAAAAGAAGATGCTGAACTCCAAAACTTACTTCGAGCGCTTAAATCAAGGCAGCCGCTGCGAGTATCGGGATACAAAGATAATGAGTTGACGCTCCAAGATGACTGTATTCTGAAAGGTACAAGAGTAATGATTCCACAAAAATTACGTGAACGGATTTTAGAAAAACTGCACGCAGGACATATAGGTATTCTGAAAATGAATTTCCAAACTTCCAGCCTACGGCTTGCCGCCTCGATTGTGCAACTGGGTTGCCAGCTTCCTGCATGAGCGCCGTATACGAGTCCTTTATAACGGTGAGTCATCGAAGTTTCTCCAGGTGAATGCTGGTGTGCCTCAGGGGTCCGTGTTATCGCCCACGCTTTTTCTTCTGCATATCAATGATATGCTCACTTTTGAGGGCATGCATTGCTATGCAGATGACAGTACTGTACATGGGCGATATCTCGGACACCCTGCGGCTAAGCAAGCCGATACTGAGGAGTATAGGTGAACACTTGTTGCTGAGCTTGACTGGGTTCTGAATTGCATCTCGCATTGGAGTGATGAGAACCTGGTCGAGTTCAACGCCAAGAGAACACAGGTGTGCGCATTCTCAGCCAAGGTATCTCCATTCCTTCCCCATCTCTCTCTTCTGGACACTCCACTACCGATTCAAGACAGCCTCAATATCCTAGGTATGGACATACGCAGAAATCTCACAAATCTCACTACATCGAGGGTGTCATCAAATCCGCATCTCGGAAACTTGGAGTCCTGAACAAGGTGAGGAAGTTTTTCACGCCGGAGCAGTTGTGTCTGTTATACAAGACCCAGGTTCACTCCTGCGTGGAATATTGCTCTCACCTTTGGAATGGCTCCGCTCAGTACTTATTGGCCGCCCTCGATAGGTTGCAGCTGTCCGTGCTGTCCGTGTCATTTGGGATCCAGAGGCCAATAAGACTCTTGAGTCACTGCAATTACGCAGCGACGTGGCCTCAATGGCTGTCTTCTATCACATCTATCACGGTGAGTGCTCCGAAGAGCTCGTCAAGTAATTCCACCCTCTCCTTTCCTATCCCGAACGACACGTGCTGGGTTGAGGTGCCACTCTTACACGGTAGAACAGATACCATTACGCACCAAACGGTTCGGTGCCTCTTATCTCTGCCGTACCAATAAGATGTGGAACTCTTTACCAGCCCATGTGTTTCCCTCCATTTATGATCCTGGGTCCTTTAAGTGGGCGTGAAAAAGCTTTTCTCAAGGGCGTCAAAGTGAGGGCCATCATGCCATAATGCCATGCTGGCTGCTGGGATGATGGCCATCACTATGGGACTTCACTGACGCTTAACATCAGGCAGCATGGAGTCAATTTGTTCGGCAGAAATAAAAAAAAATGAAATTACTGGCTTGCAGCTGCGTTTATTGGAAAAATATTGATCACGACATTGAAAACAAGGTGAACTCATGTGGAACTTGTCGATTAGAGATGAATGAACCTGCAAAAGCCCCCATTCACCATTGGGAGGAACCTTAGGGTCCCTGGCAGAGAATCCACATCGATTTTGCAGGTCCCATGTCGAGCTATCAACTTTTGATTTTAGTCGACGCTTATACGAAATGGGTAGAGATCATACCGATGAAAAACACTACAAGTTCATTCTGTATCACTAAGTTCAAGGAAACTTTCAGCATGTTCGGACTACCTTACACCCTTGTCTTCGATAACGGTAGACAATTCGTCTCTAGAGAATTTGAAAACTTCTTATCGAGCAACGGTATAGTCCACAAAAAAATTGCCCCGTACCACCCTGCCACTAACGGACAAGCAGAACGATTTGTTCAGACGGTCAAGCGAGCATTGCATAAATTGGAGGGGGAGACAGGCGGATTTATACACAAAATCCTGGCAGTCAAAAATATCCTTAGGTCAACCCCTGGCCCGTCCGGTGTCACCCCGTTTGTCCTCATGTTTGGAAGAGAGATTAGGACTAATTAACAAAGAATGGTCAGAAAACCCTCAAAGGAAAATGAGAGAAACGCTGACGCTGTCAGTCCCTCAGGTTTAAGGCAGTTTGTTCTAGGGAGTCGAGTACAAGCCCGGGCCTATTCCACCACCACCATTTCCCGCAAATTGGGGAATCTTCACTACGAAGTGAAGATGGACAGTGGGCTCACGTGGATTCGTCACTTTAACCAGCTACTCCCAGCTCCCTTGATTCACGGCGGAGGCGTGACACATACTTCAGTTCTCGTCTCCTAGTAACGGTGTTTTCTGTTTAACTGTCATTGAATATAAATAAGTAAAATGCTTATGTTGTGAATATTGCTATTATTTACGATAATCACAATAATCATTCTTCACCTTAACACTCCACCGTTCTTAAATTACTTACTAGTCGTAGTCCGGTAGATTTGGTTTAAACAAATAGTTAATCTCTCCTACCCCTTCGACATGACCATTTAATATAATTTACTAGAAATAAAAAAGGTAAAACAAAATTGTGCCTTACGTATCTCTTATTTTCTAGTGGTGAGCGTGTGATGGGTATAGTACATTGTGGTGCGGCCAGTACACAAGTGGAGGCGCAGCCGGAGCTGCTGTGCCGGTGCCAGCGCATTGGAGTCTAGAGGATGCTGCCACTGTTCCTCTTGCCTATGCACTAGCATTCTACTGTCTCGTAAGTTGTCCTTATACACAATTGCATTATACTACCACTTTTTTCTCAGTCTCAGACTTCTTCAATGAGTACAATCACACTCATCCTTAAAAATCTCTTTCTTTTTGTATATATTAAATCGTTTTAATAGTCCCTTCTCATAGTGAGAAGAGGCCCGTGCCCAGCTGTGGGACACTTTATATACAGAAAATGTAACAATTATCAAACTGCATGTTTGAGTTCAAGTTTCGATTAAGAAGCACTGATCCATTTTCACTTTTAGAAGCCCATTTTAATTAAGTGCCGTTCTTTTTAGAAAATCAAAGGAAACCTTATTCCCAGAATGAAGGTTTTGGTGCATGGTGGAGCCGGCGCTTTAGGACTAGCTGCCATATCTATCCTGCTTGCTCACAACTGTCGGGTATTTACAACAGTTAGCGATGTACGTAAGAAACAATTCTTGCGAAAACTATATCCTCAGTTGAAAGGTAATTAATACACAAAAAGAAAACTAAACTATTGCAGCCATGATTAAAATGAACATGGAGATGTTAATATTTTTTTTATTTTAGATGAAGATATTTGCTATTCAAGAAATACTACCTACGCAGATTATGTAAGGGCTGCCACACACGACTTGGGATGTGAAATTGCAATAGGTTGGCAAAACGGAGTCTTTAAAGACGTAAGCAAATTAACAATTTAATTTTTACTATTATCGCAATGTTTCGCTACTAATGCTGATTTTTTCTTTCAATTGTAGATTTCTATGAAGTGCTTAGCGTTTCAAGGCAAGTATATGGACACTGCGCTGGTTATAGATCGTGAAAATTATGCGTTTGGAATGTACAACATGAATAAAGAAAGAATGTACTTCCCCGTTGATATATCTTCTTTGTTCACGCACAATAAATATGAAGACATGAAGGTAAAAGATACTTATCTATACATAATATAATGCATCTTTCAATAGGGATTTTGACAAATGGTACAGTGTATAGTTTAAGCTACATCTGTTAAATTTGCAGTAATTTATTCAGTGTTATTTATTATTATTATTTTATTTAATCAAGCAGGCAATTGAAACAGCTGATGATGCCTGTATCTCGCTTTTTTACTGATTTTCATTGGCAGCTAAGTATTTGCCCAGTCGGTTCTTAAATTGGTTTATGTTGTCAGTATTTCATTCAGGTTTATGGAGATAAGACATAAATTAAATCAAACTAAGGTAGAAAGAAACGAGGTACAGAAAATAATGTGTTTGTGGCCGCGGGCAACAATAATCATTAAAGATATTTGATAAAACGTGTCGTTCGTGTGGTGACGGATTAAGAATACTGAATGTCACCACCCCATATCATCCTATGGGTGTCGTAAGAGCCGACAGAGGGAACATATTATGCAGAGAACAGCACTGTAAGAGAAGGAAAACCTGTTACAAACCCCATACCAACCCGTTTGGCCAGCGTAGTATAGTAGGCCAATTCCTCCTTTCAAAGGAGAGGCCTAGTCCAGCAGTGGACTGTTAAAGGCTGATGATGATGATAAAACAATATTGTACTGATAACATGAATAAAGCGGCCTTTAAAATTAACTTTAAAAAAATTCCTCTCAACAGCGTATTCACGGAATGGTAAGTGATGGTATTGCGGCTGGTTATGTTCGTCCTTTGACGCGGGTCACGTACGCACCACAAGATGTATCACGTGCCTTCCGCCTACTGGCGAACAGTTACCACTGCGGGCGTGCGCTATTACACTTGCAAAATGATGCCTTCGAAGTACAGCAAAGGTAATACAAATAATCATTTAAGAAAATCTATCGTTCAAACGCATTATATAATATTCTCTCACGCTCTTACGTTACTATTAATATGAATGATTATGTTTCTGTTTCAGAATTATTTGTGATCCTGATCAATGTCATGTAGTTTTTGGGTTTAGCGATGTACTTGGAGTTCAAATGGCTGAACGTCTTATAAAGCGAGGAGCTAAGAAAATATTCATTCACATTGATTATCCTACGATGTATCACCAGTACAAGATAGAGTAAATATTTAGATTTTAAAGATAAAAATAATTATAAAAAAAATGTAGATTGTTCTTATATACTTATATAATGTATGGCACATTATTTTTAGATCTTGGAGAAAAGATGGAGTAGAAGTAACGCTATCGTCTGATGAATTCAGTGGAAGTAAAGATGTTAGTGATGTACTGAACAATGCTATGCATATGGGAGTCATTGAAGGAATATACATCATTGTTGATGATTGTTATAGAGGAAAGAAGATAGAAGATTTGTCGCAAGTTCTACAGAAGAATAGATAGAAGAATATTGATTTGTCGTCGCGATTATTATGCCCACAATTAAGGTTATTATAAGAGTCTTTAAGTGTCAAATAAATCATTGTTACAATCAGCTTCAAACGTTCATTAATTCTTTCATACTTCCTATGCAGGTACTTTGCAGTAGTAGCAACGAAAGGAAACTTAGCTCAGGATATCTCATTGGCTCGGGCATTAAATGGCTATGTGGTAACAAGTCTGGACATTTCACATTTAAGAGATGTAAGTTTTTGGAAAATGCCTCAAGGGAACATCCTTGGTCCTATATTGGTAGTAATTGATAATATTTTCGATAGCTAAACATTATTTTTTTAGTATACAGTCCCTGGCCAAATTATTAGACGCACTGCAATTTAAACATTAAATTATATTTATTTATATTTTCTTTCGGAGTCAATAAATACATATTTGTTATATAATAATTATACTTTATTTATGACAAAAAAAGATAATTAAATGGATACAAAAAAAAAACATTGTATTTGGTGATTTTAATAAACCTGTGTAGTTCATCAGATAATTAAAATTTTCATTAATTCTTATAGTGCGTTTAATAATTTGGCCAGGGACGGTAAAATGGCATTAACAATACAAGTTCTCATATCATTTTACAGATAAAATATTTTTTCATAAATACTTTAAAAGGAAGTGATAGCCTATTGGAGATACCATGCAGAGAGTATTGGTTTGAATTCACGGCTCGCTCCTTTGACTTTTCGAAGTTATGTGCATATTGAATTGTAAATTATCGCTTGCCCCATGCCACGAAGAGAAAAAAATCAATTGTCTATATTTGTACCGGACACATACCACGTTAACAGGTTTGCCTGATTTTAGGTGGCTGCATCAGAAACGCGACTATCTTATTCTCTTGTTGTGGAGGCTTCAGAGCGTGCGATTTGCTCAACGCACACTGCACTACAGGCATACAAGGAATCCAAGCAATCACCTACAATGTTGCAACGTATAGCAGTGATAGCAGGTGTGTTTTCTTAAATTAAGTACTCAACTAAATTTTACTTTATTAATTTTATTAAACATAAAATAGATTTCGAATTCGGCTCCCTATCTATTAATTAAATTTGTTTAAGAATATACGGCTTTACTTAGGTACCTTTGTATACTGGATAAGAAACGGCGTACTGAAAACCGATTCCAGTGATTCAGTACATGATACTGAGGCCTTTGGCGGTCAAATTTGCTCGAAATGTCATGAATGTTTCAATTTTGATTTTTTGCATTTTTCTTTTCATATAATGTTATGAAATAGTAATTATTATCGAACAGCACTATTTTTTTATAAAATTCTTCAAATTAAATATGTACATGTTTGCTTTGACGCGACATCAGCCGCGGTGGAGTAAGCGCCCCATGTAAAGTCGAACAACTTCCCGCTAGACCACCATCAGGGCGAGAACCGCTCAGCAAGACATCGGTCGCTTCCAGCGCTACTTTACACACACATTGACAGTCGTATACAAAACTAGTTTCTAATGTGCCTCGACTCTATGAGTGAGCCACGGGTTTTTTTTAAACTGGTCCACCGCCGACTTGTTTGATTGTACATCGTAATCGCTGCCGCTGCTGCCCACCGCTATAACAGCTAATAGTGCGAGTGTGTGTTCAAATCTACATTGCTATTTTTTGGAAAATCGTCTAATTCTTTGGCAAATTCCGGAAAATTTGACTGCCAAAGGCCTCAGTATCATGTATTGAATCACTGATATCGGTTTTCGGTATGCCGTTCCTTACACCCAGTATACTGAAAGTTCCCTCTAGAAATGTCTTGATAGCCATATTTCAAAAACTACTGAACCGATTTTGTTAGAACTTAGAAACGTTGTACCCTGTAATATAAAGAAGATATTTTTTTTACTTTCAGACATAGAAATAACAGAAAACACTATTATTGATCTTACCTTGCGAGAATTGGGCATGGCGGAAGGGAAGCTGCCAGGGATTGCCGCATATTTAGAGACTACATATAATTACTCTATGTTTGAAAACGAAATTCCTGATTTAACGATAAAAATGTAAGTTATTTTTACATTATATCATTACGTTTTAAGCGTTTGTATTGCAAGTATGTCATAAGATAACTTTTTCCATTATAAAATTAATGCTCCAAGAATTGATAAACTAAGATAGATATCTTTTGATTAAATTGTTGGGTTTTATATATATTCAAAGTCGGATGATGAAGATTGAACCTATGATTTAATTCAAATAACTTGTTCAGACTATGCTTAAAATAGTCTGGGTGAGCGACAAAATGTACGGATCTAAATGATAACACTGCACAACAGCATTTTTGTTTCATGGAATGTTTTTTATGGATCTAGCTGCATTTTCTACCCTGATTCCAAATGTGTACTCAGATTTTTGCTAGCAGCTCTACTTTTTGACATACAAAGGGTAGCGATTTTTGAAAGAAAATCATGGATTTCTGACTTATAAAAATTTATTTAACCATCTAATTAGAATAAAACTTTCTTTTATGTGACTTTCATGAATGGATTGGAGTTTTACTACTATTCTGGATAATCCAACAGTAGTCAGCCATCATACTATCACTCTAATAGCCCTGGTAGCGCTCCTCCATAGTGGAAATATCCCGATGGATGCTTTCTCTCTGCTCCTCGCTTAAATGTTCAAGATTTTCAGGAAATCGATCAAGGTAGCTGTGCAAGAAATGCATCTTAATTTTCATGCTGCATCCAAGCTGCTGAAAGTGTAATAGTAACTGCTTGACATGGCCAGAAAGTGGACAGACTTCTTATTTCCCAAAAAGTTTTTACCGTCATTTTTTTCAGGGGCTGTTATACTTTCAGTAAAATCTACATTGTTTATTAATTATCTGATTTGTGGTCCATCGAAAATTCAAGTTTTCACTTATTAGCACTTAATTTTGGGAACGATCTTTGCAGCTTGTGGCAATTTCCTCCATTTGTTGAACAATTTCGTGCTGACGTACCCAAGATGTACTTAGCTGGATTTCTAATGTATCATTTGAACTCAAGACAGGTCTAAGTAACTGACGGCACAGTAAGATAAACCCATTTGGACCGATTTTGGTGGTTAATCCCTGTTATGTTTACAACGCAGAAATAACAGTCGTCGTGGTAGTTTGCCGGTTCACGCCAAATCATAGGACCAATGAGGTTCAAGGGATCTCGTGTTATTTTTCTATAACCGTAAAGACTCAACACACGATTTACATACTATATTCGGTGTCCAGGGCTTGTTGTTTGTTTCCAATGGACGTTGAAAGTATTCCATGCAGGCATTTTTACGAAATCTGACACATTTAAACAGATTTTTTCGAATGAATATTTGACACAAATGTAACAAAATCTATTTGGATTGTTTACACAGATCCTTCTAGACAAAACCATTGCAAAAAGGAAACAAATTTAGTAAGACGTTGATGGTAGCGATATCAACACTCAAATGAAGAGTACATTTTAAGGAGGTACCTGTATCTACTAAACTAGAGCTGCTAGAAAAAATCTGAGTGTAGGTTTAAAATAAGCGAGCCTAAATTAGTAAACAACAGGTAAAAAATCTCAGGAAACAAATAAAAAGTTCAATTTTGTTGGGCAGTGTAATTTATATGAATATATAACATTGTCGTAACATGTCAAATTATAATTCAACCTGTCGATTGACCGCATTCGTCTCCTACTTAGGGCACGAAGTTTACAATAATAACGGTTTCAAATGTTTTTAGGATCAATGAACTGGAGAAGTCTTTGACAGAGGTTGTTTATCAAAACGTCAGAGGCGTTGCAACCTTCTTTTCTAAGGGAAGCGGCAAAGATTTCTATGATACAGCAGATGTAGTTATACTACCTACGCTTTTCAAAGATCCAACACTGGTTAGTGTTAAGTTTTTTTTTGAAAAGACAACTCCCGCATTAGGACTAAATCCTGTGTCGCGGGGGACTTTACAAACATACATCTAACGAGGACAATTAACACCCAGACTCGAAACAACAATTTATGGATCACACAAACTGTTGTCTCGTGTGGGAATCGAACCCACAACACTCGGCGCAGTGTCAAGCGCCGAGGCGGCCGCTTAAACCACTACGCCAACCGTGCAGTCAAAGTAACTTCTTTATATCTTTAAAAAGAAGGGGGACTTCACAAACATACATCTAACGAGGACAATTAACATCCAGACTCGAAACAACAATTTATGGATCACACAAAGTGTTGTCTCGTGTGGGAACCGAACCCACAACACTCGGCGCAGTGTCAAGCGACGAGGCGGCCGCTTAAACCACTACGCCAACCGTGCAGTAAAAGTTACTTCTTTATATCTTTAAAAAGAACTTCCTTACTTTGATCGAGGTATCTTATTTCACAAGGATTATACATCCGAATTTTTTTCTACAAAGCACGTCTCTTTTACATTGCTCCTGATGCATGGGTCAAATTTGGCAAAAGGAATGCATTAAGCTAATCAAATAAGATATCTACAAGTTCGTTCATTGTTTTCGATTGATTTCACTGCGCTGCTTACCAAAGGTGAAATAAAACGTGAAATTATGTTTGACAGGCACATGAAGAATTTGACGTGCATCAAACTTTCCTGACGATAGTGCCAGGTATGGACGGTCAAAATGCACGGTTCCAATTACTTTGCGATCGCCTTATAATCCCTGCAATAGTTTTGCAGCCCGGTATTGATCATCGACATGAAACTGTATCCCAATAAGCGCAGAGATTGACTAACGTAAGTACGCGACAAGTGAATTTATTTTGATAAAGTTGTTGCCTCAGAATTGTACAAATGTAAACATGCTAATTGTTTGCATAAAATTGTGTGTTCTATTTCTTGCATTATTTGCATGCCCCATGAAAAGTTTCTGTAATATATGATATGAAGACAGTAAATGTGAAAATATATTCAATGTGGCTCAGTGGCGTACCATTTGAGAGGCCTATATCCGGCAGTGGACTACGGCAGGCTGATGATGATGATTCAATGTTGATCATAAAAAAATGCGGCATGTAGTCAAGGATTCAAACAATCGAATTGAATGTAAAAATATAATAATTGTGATTCACAAATAACGAACATACAATTATTTTTCTTCAGGTATTGATGGATAAAAATATGGCACAAAACAATTTCTACCTACTGGGTTATGAAAGTGGAGTTATGGTGGCTCTTGAAATGGCGGCTTTTCTAGAAAATAATGGTAAGTTTATAAAACTAAGTATTTATCGCGAAAGGATTTTACGTGACTCGAAGCTTTATATATATTGTTTTATTTTAGGATTTACCGGCACGGTATTTCTCATGGGATTTGATCCAGAAGAGTTCAAGATGGAACTTGACGAGCAACTGAGTGATTTAGCAACAGAAGAGCAACTGGAGGACTCATTGGTTCGTCATGTATTTAATTTAATGACTGGAGAGCACTCATCTGAGCTTAAAAATGCGCTACAGACCGCTAGCACATGGACTGATAAAGTAGACGCCTGTGTATGGTACTTGCGAGGGCGTACGCCACATTCGATGCAGTACATACGCGGTTATCTGGAAACAGCTTTAGAACGTATCCAGCAAGTGAGGAGATACAACGCTGTAGCTCGTCAATTGCGTTCTCGTTTGGTGTTGTTGCGGGCAGCTACAGCCCGCAAAGTTCATAACCACCTCAAGACCTTGCAGCAGTACTCATCCCACCCAGTGGCGGTCCATCAACTACACGCGCCACTTGGTCAAGCCGCATACGACATTCAGGCTCCTGCAATCATAAATAAACATCTTGACGTGGAAACACAGGCTTTTGAAAACAAGAGTATATGTGACTCTTATTATGTAAATGAAACTATGAACTACGTCTTGTAGATGGAAAAATTTGTTAATATTTTAGCTCATCGTTATTGTAATTAATAATTTATTAAAAATATGAAATGTCTCTAATAGTTCGTTAGGTTTGTAAAGTTGTTTTAACTAGGTTAAGAACGGTTAGATGATATGTATATTCAGATCAATAATTAAAATAACATTGTTTTTTGAGTGAATTTAAAAATATAATATTTTTTTATAAACTGTGTATAATTTCGCATCATACTTTTTCACAAACTGAAATTTCATTTTACACATCGTACAATTACTGTGTCTATGACACATCATGGACACGTTACTAATAGTAACACCTTAATCACTTCACTACAATCGCGTCATAAAACTAGGGCGCCTGCGCACGGGGGCGCGTGCCGTCAGCGGTCAGCGATCAGAAGCCCAATGCAACACACGTATTCAAATCTCTCTCGCTTGCGCTGAATTGTCGGGCATTCACATTTATAAAGAACCTTACCAGCATTGACATATATTCTAACGATAGACGGAGCTTTCCCTATAAATATTATGTTCAAATTGTTTAACTTATGACAAGCGTATGACGTTTAATCGTACTAGGGCAACACGCAGGCGCAAGCAGCGCCAATGACTTACAGTGTCTAGTTATCGTATAGCCAATCAAAAACAGCCTGTCCGGGCATCTTACCAATGAGTAGCCAAAAGTACTCTAATGCTAATGCCTACTCATTGGCATTTGTATAGATTGTTTACAAAACAGAAGAGATGTTTTCTGCCTACAACATTTCATCCGAATAATAATTATAGTTAAAGAATGATTATTCGCATAAGTAAAAAAATACATTTTTGGTATTTAGTTATTTATTCACGCATTAGTGAATTACAAGTCAAAACATGTTCCAACTAAAAGTAATTAAGTACGTTTAGTGACATTGCAAATAAAATATTGGTACTAGTTTGCCTAAACGATCTAATATGAGATTTAACCAAGTCTTTTAAATTACTTTTCGTGTAGATTGTTCCCATTGACTGAGTAGTTAGGTAGTTATCGCATTATTATAACTCCGAAATTATTAAAACAACAGTCTTAAATATTAATTTAGAATGTAGGTAATGTACTTTTAGACAGCTTGACATCAATAACTCATTTTCACCAATAATGTTACTTAGTGAGTTTTCAGTCCACAACAACGAAATGTTAACTATCATCAAGGAATTCCAAATCTAAATATGTCTGATGGTGAAAACCCACATCTTATTATTATTGATGATCTAATGAGAGAGTCTGATGGATGAATTGTGGATATATTTACAAAAGGTAGTCATCATAGGAATTTTAGTGTATTTTACTTAACACAAAAAAGCAAAGTGGCTGCATTATGGGGTTGGAACTTAACTGGTTGGAAAATGATGGTCATTTTAGTGCTGTAATACGTTTAAATAAAATTTTAGGATTTGCTGAAGATTACAATAAAGTTGTTATATATTGTAAGCATGAACTTATATTGAACAGAAGTAATTCTACTTTAAACAGTGTGATACTCACAGAAGACAATGTCTATATACAAATAACTATAGAAAGGATGCAGTGGAGAGTACCTCACATAAAAGTATCTGATCGTGAATTTCTAACACTCTTAAAAACTTTAGTAAAAGACAAATCTATTCAAATGGCATTTAGAAATTGGTATGATATGAGTACCCTTTACTACATAAAACCACAAAGCATTCATGGTCAGTAAAAACTGCATCACAATTAGAAAAACCTAGATACGTTATTTTCTGTTTACGAACTAACAAATTGCAAGATAGTCCATTATTTGATCATTGTAATATGTGACAAACGTAACTCTTTTTTTAAATACCCAGTATTATCCTTACGAACCTTTAGGCTTAAATTTTTCATTATAAAAAATTTACAAACCCTGCAAACATCATGAGTGTTCACAAGGCACCCCCACTTAACATGTTACTAATTAAGATGAGTTTAATAAATATATTACACAGTCATAAAAAGAACAATAATAGTGAATTTAAAAAAGCAACTAGCTCCATGATGTCTTGTCATCTAGAAATTCTTTAATAGTGTAATAACCCCTTTTTAAAAGAAAATTCCTAGTAGTGGTTTTAAATGTGTGTAGAGGTAAATTCATTATTTCCAGAGGTAATTTGTTGAAGAATTGTATACCGAATCCCGCAAATGAGTTATGAACTTGATGTAGATGGCAGTTAGTGCCCACTAGTTTATGCTTATACCTTGTGATCACTTTGTGTAAGTCACTATTTTTACGGTAAAGAGTTAAGTTTTTCTTAACGTACATTAAATTAACAAATATATACTGCGATGCAACTGTAAATATTTCTACTTCTTTAAATTTATCTCGTAAAGAATCTCTAGCACCTAATTTATATATTGCGCGTATGGCCCTCTTCTGAATAACAAAAATTGTCTGAATATCGGTCGCCGTACCTCATAACAGTACCCCGTAAGACATTACACTGTGAAAGTAACTAAAGTAAACTAGTCTAGTAGTATCTACGTCTGTGAATTGTCGAATTTTCTTAACTGCAAATGCTGCAGAACTAAGTATAGTATATTATACGAAATGTATGCGAAATTCCGTCAGTCGTATTACAACTACTCGTTGGATCCCTGTTTAGTCTAAAGAACTTTAAAGAGAAAGTGTTTTCTTTTTCTCCTCTGTTTATCATATATTGTTCAAGGCAAAACGATAATATAAAAACAGGACCACGTAGACGTTTGATTAGAAATTGAATGTTCTGAGTCAATACCAGATAATATTGCTGCATATTGTTTAATTATAATAATAATAATACAATAATAAATAATAAATCATTTATTGTCAGGTAGAAAAACCCATAGATACATACCTTAAAGACTAACATATATACAATAATTTCATAATAATTAATTAAAGTAGACGCGTGTTGTTGTTTAGACCGTTTTCATGTTAGGCTGCGTGTTATTTCGTAACCTCCCATGAAAACGCCGATATACAACACCCTTCGGCCAAAACTCTTCCTTTAGGAAAGTCTCAAGACGATGAGTCGGCACCCGAACCACGTACGACTTGAAGTTCGTATTATGGCGCGACTCCAATCTCTCGACTCTCAAGGTCCAGTTGGTCTTCGTGCGTAGGTACTCCACGACCTCTTCATCCTTTGTAGAGTGATGCAGCCGGGACACGTAGATCAGTGTGGTTGGTACTGCGGGACGCAGCAGCATGTTAGGTCCCGCTAACCCGGTACCACAAAGATTTCGACAAATAGGTTTCTTCTTCTTCTTCCTCTCAACCTTGATGAAACCGTCCTTGTATATATTATGGTTATTGTATATATGTATTATAAACGATCGACTTGTTGAATATAAACCTCTGAGCAACATTGTGCGCAGGTTATCATGAGTGCCATTGTAGATGTTCAAGGCTTCAAAAGAGAAACAAATGAATTTATACTAAAAGAAATTGCTATATTTTGTAACAAAAAGTTGCAAGTGTTTTTGATTAAGCCACCATTCTTGTTTTACGATTTAAAAAAGCAAGAAAGACGACAAGTTGCATGGATTGAACGTAATCGGAAGATATATTGGAATGAAGGGTTTATACCTTATTCAAAATATCAATATTTAATTGCAGATATCTTAAGGGACAAGTGTATATACACTAAAGGATATGAAAAAGTGTTGTGGTTGAAAACAATTTTAAATATTAACAATAGTCGTGTGTTTAATTTAGAAGATAAAAATTGTTCTAATTTATTAAGTCTGCATAATCAATATAAACATTCTGAAGATTTGTATAATTGTATTTATCATGACAAAATATGTGCTTTAAAAAATGTTTTATGTTTAAATAAATGGTGTATTGATAATAAATTATTTCATTAAAATACTTACTGCTTCTTTATTATTCAAAATTCCTAAATATTTATTTTTTATTTCAAAGAAATTGTTATATTTTGTAACAAAAAGCTGCAAGTGTTTTTGATTAAGCCTTCATTCCAGTTTTACGATTTAAAAAAGCAAGAAAGACGGTAAGTTGCAAAGATTGAACGTAATCGGAAGATATATTGGAATGCAGGATTTATACCTTATTCAAAATATCAATATTTAATTTTAGATATCTTAAGAGACAAGTGTATATACACTAAAGGATCTGAAAAAGTGTTATGTTTGAAATAAAAAATGATAATGTTTTTGTAAAAAATATGTATATATTAGTAAGATAAGATTATATAAAACATATAATTGATGAAAAACAAAAAATAACTATTATACACATGTATCATAATTTCACAATCTTCTTAAATTTATGTTCACAGTTCTATCATTAGTTATATAACATTATTTACTATCGAATAATTATGGCTCTAACACAATTGGTACAAGTGTCGTCGCGACCGCGGGCCAGTAGGGACACGCTCACCGTCCCGCTACAGTTTAAATTCTATTTCAGTGGTAAAAAGTGAACAGAACGGTCTAAAAAAGCTACTACAAACGGATAATGGAGTAGATGTACAAGTGTTTACTAAACTTTTATTTGTGATTTTCATACGATCAGTGAACTCTTTTAACAAAAACAATTAGTCAACGAACTGAAAAAATTGTGTAATATCTAAGCGTCTCTTGCATATCTGACCAATCAGAGCGCTCACGCACACATGCGCATCTATTGCACGATAATATTGCACGATTGTATTGCACAATTATTTTGGACCATTACTTTGCACGATTGTTTTGCACGATTGTTTTGCACGGATATTTTGCACGTTTATATTGGACGAATATTTTGCACGATTAAATTGGACGAATATTTTGCACGATTATATTGCACACACACGTACGCACCTGCACCTGCGCCGCGGCCGATTCCAAGAATCAACGTGAAATAAAATTATAAATTTCGTCAACTATTATATACTTACACTAGCATTCTGAGCTAACCACACTCGAAGACAGGATGAGCGGACGGGGAGACACCACCACCTCCACCACTTCTACTGCTGGAGACACCGCTCCCGAGGAGATTGCGCGCCTCGCTCAGACGATTTCCCTACTCGTTTACGAGGGGAAAACTGTGACTGCGGCGATTAAAAAATCTATCAAGGAGGCCGCTGACGAAATAATTACGCTAAGTAAACAATTTAAATCACCACCACCCTCACAACTCAACACCACCCAAATCTCTGAGGAAAGCTTTGCCAAGTTGGGGCGGGAACTTGTGGCGGAAATTCACTCCGCAATTGGACAGTCACTTAGAACCATTACTGTCACTCCGAACCTGCCAACGCACCTCACTGCCAAACAGAAGTCATACGCGGCAATTACAAAAACCAACATTGAACCCAAAAAACCGGCTCTTATTATCGAGGCCAACACGGGCTCGTCGTTAGACTCTTCGGCACCATCTGCAAACGTCGAGAACACACTGGACGTTATAAAAAGCCGAATCAGCTTCAAGGACAGAAATTACGCTCCAACAAAACTCAAGGCTTTGAGCAAAGGTCGGGTGTATATGGAATTCAGCACCAACTCACAAAAGGTGGAAACAAAATCTAGGATACACAACATAAGTACTCTCAAAGCCGAAGAACCCAAGCACCGCTCTCCCCTAGTCATTCTCAAGGGAATAAATAAAGACACAAAACGCGACGAAATTTACGAACTGGTTTGTCAACAGAATTCCATTCCAATCACCGACGTTAGGCTCTGCTTTCTAACAAGAAACTATTCAGACAAACTATACAACGCCGTACTAGAAATCAAACCAGCTTCTTATCAACAACTAATTCATTGCGAGAGAATAGCTATCAACTACCAGCAAGTACACATTGAACCATTCTCACACTATCTGCAGTGCCGCAAGTGCCTGCAATTTGGTCACTCACACAATAAGTGCACAGCTGTAGTACATCCGTGCGCCATCTGCGCGGCAACAACGCACACAGGCGATAACTGCCCTCACAAGGACACCGGCACATTCACCTGTTACAACTGTACCCGCCACAACATCAAGTTTGGCACAAAATTACCCACCGACCACGCTGCCAACAACCAGACTGCCTGCTCAAGAATTCACATAGCCAAGCAGAAAGTAGAGGAGACTACTGACTTCGGACACCCCTGATTACTTAAGTTTTGTTTTATATTCGTGTTAATTAAGTATTTTGTTATTCCTGTTTTACAAAACTCACACATGTATAACACACGACAAACACCCAACAACACCAAACCCATTACTATCATACACGCGAATCTGGGTCGTGGATACGTTGCCACACATGAACTCACACAACACATAAACACTCACAAAACAGACATCATACTAATTAATGAACCATACACTGGCAATCAACTTGTTGTGAAAAACATACCCAATTACACCACATACCAATTTCCACAACCACAAACTAACAGACACACCAAAGCCTGCATACTCATTAGAAATGGCACAGGTAGCTCAATGGGACTCACACAATACTCTACACCAAATCTCTGCACAATACAATTCACCACGACCACCGGTAAGAGAATATATGTAACAAGCGTATATATCGAGCCTAGTACCGACAACCATAACACACTTCACAGCTTACATCACATGCTATACGACACACGCAATCATACTCACATCATATGCGGGGACTTTAACGGATGGCACAGGCTGTGGGGCTCCCGGTCTAACAACAGCCGCGGCGACGACGTCGCGGATCTAATCCTATCACAGCACACGGTCATACTTAACATAGGCACTCACAATACCTACGAAACCATGGTTGGCGGACAAACTCGGGGCTCAATAGTTGACCTCGCAATCGCATCTGATGATATTGCCAACAATGTCAGCCATTGGAAAGTAGATACATCTATATGCCCGTCATCTGACCATCATGCCATCTCATTTACACTGCACTCCACGCATCCACTTAAACGAAATATCACCACCTCCACATTCAAATACAAAACCAGTGGTTTTAACAGCTGGCCAGAGCTTCGCGACGCCTTTGCCACGGAGATAAACAACACTGATATACATACACTGATATAACACCGACATAAACACTTTACACACCCAACAAGACATTGACACATACACACACAAACTGACCAAATTTATACAGAAGATATGTAACACACATTTACCAAAAGCCGGGCGACGCCCTACTCGGGCCCCCTGGTGGACGGAGGAATTGAGCTCCCTAAAGAAAAGAGTTATAGACAACCATCACGAATTAACTAGACTTAAAAATAACAACCTACCCATGGAAGCAGCCCTCGCAACAAGAGATGCACTTAAAACTGAGTACGCATCTAAAATTAAAAAGACTTCTACCCAACACTTCCGTGAATTCTGCTCCACTCAGGGGAAGGAGGACGTTTGGTCGGTCACCAGGCGGCTAATTAAAACAGGCCCCCCCATTCAACCACCCTTAACCATCGAGACGTCACCTGGTATATACACAACATCTACACACCAAACAGCCACTACATTTCTCGACAAATTCTTCCCTAATGACACACCTGACAC
Organism: Euclidia mi; assembly: GCA_944739405.2. Taxonomy (NCBI): domain Eukaryota; kingdom Metazoa; phylum Arthropoda; class Insecta; order Lepidoptera; family Erebidae; genus Euclidia; species Euclidia mi. The sequence continues at coordinate 19,414,384 of OX123201.2, forward strand.
ATTCTTACAACATTCCTTACGCAACCGCACACTTCACCCACCCGATACTACTGATGAACCCTTATTTACACAACACGAAATACTTAACATACTGAAATCCATGAACCCTAACAAATCCGCTGGCGCAGACCATCTCACTTCAGACATAATTTACCACTTCACCCTCTCCCTGCCCCACATAATCACCAACCTAATGAATCGCTGTTTAACCCTATCCCTCTTCCCCAACTCCTGGAAACACGCTATTGTAAAAATTATACCTAAAGCAAACAAATTCGACCACTCTAAACTGTCCTCTTACCGGCCGATTGGGCTTATACCCATATTGGGCAAAACACTTGAAAAACTAATTACACAGCGGCTCACTCATCACCTCAACACCACACACACACATCAAACACCAGGCAGTATGGCTTCAAACAACAAACTTCCACCATACATGCACTCCAAGACGTTACTCAAACGATCACTCAACAAAAGACAAAAGGACTCCATGTCGCTATGATATCTTTAGATATTAAGGCAGCATTCGACAACGCCTGGTGGCCTTTCCATCCTCGCACGCCTGCACCACACGAAATGTCCCAAAAACATTTACACTATGATACAGAACTATTTCACACACCGCACAGCCACTCTACACTACACTGACACCACAACAACAAAAACGCTTACCAAGGGTTGCATCCAGGGCTCTGTATGCGGGCCCACCTTCTGGAACCTGATCCTGGACGAGCTACTAGACATGTCTGGCGACTCACCCGGAGCAGGGCGCCTACCGGAGGGTTGCCGCCTGCGCGCCTTTGCTGATGACATCACCCTGGTTGCATCACACCGAAAACTCACTACACTTCAACACAACATTAACACCAGCTTACAGACAATTCTCGAATGGGGCAACTCGGCCAAATTAACGTTCGCCCCGGATAAAACGGTAGCTCTAGCATTCACTAACAAGACACGCCTACTTAACATCTGCATGAATAATATACAGATCCCTTTTAGCCGTACTGCCAGGGTTCTGGGTGTCATCATCGACGACAAACTACACTTCACACAACACGTCGACTACATCACTACCAAAGCACGCGCACTACACAATAAACTCACCAGATTCGTTCGTCCCACCTGGGGAGTACACTCCGAGAACATACACACACTTTACAGGGGAGTGGTTGAGCCCATCGTTTGTTATGCAGCTGGTATATGGCAAGGCGCGCTCAATTACGGCACCAATAAGAAAAAACTGCTATCCCTTCAAAGAGGCTTCGCCCTAAAAATAATTAAAGGGTTCCGCACTGTCAACACCATCAACGCAATCGCAATAGCAAAACTCACTCCACTTGACATTAAAGTAAAAGAGAGCGCCACCGTGGAACTGGCTCGTATCACTGGCTCCACTGATCACCTCCCCGACGACATATCTCTCGACCGACCTACACATCCTGCACACCTCTTACACCCTGCACACCGCAGTCCACATCAATACCACACTGCAGACACACAGGACATACTCGATGACCTACTCACAAACCATACACACTCGCATCACATTTACACTGACGGAAGCAAACACGACGATCAGGTGGGAGCCGCCTTCATTGTACACAGCCCACAAAACACAATCATCACCGAGCATCACAGACTACACCCATCATGTACTGTGTTTCAAGCCGAGCTCGTCGCCATCAATCAGGCATGCATCTGGGCTGCCATGCAAACCCCTCCCATCGTGGCGGCAGTCATCATGTCCGACTCAAGGTCTGCCTTGGATGACATTCAAAACACTAACAGTACACATCAAATAACCACAAACATCCACCAATTTTTACACTACACTCAAATAAATATCACATTCGTCTGGGTCAAGGCACACGCAAATATACACGGCAATGAACTAGCAGATATCGCTGCCAAAGACGCCGCAACAATGGACCAACCATTCACCTTCTCACATGTCCCATTGAGCTACGTAAAACGCCTAGCCAAAATAGAAAGCTCAACACTCACCGCAGAGGCCTATACCAACAACCCTAAAGGCGTTATCATTAAAACTTGGTGCCCCACACTCACCCATCTACACAAACTCATTAACACCACAGGACACACATTTGCACTCACACAGCTACTCACTGGACACGGATATAAAGATAAAGAAAGATAAAGATAAAGAAATATTTATTTTTCGCTACACACAATTTTTTATCTATGTAGGTACACATAAATACACGAAATGTGAAAAAAAAAAACAAAACAAAATTGACAAATAAGATAGAACTAAGTAAAGAAAACAAAAATAATAAACAAAAAAAGAAAACAAGAATAATACATAACAAAAAAAAATAGGCAGGATAGAAGTAGTAAAGATATTTGCGTGCAGCCAAAAAAAGGACCTAATTCGACATTATGCTAGGCAAAAGCCTGGCGCCGATTTTCAATCAGGCCCTCTTGTGACTCACGCATGTGATATCAGATACTATAGGTAATAATAATATAATTATAATAACAATAAACATAAGCATAGAAATGGTTATAGATAGACTAAATAAATAACTATGTAACGCATTTAAATCATAATTGAAAAGAAAAATTGTACTTATACATATACATAAATATTTAATAAATTATGGACTTATAAAACGTTAAATATATTAGGCACCGAAGGCGAAGGCACAGTGCGCGCGCGATGATCTATCGGCGCCAGAAGGGCGGGGCGGCGGCGGGAGGCGCGAGGCGTGTTGTAATTGTAAACAAAGCCTGCGTCACCCGCCAGTCGCCGCATCACCACCGGCGAAGCTGTTTGTACCGTTCGCGTTCCCAAAGAATGGGGCGAACTCGCATTACATACGCCGAGCGTCCAGTAACTTCACACGGTGCCATTATATATAAGTATATATTATGAATGTTATACTAGCAGTTATACAGTAACGTCATTGAGAAAGAAAACTAACAGCGAACTATGGTAAGTGCAGGTACAGCGCGATGTATAATATGATAATATAACTGAAGATTCTTACAATACTTTTACTTCTTGTGATTATGACATTTCAGATTCACACGGAAAAAGGACCAGTTCGAGTGATATAGGAAGTCAAGGCAATAGAATACGGTATTTAAACAACAACAACACAAGCTCGAGTGCCAGGCGGCCGCCCTACTAAAGGTAAGATGAAATGCTCACCATATCTTATACTAATATATAAAGCTGAAGAGTTTGTTTGTTTGTTTGGTTGAACGCGCTAATCTCAGGAACCACCGGTCCGACTTGAAAAATTCTTTCAGTGTTAAATTGCCCATTTATCGAAGAGGAAGGCTATAGGCTACATAACATCACGCTATGAGCGACGGGAGCAGAGCAGTAGCCTTAAATAACGCGGTTGTGACCGCGGGCATCGTCCAGTGTTGTGTATACATCTATTAAGGTTACCTACAGACAGCGAGACTTTAGAGCGGAAAAATATGCATTACTAAAGTAATTGATTTGTTTCAGGTTTAATCTACGGTTTAATCGCACAGCGTATGCTCAGGCTAACCGTTAATAACATCAATGACGCCTACAACAGAATACGAACCTTATAGACATGGAATAATGCTGCTAAGCTTAACAGTAAGTTATAAACAATCAATTACAATAATAGCTATGACTAGGTACACAATCATACGATACATTCATAATAATTAGGAACTTAAATTTAGTATAGGTATAAAAATTGTTTTGTAAATTTAATCAAAACAATACATTTGTCAAAAATAAAATCGTATTATTAATAAAATAATTATATGGTTAAATATTAATAATGTCATAAGGCACTGAATATTTACAATAATAAGATTATGTACAGAATCATAAATGTCATTCCCGATTAAAATTAATATTATATAGCCTAAGTGAAAATAAAATTGTAATATGATTTATAGAAATCAGATGAATTGTTACGAACTATTATATATATTATAACAGTCGCAATTATATTAATTATAAAATTATTTTAATATACTAAATAGGTGATAGTTAATGCTTATTACTTTGTAGCTGATTTTAATTTTAAATTAAGGAGGCGTTTATATTGATATTACCTAATTTATGCTGCTCTTCCATAAGAAACTTTTTAAATTTTTTCCTGAATGAGTGTAATGATGTGAGATTTCGCAATGGAGGGGGGATATTATTCCAACATTTCGAAGCAGCATAGCGGAAGCTTCCTCTAAATGCCTCTGTGCGATGTAGACCAATAGATAATTGTTTAGAGCACTGTCTGTTTCGTTCATTGCTATTTGCTACCCACTTCAGTTTGTCATACAAATATTGCGGTTGTTTTAACTTAATTACACCAAACATAAGACAAGCCAAATGCAGTTTTCTACGTGATTTCATTTTTAAGATCGAGTTCTTATTCAAATATGGCGTTACATGACATCTAAATGGCACTGAAAAACAGAAGCGAGCGCATGCATTCTGCACCCTCTGTATCTGTCTCTCTGTACGCGCTAAGAGTCTAGGACCATACACGGCATCCGCATAATTTAATTTACTTAGTATCAGGGAGTCAACTAGCTGAACCCGTAATTCTTCCGAAAGATAGGGACGCATTTTATATAACAATCTTAGCCTGTAAAAACAGTTCTGTACCGCATCACATATATGCTTCTCAAATCGAAGGTCCGAATCCACTATTAGTCCAAGATTCCGGGCCTCAGACACTCGCTCTATTGGGCTCCCTCTTAGATGAAGGCTAGCTGGCGAATGCAACAAACTCAAATTCTTTTTGGTGCCGAATACCATGTATTTCGTCTTTGATGGATTCAACAACAAGCAGTTACTCTCGGACCATGTGACCAGTCGCTCAAGGTCTTCATTCAAATCTTGTATAGCCTTTCCGAAATCACCGACCTTAAAGGACAAATAAACCTGCACATCATCCGCATAAATATGATAGTTACAGTTTTTAATTGACTGCTTGATGTCCGCACAGTACAAGCTGAAAAGTGTCGGTCCTAAAATTGAGCCCTGCGGCACACCTCTCGTTAGAGAGGCAAGTGACGAGGTCATAGTGGCTCCACCTGAAGTATTCAGCTCCACAAATTGCATTCTATTACTCAGGTAGCTATGGAACCACATTAGTGTGCTGTTGTCGAATCCATAAAAGCGCAGCTTAGATATTAGTAAATTTACGTTTATGGCATCAAACGCGCGGGAGTAGTCCAACAGGACCAAAATAGTACACATTCCCTTATCCTGGGCAGCCAGAATGTTATCGGTAACATCCAAAAGGGCCGTCGTAGTGCCTCGAAATCGTCTAAAACCGGACTGCAGTGTAGGCAAGATACTGTTCTTTTCCAAGAACTCGGTAAGCTGCCGGCTGACAACCTTCTCCAAGACCTTAGACAGACATGGCAAAATGCATATAGGCCGCAAGTCATGTACGCTAGTTGGGTTCGGTATTTTAGGTATCGGTCTAACACTAGCTATCTTCCATATATCAGGCACTGTAGATGTCATAATTGAGCGATTAATTATTTCTGTTATAGCTTGTAGTGTGTGTGCTAACGTCATTTTAATCATTAACAAATTAATTCTATCGAATCCCTCAGCGTTTGACTTGAGACCATGTATAATACGAGAGACGACATCTTGGTCTACAGTTGCCAAACTAAATGTTGCGTCACAGAATCTATGATATTCATGAAAAGTTAGATAAGAAATGTTAGTGTTTGTATTACCAGGCACAGTCAAGAAAGTACTATTTATTGTTTCTGGATCATTAAAATGCGGAGGAATATCAGCCACCTTTTTGGGCGGTAATATTGTATTTTTTAAGTTTTTCAATAAAATTTTTGGATTTTTAATTTGATTATTAATATTATATTTATAGTACGCAACTTTTTCATGAAATAACGCGGCAGTAACTGTAGACTTTAACTGTTTATAGTAATTTTTACTGGTTTCTGTCTTAAGTCGCCGAAATTTAGTCAACGCATCGTCCCTACGCCTCATCATTAGTCTGATCGTGTCAGTTACACATGGGTAAGAATGACTCCTCACAGCGCAAACACTTACAGGAGCGTATTTGTCAAAAACCATAATTAGCCATTCATTCAAAGCACTCACCATATCATTCACCATCCAGTCCAGATATAAGATCCCATCGTATTTTATCCAAATGACCAATTAAAGTTTCACTGCAGATGTTTGAAAATGGACGTCCTCTATACATCTGCGGCAGAAGTTTGTGCTTCCTAATACTAAGCTCGCAACTTATGAAAGAATGGCTGTTAATTAACTTAAATGGTTCGATCCTAACATATCTCGCACTTAGGTCCGTGTACACCAGATCAATTAAAGTCTCACTGTCCTCGGTAAAGTGTGTAGGAGACGACACAAGCTGAGCGAGACCTACGCAGCCAAAAAATTCGTTAATCTTCTTAGCTTTAGTGTCATTACTATTTTGAATGTTAACGTTAAAGTCTCCCAATAAAATGAAGTGATCGCAGTGTCCTAAGGCACTTAACGTAAGACTGATAGCATCGATAAATAAATCTAAATTTAGCCACGGAGGACGATAAGCCGTGCCGATTGCGATTTTCTTTCCGTGCAACGTAAGTGTAAGCCACATCTGTTCCACGGAATCGAACCTGGGATCGTCTGTACCCGTCCACGTACGCGAACTAATGCCGTGTTTTATGTAGAACCCTACGCCACCGCCGCGACCGCCGCGAACATTCGCTGGCCGCGGAGTGTGCCGGAAGCGATATCCTGACAATATAGGCCCCCGTGCCTCTTCTCCTCGTCTCAGCCATGTTTCATTTATTGCTAAAATGTCGACCGGATCACGTTCAACCATTGCCACAAAGTCCTCGTGGTTCGTACCAAGAGAACCCGCGTTCAGCAATCCAATTCTTAGGTATTTATTAGTGACCGCCATTATAATTACGTATTTCATTGCACCGCACTACATACAGTAAAAGATCAGCTGTGCTATTGCATACTATAAATAAATATCCATCGCTAGCATCGTCAATTGAAAAACTTATTGAATGAAGAAGCCAACACAACGCATAAATGTACATACCGCTTTGTAATATGTTTGTAATATCTGTGTTTATTATAATTATTAAGTTTAAGGAGTAAATAAATGTGTAAGAAGTAATATGTAAATATGTTATATAAAGGATATAATATATAGCAATATATAGTAATACTGGATAAATTATGTAACTATAATCGGAAAGATTTTTATGTGTAATGATAGTATGATTGCAATATTGGTCAATAAAGAAACGAATAATTTCATAGACATTATAAGATAACAATTTAAATAATAATAAAAACAAATTATGTGAGTACCCTGTGTAAACTATAATCAAACTTGTCATTAGGCAAAAAATTTGTTTATATCGTTATCACTAAATATACGATATGTAGGCGCCCCATCTTCTCTCTTGGCGAACACCTTCCCATCCCTCGACCACACATATCTCCACTGCCGACGGCGCCCAGCCTCAAAAGCCCGGCGAAACAGCTGATGATTAGCGTGAGTCAGGCGTTCGTTTACATAAATGCGACGTTGCGAGCCCGTCACACCGATGTCAGTTGTTGTGAGTACTCGCCGCACGCGTGCCGCCTTTAGTAAGGTGTCGCGAGTTGCGCGTCGCGCTAGGCGTACAGCAAGCACTCGCGGCCGCTGCGCAGATGGATCGGCAGAGGGACCAGCCGTCTCAACCTTATTTCGAAGCGCGGACCCAATGCGCTCAACGTGCACGATGTCTTGGTCCTGTATATCGACGCCCAGCTTTGTTGCCATCAGCTTGATAACGTGAACGGCACTCTCTTCCTTTTGCTCGGGTAGCCCCGCCACAAGGACATCATTGAGCAACAATTGTTGGTCCCTGTCGTTCAATTCACGTCGCAGCATGGCAACAGTCTCCTCAAGATGCTCGTTAGTTGAGGTCCTTTCCTCTAACGCCTGTTCTATAGCCGTGACTCTCGACTCCACAGTAGCGACCTGATTTAAGCATTTGCTTATCGTGCTCTTAAAGTCTGCTATCTCGTCTCGGTACTGGCGGACTTCGTTCCTTATGGCAGACATCTCTTCTCTAAGCGCCCTAAGCTCATGTACCAAATCTCCGCCGTGTTGTAAGTGACATGAGTGTTCACCTTGGGCGTTTAGCATTTTTATAGGCGTGGCAAAGTTGTCCTCTCTAGGCAATGTAGAATTGATGGGCGAACTGCAACCAGTACATGTCCAGCTGCCGACTGCGGTATCGGATGCTGGAACACAAGCGCGATGAAAGACGGATGGGCATTTAGTACATCGCATACTGTCGTTCAGGGTCTTAGCAGAAATTATTTTGCCGCAAGCCCCGCACTTGACCATGATTGTTGATCGCACAGTCTCCGTAAAGCGCAAGGATTTATTGTTTACAGTTCAACGCAGCGACTAGCCAACGCAAGAGTACAGATCAATACTGTCTTATTAGTTCCTACAAAAACTCACAGATGTCACTGTTCTAAACAAAACTTTTAAGGCTGTGTATAAGGCTGTATACTGAAATGTCGATGTTCGCAACTTGTCAATTAAAACCACCGATCACCACACTATGTAACAGTCACAGTATATATACGTAAGATTGTTTGTAGTGTAATTTAGTGTTTTTTTCTATAGATGCTAGGGTAGAATCACTGTCACTCAATGTTATAAATATTTAAGTACTAAGTTTATTTAATTTAATGCTTATTATGTCACTGTATAATACTAGTAATTGTTTATTGTACACTATACTGTAAGTTTACGAATAAATTAGTCCTCAAAGCACTGTGTTTATATTTTTAAAACTGACAATCACCGTAAGCAAACAGCTGATATCAACGTCCGTGACGTCACTCTATATATATATCACAAACAGTATTTACACCGCTTCCACATAACCGACACGGACACGTGTCCCTGCGACATCACTACCACACAAACATTCATACATCTTTTGACACAATGCCCAAAATACACACTCACACGGCTACACCATGAACATTACTGCCACTTTAAGCAACTTATACCATATGACCTAGACTCCATACTCACAGATACAACTGCCACCAACACATTCATGACACACCTAACGCACATCGTCGGCACACTCAAACTTTTCAACAACACATAACCACGCATACACACAAACAATAACACCGACATATTTTTCCTTTTGCTCTCAAATTGTTCTCTCTATTTCTGTATCAAATATTAGAAATTTCGCGCACTATGTCGCAATAAACTCCTCTCGGGGGCAATTTTAACCCCTGGGAGATTCTCAAAAAAAAACACAATTGGTACATCAGAGTTTTATAATCAATACAAATTTTGTATAAACACAGAAATAAAAATAAAAAGTCAACATCAACACTTAACGTAATTTATAATGTCCCTAAGCCAATGTATCAATGTTGTTGTTCATAATACATCGTTTGGTATCATTACGTCCTGTTGATGGTTTCGAGTGAGTAAATTGTAATATGGATTATTATATGTTGGAAACATCTAATTTTGGTTATATTTTAGAAGTTGATTTGGAATTTCTTGACGAACTTCACAATTTGCATTCTGATAAAGAAACTAAATTAGTTCCTTATTTAAGTAATAAAAATAAATATATCATACACTACAGGAATTTAAAACAATGCATTGAAATGGGAATTAAATTAATTAAAGTACATAGAATTGTAATATTTAAACAAAGTTCTTGGTTAAAGAAATACATAAAATGAAATACTAATTTGAGAACATTAGCGACATCAAACTTTGAAAAAAACTTTTTAAATTAATGAACTATTCTGTCTTCGGTAAGACAATGGAAAATATTGAAAAAAAAAGACTAAACGTTAAACTACTAACTCACTGGGATTATCGCGGTAAAGTTTTAGGTGCTCAGAATTTGATTGAAAAACCAGAATTCCATAGTTTATCATAGTTTTTTTTTAGAACATTTAGTCGCAATACAATAACGAAAAACAAAATTAATTTCGGATAAACCAATTTATGTTGAATTTTCATTAAAACTACATGATTAAAAAGTTCAATAATAAAAAAAAACTGAAAATTGTGTCGCAATACAAATTACAATTACGAAAAACAAAATTATTTTATGATAAACCAATTTATTCAGGATTTGTATTTTAGATATATCTAAGACCCTTATGTATGAATTTCATTATAACTACATGATTAAAAAGTTTAATAACAAAATTAAGTTATTGTACACCGCTACCGATAGTTTGATATATCAAATTTTTACAGACAATTTTTATGAGAATGTAATACCAGATCTATTTCACTATTTTGATACATCAGATTATTCAGAAAATAATATATACGGTTATCCAAAAATAAATTTATAAAAAGTTAGGGTTGTTTTTTTTTAAAGACGTGAATAATGGTAAAGAATTGAATGAATTTGTAGGTATGTGATCAAAAATATATACCTTAGAAGTAGAAAATAAATTTATAGCAAAGGCAAAAGGGGATAACAAAAGTATCACCAAAAAATGAATATGTGAAATTACAAATCGAGATTTTTAATAAAAAATTTACAATATTGTAGTATGCCTCGATTTAAATCAATCAAACACTATTTTTACTCAAAAATAAATAAAGCAACTTTATCATATGATGATACCAAACGATGTATTATGAACAACAACATTGATACATTGGCTTAGGGACATTATAAATTACGTTAAGGGTTGATGTTGACTTTTTATTTTTATTTCTGTGTTTATACAAAATTTGTATTGATTATAAAACTCTGATGTACCAATTGTGTTAGAGCTATAATTATTATTCGATTGTAAATAATGTTATATAACTAATGATAGAACTGTGAACATAAATTTAAGAAGATTGTGAAATTATGATACATATGTGTAATAGCTATTTTTTGTTTTTCATCAATTATATGTTTTATATAATCTTATCTTACTAATATATACTTATTTTTTACAAAAACATTATCATTTTTTATTTCAACCATAACATTTTTTCATATCCTTTAGTGTATATACACTTGTCTCTTAAGATATCTTAAATTAAATATTGATATTTTGAATAAAGTATAAATGCTGCATTCCAATATATCTTCCGATTTCGTTCAATCTTTGCAACTTACCGTCTTTCTTGCTTTTTTAAATCGTAAAACTGGAATGAAGGCTTAATCAAAAACACTTGCAGCTTTTTGTTACAAAATATAACAATTTCTTTGAAATAAAAAATAAATATTTAGGAATTTTGAATAATAAAGAAGCAGTAAGTATTTTAATGAAATAATTTATTATCAATACACCATTTATTTAAACATAAAACATTTTTTAAAGCACATATTTTGTCATGATAAATACAATTATACAAATCTTCAGAATGTTTATATTGATTATGCAGACTTAATAAATTAGAACAATTTTTATCTTCTAAATTAAACACACGACTATTGTTATTATTTAAAATTGTTTTCAACCACAACACTTTTTCATATCCTTTAGTGTATATACACTTGTCCCTTAAGATATCTGCAATTAAATATTGATATTTTGAATAAGGTATAAACCCTTCATTCCAATATATCTTCCGATTACGTTCAATCCATGCAACTTGTCGTCTTTCTTGCTTTTTTAAATCGTAAAACAAGAATGGTGGCTTAATCAAAAACACTTGCAACTTTTTGTTACAAAATATAGCAATTTCTTTTAGTATAAATTCATTTGCTTCTGTTTTGAAGCCTTGAACATCTACAATGGCACTCATGATAACCTGCGCACAATGTTGCTCAGAGGTTTATATTCAACAAGTCGATCGTTTATAATTAAACAATATGCAGCAGTATTATCTGGTATTGACTCAGAACATTCAATTTCTAATCAAACGTCTACTGGTCCTGTTTTTTATATTATCGCTTTGCCTTGAACAATATATGATAAACAGAGGAGAAAAAGAAAACACTTTCTCTTTAAAGTTCTTTAGACTAAACAGGGATCCAACGAGTAGTTGTAATACGACTGACGGAATTTCGCATACATTTCGTATAATATACTATACTTAGTTCTGCAGCATTTGCAGTTAAGAAAATTCGACAATTCACAGACGTAGATACTGCTAGACTAGTTTACTTTAGTTACTTTCACAGTGTAATGTCTTACGGGGTACTGTTATGAGGTACGGCGAACGATATTCAGACAATTTTTGTTATTCAGAAGAGGGCCATACGCGCAATATATAAATTAGGTGCTAGAGATTCTTTACGAGACAAATTTAAAGAAGTAGAAATATTTACAGTTGCATCGCAGTATATATTTGTTAATTTAATGTACGTTAAGAAAAACTTAACTCTTTACCCTAAAAATAGTGACTTACACAAAGTGATCACAAGGTATAAGCATAAACTAGTGGGCACTAACTGCCATCTACATCAAGTTCATAACTCATTTGCGGGATTCGGTATACAATTCTTCAACAAATTACCTCTGGAAATAATGAATTTACCTCTACACACATTTAAAACCACTACTAGGAATTTTCTTTTAAAAAGGGGTTATTACACTATTAAAGAATTTCTAGATGACAAGACATCATGGAGCTAGTTGCTTTTTTAAATTCACTATTATTGTTCTTTTTATGACTGTGTAATATATTTATTAAACTCATCTTAATTATTAGTAACATGTTAAGTGGGGGTGCCTTGTGAACACTCATGATGTTTGCAGGGTTTGTAATTTTTTTATAATGAAAATTTTTAGCCTAAAGGTTCGTAAGGATAATACTGGGTATTTAAAAAAAGAGTTACGTTCGTCACATATTACAATGATAGTTTGTAAACAGAAAATAACGTATCTAGGTTTTTCTAATTGTGATGCAGTTTTTACTGAGCATGAATGCTTTGTGGTTTTATGTAGTAAAGGGTACTCATATCAATCCCAATTTCTAAATACCATTTGAATAGATTTGTCTCTTACTAAAGTTTTTAAGAGTGTTAGACGTTCACGATCAGATACTTTTATGTGAGGTACTCTCCACTGCATCCTTTCTATAGTTATTTGTATATAGACATTGTCTTCAGTGAGTATCACACTGTTTAAAGTAGAATTACTTCTGTTCAATATAAGCTCATGCTTACAATATATAAAAACTTTATTGTAATCTTCAGCAAATCCTAAAATTTTATTTAAACGTATTACAGCACTAAAATGACCATCATTTTCCAACCAGTTAAGTTCCAACCCCATAATGCAGCCACTTTGCTTTTTTGTGTTAAGTAAAATACACTAAAATTCCTGTGATGACTACCTTTTGTAAATATATCCACAATTCATCCATCAGACTCTCTCATTAGATCATCAATAATAATAAGATGTGGGTTTTCACCATCAGACATATTTAGATTTGGAATTCCTTGATGATAGTTAACATTTCGTTGTTGTGGACTGAAAACTCACTAAGTAACATTATTGGTGAAAATGAGTTATTGATGTCAAGCTGTCTAAAAGTACATTACCTACATTCTAAATTAATATTTAAGACTGTTGTTTTAATAATTTCGGAGTTATAATAATGCGATAACTACCTAACTACTCAGTCAATGGGAACAATCTACACGAAAAGTAATTTAAAAGACTTGGTTAAATCTCATATTAGATCGTTTAGGCAAACTAGTACCAATATTTTATTTGCAATGTCACTAAACGTACTTAATTACTTTTAGTTGGAACATGTTTTGACTTGTAATTCACTAATGCGTGAATAAATAACTAAATACCAAAAATGTATTTTTTTACTTATGCGAATAATCATTCATTCAAATATAATCGAATTACTAAAGCAGATGTAAAATTTATACGTTTTAAATTAATTATTTAATTTTATTTACATATGATACATATTTTGTTCATAGACATCATCTTTCTAATCCTAACCATTTAAGAGATATTTAAGTTCTAAGCTTCAAAATATTTTAGAAGCGATTATCTCAGTTTCTTTTTTGTTAGTTAGTGAGTTTTCGCTCCACAACGATGATTCGGTAAATTATGTAAAGGTTGCATTTCATCAAAGCACCATGTGATCTGATTAAAAAACCGCCCCGAGAGGAGTTTAAATGCGACATTGTGCGCGTAATTCCTGCCATTTGATACAGAAATAGTTAAAGAGAAAAGACAATTGATATAAACAGCAAAAGGAAAAATATTTCGATGTTATTGTTTGTGTGTGTGTGCGTGGTTATGTGTTGTTGAAGAGTTTGAGTGTATCGACTATGTGCGTTAGGTGTTTCATGAATGTGTCGGTGGCTGTTGCATCTGTGAGTATGGAGTCTAGGTCATATGGTGTAAGGTGCATGAAGTGGCAGTATTGCTCATGGTGTAGTCGTTTGAGTGTGTATTTTGGACATTGTGTCAAAAGATGTATGAATGTTTGTGTGGTCGTGTTGTCGCAGGGATATGTGTCATTGTCGGTTATGTGGAAGCGGTGTGAATACTGTTTGTGATATTCGTGTCCAGTGAGTAGCTGTGTAAGTGCAAATGTGTGACCTGTGTTGTTAATGAGTTTGTGTAGATGGGTGAGTGTGGGGCAACAAGTTTTGATGATAAAGCCTTTGAGGTTGTTGGTATACGCCTCCGCGGCGAGTGTGGAGCTTTTTATTTTGGGTAGGCATTTGACGTGGCTTAGCGGGACGTGTGAGAAGGTGAGTGGTATTTCCATTGTTGCAGCGTCTTTGGCAGCTACGAGTATATCTGCTAGTTCATTACCATGTATTTAGTAGTACTAGTATTTGTGTGTGCCTTGACCCAGACGAATGTGACATTTATTTGAGTGTAATGTGAAAATTGGTGGATGTTAGTGGTTATTTGATGGGTACTGTTCGTGTTTTGAATGTCCTTCAAGACAAACATTGAGTCGAAAATGATGACGGCCGCCGCGATGGGAGGGGTTTGCGTGGCAGTCCAGATGCATGCTTAATGGTGGTGTGCAGGGTGTAGGAGGTGTGCAGGATATGTAGGTCGGTTGAGTGATGTATCGTCGGGAGATGATTGGTGGAGCCGGTGATACGAACCAGTTCCGCGGTGGCGCACTCTTTTACTTTAATATCAAGTGGAGTTAATGATGTGAATGTTGCTATTGCGATTGCATTGATAGTATTTACAGAGCGGAACCCTTTAATGATTTTTAGGACGAAGCCTCTTAGAAGGGATAACAATATTTTTCTATGAAGTGCGAGTTCTAGCTCACAGATAGGTTAGAACAGTGACCAACCACTACTTCCAAATTGTTGCAATATAGTAGTAGTGATGAAGTGCGAATTCTAGCTCACAGATGTAGAAATAAAATAGTAAGAAAATGAAGGGATTTGTATTATTAATGATTGAGAAAGCAGGCTTGCCCATGGACAGTAGAACATTAGCAGTCATAATTAGCATTAACAATGGGTAATAGATAAAGAAGACCCGAATGCAACCGTAATGAGGGTGTTCGGTACAATAGATAAGATGATTAGGCGAACAATGGAACGTTAATGAGGGTGCTGACAGCACCGGAAATCAATTAGATTGTTGTTAATTGATTTGTGTATCTCTGGAACCGTGCATCCTACACAAAAATGGACCGCAGAAACGTGATCAGAGTACCCCCAAAACTTTTTTTTTTTTAGCTCAGCCCCTCGACCAATCAAATCAGTTACCAATCAAATCAGTGAGCCAGAACCTGCACAACCTATCTACTAATGACATTAAAAGCATGCCGACCAAAAGGTTTAATAAAAACAAATTACGCTAATTTTTTATTGGCAAATGTTATAATAACACATTGAACGATTTTTTTAATGATAAATTGTAAATCTAAAAATTATTTCAATGTAATTTCCTATTATTTTTTTAAATGATTTTTATAAAAATAATAATTCCTACTCAACATTTTATTTTATCTTTTTCAAATGTTTGTATGTCCTAAAGAGAAAACATAGTGTACTGTAAGAAATGTAACACCTTCAATGTTACCTATGTTTAATTAATAAATGATTTGATTTGATTTGACCCGACACACGCCGCCACCACAAGATATGACATTGTAATGAGCATGACGAATTGACGACAACGATATACAAACCGGCAGTAATAAAATTAACAAACTGTTGGAATACTGACCATGAACGCGAATTACCTCCATTCTCCAGATCGTTAATATTAGCATAAATTTGTGGAACGCGTGAAGAAATGCAAATGTAGTACCTATATTTAATTGACATGATACCTTTTGAAATACATCCACCGATACAACTGATTAAGTACAAGATGATAAAACATTTAATAAAATTAAACATAATAAATAAATAGTATCAAACGATATAAAAGACATTCAATGATGTGGTGGCGATTCCAAAAAACATAATTTACATAATTTTATTTGGAATAGAATTATATTTAATTACATGTTATGAAAATTTTAATATTATCTACCTATGTACCTAATAATTATGTGAATACTGAAACAGATTATTTGCAAGCGCATATTTTGTCATTACAATAATCATTTAAATTGAATACGCCTTTTGCATTAGGCTATTTTTAATCATTTATACAACATGTAACAAGTTTAAATGCACATCCTGAAAGTACTTTGTTCAGAATCGGCAACTGAATCCATTTCCGTAATTTTTAATATTGTTTATTTTTAGTCTTAAAATAATTAAAATAACGTAAATTGTAGTCACTCATTTATAAAAAAATTGAGCTATTCTAAAATAAACCTTATATACTTTTTTTTTTTATATACTTTATTATCAAAGCAAGGCTTATTTTTAAATGCATTTGTTAAATGGTTCCACGTTGACTTATACAAACGCACATATTAATACAACACAATAGACGGCAAAAGACAATAGCACACAATTGAGCACCAAAACGTATATCATCTATCTTTCACTAACGTATGTAATAAAAAAAGGGAAAGAGCGAGACGTAATGTCTCGCTCGCGCTGGCGCATGACAAGCTCAGCTGGCGATGCGCTTAGACATGTTATGACAAGTACAACCGGGAATATCTATCTATCAGTGAGTGCTGTGAAAACCTTTTATGTTCAACATCATCTTGATATTGAATTGACACCCCTGGACTTTCTCATTGTGGAGAAATATTAAATCACTAGTTTATTGTGACGAGAGAAAAGTGCCGAGCAGTTAATTATAAGATACTAGCTGCTTTTGAAACAGTGAAAAGATGTGATTTGTGAGGAAATAGTGAAGTGCTACGTGGTCTAAAGAAATGTGATTGAAGCCTGTAAGTTATTTTATTATTCTATTATTGTAACTATTTAGATTCACAAGACCACTTTAAACACGCCGTTCTTGTTTATTTCTCTCATTGATATTCTTTTACTTTATCGATCAATAATGCTAACTAGGTATGATTAAGTTAAAATAGCCACAATAGTCACTTACGATGTTAAGAAACAATAGTTCGTGCATATTAATAACAAACAATAAATAATTCGACTGTCCACTCTATAGCCTAAAAGTGTGATGGAAAGAAATACTCATAATATCTTTGGTAATATCAACAGTGGCCGACAAATTGTTCATACATCATTTTTGTAAGCCCCACTCTATCAGAGTGTTGTTTCATACATTTTGTTATATCGTATCGTGTTTCGTTCCTATCAGATCGCTGGTGTTTGTTTACCATAGCAACCGTTTCGTTTGTGTGCGTGCGCAGATTTACAGTGACTACGATTTTCACTTTTAATTGAGTTAATACTTTCTTTAAAAAACATTATTTACGCAAATAAAAAAAATATTTCAATGCATGCATTATGATTGTAACAAGGTTTTCTAATTCATCAGACACCCCGTCTGAGGATGTGCGTTATTTCCATTATACGTTGTAAATATCTCTTAAATGCGCTAAACGGCATGTCCAAAATACGTATCGGTATCTTGTACGTAAACTAAGTCCTTTATAAGAATTATGAGTTTTACACAAACGGAACACATAATTTATGTCTATTTCTTGTATTGATAGAATGAATATCACTATTCTTTGAATATGAATTTATATTTTTACGCACATGCAAAACACTGGCATAAATATACTGGGACGCTACAGTTAAAATAACGATTTCCTTAAATTTTTCCTTGAGCGAAACTCTTGTTCGTAATTGGTAAATGGCCTGAACTGCTCTTTTTTGCAATATAAAAATACTTTTGATATCAGCAGCTCTACCCCATAGTAATATGCTATATGACATAACACTATGAAAATAGCCAAAATATACCAGTCTAGCCGTATCGACATCTGTTAAACTACGCACCTTCTTAATGGCATAAGCAGCCGAACTAAGTTTCACTGACAGATATGTAATGTGTGCGCCCCATTGCAACTTAATCAAGTGCTATTTCTAGAAACAACGTAGATTCAGTTGTTTCCAGTACATCATCATTTAAAACGATGTTAGTACCAAGGTTTCTGACGTTTGGCAAAGCAAACTTAACACATTTTGTTTTTTTGGCGTTCAGTACTAAGTTGTTTACAGTAAACCATTTAGTTACCTGACTAAGAGCACTGTTTATATCGGTAAAGTTTTCCTTATTTCTGTCTACTTTAAATATCAATGAAGTATCGTCAGCAAACAATACCACGTCACAAATGTTTCTCAGGTAAAATGTCAAATCATTAATGTAAATAAGAAAGGTCCTAGGATACTACCCTGCGGCACTCCCAATTGGTAAGCCACTAGATTTTGAGCTATTTATTTTGACACATTGGATTTTGTTGTTTAAATATGCCTTAATAACATCCAGTGCTTTAGTCCGGACGCCATAATGTTTAAATTTGCACAAGAGCGTATTATGGCAGACACAATCGAATGCTTTCGAAAGGTCGCAAAACACACCAATTTCATTTTGAGAGCTCTCCCATGCATTGTAGATGTGTTTAAGTAACGCTACTCCTGCATCCGTCGTGGAGTGACCCTTAGTAAAACAATATTGCTCAGTATGAAGGAGGCTGTTTAAATTAAAGTGTTTCAGAAGTTGCTTGAGTATGATCTTTTCAAAGATTTTACTAAAAATTACTAGGATCATTCTTACTGCCGGATTTAAACAGAGGTATTATCTTACTATGTTTCATTAAATCTGGAAAATCGCCTGATTCTATACACTTATTAAATAAGTTGCTTAGATAAGGAGTTACTATATCTATGATACTTTTCAAGATCTTAACAGATATTTCCCAGAGATCACCTGTATTCTTAGACTCTAGAGATTGAAAGATATTATAATGTCAGTAGAACTAATAGGGCTAAATTTAAATATTACATCACATTTTTGTACACTAGATTCTAATGATTTGTCTGCACCTGAAACTGATGAGTTTAGACCTCTAGTAGTACGTAGTAATAGGTATGCTAGCAAAAACATTATTGAATGTGTGCAACTTCTTCTTTATTGTTAACTAGAGGATGCCCGCGGTTACACCCGCGTTATTTAAGGCTACTGCTCTGCTCCCGTCGCTTATAGCGTGATGTTATATATTCTATAGCCTTCCTCGATATATGGGCTATCTAACACTGAAAGAATTTTTCAAATCGGACCAGTAGTTACCGAGATTAGCGCTTTCAACCAAACAAACAAACAAACAAACTCTTCAGCTTTATATATTAGTATAAGATAATTTTATTATTATCTAGCAAGTTAACATCGGTGTTCCTTAAGGTTGTCTTGCTTGTTGCTTCGTTAATAGCTTGCCAGGTGGCCTTAACTTTATTACTAGACTTCCTAATTTTGTCACTAACGAATACTGCCTTAGCTATACTGCATACCTTTTTAAATATTTTAGAATAATTTCTGACATACTCAGTGAAGCTCGCATTAAAATTGTATTTCTTCATACCATACAACTCATACATCCTTGAAATTAAACTACAGTTTACGGATTTTATCGCGTTATATTGGTTTCACTTGTTAATACATTTAATTAAACCGAATGATTTAGATACTACATTTTTATTACTAGCCGACGTTTCGAATTCTTTACAGGATTCATGTTCACGGCAGACTGAGGTGGTATTTGTCTTTGTCTTGAATTTAAAAGTTATCTCAAAGTACCCGAACATTTTTTAACTATTGGTGTTACTATCTACGCAGAATGTGCTCACTGTGTCTTGATGTCTTCTGGTGACTTTGTCCTTCTTGGGTTTCATTAGCCTGATAACTGGGTCCCAAGCTGGAGGAACATTCCAACCATCTTCCCTACTGAAATTAGGATGTTTTTTAATTTCAATAGCTTCTCGTATCATTCTTGTAATAAAGCGGTGTTCTTTTGCGAGTATCTGTGGTTGATCAAATCGCAGGTAATGGTTGGTTCCTTGTTCTACATGTTCACACACAGCAGGCTTCGTCGAGCGTTTGTGTTTAATGTCAGCTATATGTTCCTTTAGTCGAATGCCTATGCTTCTCTTGGTTTGTCCAATGTATGAGAGCCCACACTCACAGTCTATCTTGTAAACCCCGGCCTCTTGTAAGGGTAACTGACTCTTGACAGATGGTAATAATTGGCTTATCTTCGTTGGCGGCTTGTAGAAAGTTTTGATTGAAGCTCGCTTCAAGATGTAGCCAATCTTGTCGGTCATGCCCTTGATGTATGGGAGGACAGCAGGTTGTCTCTCTACTGTGGCTGGCTTGTTCTTCGGGGATCTGTGACGTTGGCGCGGCGGTCGGAGCTTGTTGTCTTGCAGAACTTGCTTGACATGTTGAAGCTCGGCGTCCAGGTGTTTCTTGTCACAGATCCCCCGGGCTCTCTGAAACAAAGACATTCCTACGGTAGCTAACTGTTTAGGATGGTGGTAAGATTCACCGTTTAAGTAGCTATTTGTATGTGTCTTTTTCCTATAAACAGTGTGGCTCAAAGAGTTGTTTTTGTTCCTGATAAAAAGTACATCTAAGAAAGCTAAAGAATTGTTTGCCTCTAATTCCATTGTAAATTTTATCTGGTTGTGAATAGAATTAAGATTGTCTAGGAATACATTAACACTATCTGTTGGTAAAATTGTAAAAGTGTCATCTACATACCGCTTGTAGAACCTCGGTGTGATGGTGGCAGTCTGCAGGGCTCGCGCCTCGAAGTCCTCCATGAAGATGTCAGCAACAACAGGCGATACTAGAGAGCCCATTGTCACACCGTCTACTTGTATGTAGTATTTCTCATCCGATAACAGATAGCCAGTTGTTAAGCAGTGTTTCACTATTTCTGCATATTCCTCAGGCATGTTGTTCTCTATTAGCTTCCTTCTAGTTATTTCAATACAGTCATGTGCTGGTAAGCATGTGAATAATGACTGTACATCAAAACTAACCATCGTTTCCTTGCCAGAGAGATGTAGGTGTTTTATTTCACTGACAAAATGGTAGGAATCCTTTACATGCGCTCTCGTCTGGCCTCTGAGTGGTGAGAGAATCTTTGCAAGGTGTTGAGCCAATCTGTAGGTTGGTGCCCCTATTTGACTGACTATAGGGCGCAGTGGAGCATTTTCCTTGTGTATTTTCGGTAGACCATACAATTGGGGAGGTTTTGCACACGATGGTATTAAGTATTTCACGTCCAGATTCAGTTGTTCGGAGTATTTCTTCACAATATTACTCGTTTGCTTGAGTATTTTGTTGGTAGGGTCCGTCTTAACCAATTTATATGTACTTTCATCCGACAAAAGATTTTCGATTTTTTTTTATAATCGGACGTGTCCATCACTACCGTTGCATTTCCCTTATCTGCTCGGAGTACTGTTAGTTCAAGTCTAGCTCGTAGGTTCTTCAGTGCGAAATACTCAGGTTTTGGTAGATTCCTTTTCGGCACTTTCGACTGGCGCAATACAGCAGAAACGTCTTGACGTATGGCCTCGAAATCTTCCTTACTCACATTGTTCTTGACTAGACAATCTTCAACGTTGCAAATAATGGTCTCATACGGTATTCTGGATGGAGTTATCGCATAATTTAAACCTCTGTTCAGTACATTTTCAGTGTTTTGATCTAAAGTGTGTTTGACAGATTGACAACTGTTTGTCTATGGTCGGCGGACGGTAGCGTGTGATTGGTCCGTGCAAAAACGTGCTGTTTCATTTTGTACTGGTCATTTGATTTTTGTTGTAATTTTTTTTTATTTTTCTTGAAGAACAAGCCAGCCACAGTAGAGAGACAACCTGCTGTCCTCCCATACATCAAGGGCGTGACCGACAAGATTGGCTACATCTTGAAGCGAGCTTCAATCAAAACTTTCTACAAGCCGCCAACGAAGATAAGCCAATTATAACCATCTGTCAAGAGTCAGTTACCCTTACAAGAGGCCGGGGTTTACAAGATAGACTGTGAGTGTGGGCTCTCATACATTGGACAAACCAAGAGAAGCATAGGCATTCGACTAAAGGAACATATAGCTGACATTAAACACAAACGCTCGACAAAGTCTGCTGTGTGTGAACATGTAGAACAAGGAACCAACCATTACCTGCGATTTGATCAACCACAGATACTCGCAAAAGAACACCGCTTTATTCCAAGAATGATACGAGAAGCTATTGAAATTAAAAAACATCCTAATTTCAATAGGGAAGATGGTTGGAATGTTCCTCCAGCTTGGGACCCTGTTATCAGGCTAATGAAACCCAAGAAGGACAAAGTCACCAGAAGACATCAAGACACAGTGAGCACATTCTGCGTAGATAGTAACACCAATAGTTGAAAAATGTTCGGGTACTTTGAGATAACTTTTAAATTCAAGACAAAGACAAATACCTCCTCAGTCTGCCGTGAACATGAATCCTGTAAAGAATTCGAAACGTCGGCTAGTAATAAAAATGTAGTATCTAGATCATTCGGTTTAATTAAATGTATTAACAAGTGAAACCAATATAACGCGATAAAATCCGTAAACTGTAGTTTAATTTCAATGTGTAACATTCGCGTAAACCCAAGAAAATATCATACATCCTTGCTCTGCTTTTGTAAATACCTACAGTAACCCACTCACTAAATGCTCTAGACTCCTTGATTACTTTTTCCTTGGTCTTAAAAGTATTTTTAAATTCGTTTGCACTACATTCAACATAGTATCATAAATCTTATTAGGTGATTTAAGCTCCATCATATCAGGATTAACGTACTAAAATTTTGTTCCTAAATTCAATAGATTTACGCCTAGGTAATGGCCAACTTTTGTTTTTTAATTATAAAAGGCGACAAACGAGCAGACGAATCGCCTGATGGTAAGCAATTACCGCCGCCCATGGACACAAGCAACACCACAGGTGTCACAAGTGCGTTGCCGCCCCTTAGGGTTGGGAAAGGGGATAGGATAGGAAGTGAGATGAGGGAGAAGGAATAGGGGATAGGGCCTTGGGCACTCTCACTCACCGATCGAAACGCAACAGTTTAGGTACCGTAATTTTACGTCGGTTTTCTGTGAGAGGGTAGTACTTCCCCGGTCGAGCCGGTTCATTCATGCTGAAATCAGCAAGGCTCTACTACTTATAAGATGTCACCTTATGTACGATATTTTCATGAATATATGAAAATCCTGCCAATTGACCACAGTGATCCGAAGTTTGTTTGTTTTGTTTCTTTTTTTTTTTTTTTCGTGTGAGCGTGTGGCCAACTCTGGTGTCGGAGTTTTCAGACCGCCCGAAGGCCTCCGACATGGCCTAACGATCCTTATCCTTGGACAAGAACCGGGACCGACAGCTTTACGTGCCCTCCGAAGCACGGTAGCGCTCAGATGTAAATGCCATACACGGTCACCCATCCAAGTGGTAACCTGTGCAAGCCTTGCTTAACTTTGCCGATCTGTTACGAACGGCAAGCCAAGTCTCGCTACGAGCGATCCGAAGTTAAGTCAGTAGTAACTAATTTATGTGATACTGTATCATTACTAAATATATTGTCAAGACAAGACATAAGACATTTATTTCGAAACAAAATACATTTGTGTTGAAAATTAAATATACAAAAAAGAACTTAATAACTAAGACAATTTAAACAAAATTGGGGAATCATATTTCGCACACATAGACTTTATTTTATATGCATAAGACACACATTACTATTTCATGTTAATTTTTTGTCTTTTATATACTCCTCTATGCTATAATAACATTTCTGAAGTAAGTATGCTTTAAGCCTATTGTTGAATATGTTATGATTTACTATAACTTTAAAATCTAGTGGTAATTTATTGAATAAAGAGACTGCTTGTACCCTGGCGCCATGTTGTACAAAATTCAGCCTTGGTTGAACCAGGCTCACTATGTCTTTTCGACGAGTATTAAATCTTCGAGTCCTCTCCAATTCTGATTCGTCCTTTGAGAGATGTTTAATACAAAAATAAATGATGTAAACACACCTAGAATATTAAGGTCATACTAATATCTGTGCTGGCTGTGGCTGTTCCTTGAATGAAGCTAGACTTCACTCTCTCGAAGAAAATGGACAATTTAATGAATATTTTCCATGGATTAGTTCAATACAGGTATTTATCTGAATCCTTGTATACATATTACTATTAATATTGAGTATGGTTACTGGTAATAACATATTACACACCCACACTTCGCCAGTTATGTTTCGGTCCCAATGTATTAGGGGGCGAGCCTATTGCCATCTACCGGGCACATCATTAAGCGAGCGATAATTAAAGTTAAGTGTAGGTGTGTAATACACCTCTGCCTACCCCTTCGGGAATAAAAGGCGTGAAGTTATGTTATGTTAATAATATATAAAACATATTAGAAAATAATCCTTATAACTATATCAATGGCAGTAGTTTTGAAAATGACAAACATTTGCTGCATTTTGTAATCATACCTTAGATAAGCGTCAGCTCTCTTGTTTGGTATTTTTTTTCTCAACTTAGTTTTTTAAGAGATTGTACGTTCTATCATTTTTTATATTGCTTTATTTAATTAATTTAACAATGGTAATTATTTTCAGAATGGAAGAGACAGCTATGCAATTTGTCATTATTGTTGGCGGCGAGGTAACCGACAAGCTGCCAGAGATTTTCAAAGAGAAATGGCTACACCACAGTTACTAACTGTCCCTACCCCTGCACCTGCACCTGGCCCTGCACCTGCACCTGGCCCTGCACCTGCACCTGGCCCTGCACCTGCACCTGGCCCTGCACCTGCACCTGCCCCTGCACCTGCACCTGTCCCTGCCCCTCAACTGACCAGGCCTGAAGCTGCCGCTGTTTATTTACCTCATTACAAGAGAGCTGCTAATACATCACGACACTGCATTTATTCCGACTGTGGTAATGCATCCATGCATTTAATACCAACATTTATAAAAAAAATGTTGATTACAGAACATAACTTTTATGTGCCGCGGTTTGCACGTATTTGCCAGCATCATCTTTTTTCAAATACTTGGCAAGAATTACCAGAACAATCATCTACTATATCAAGTTTTACTGTTAATCAAATAGAAGATTTAATTGATATTGCAAAACAAAAAACTGTCACATTTGATTTTGAATGTGTAGAAGAAATGCCCAACCACATATGTCATTATTGGACTGGTCTGAATTTGTTAATTTATTTAATGAGTTACCATTAGCTAATCTAGTACCATCACCAAAAACTGCTTTAGCTATTTTTTTAATTAAAATTCGGGGGCAGTAACAAGAGGTTATCTTCTTTATTTAATATACCTCGATCAACTATGGAGAGGCACATGAATAAAGTACGCTTATGTTTTATGGAACATTTTGTACCATTACATATTGGGTTGCAACATCTTACTAGACAAGATGCCATAAGAAAAAATCTCAGCATGCCAAATGCTCATTTTGGCAATCCAAATTACTCTGATCAAACAAGACCTGCAATCACAATATGTGATGGTACTTATATATATATTGAAAAAAGTTCCAATTACTTTTACCAAAAGGAAACTTATAATTTACATAAGTATTTGAACCTGGTCAAACCATTTCTTTGTGTGTGTACTGACGGACATATTATTGATGTGATAGGTCCTTATGCTGCCACTTAGACTGATGCCGAAATCATGAAAAATTTATTTAGTGATGAAAGTGGGCCCATGCGAACCTTTTACAGAGAGGGAGATGTATTTATACTTGACCGAGGGTTTAGAGATGCAATTCCACTGTTGGAGGCCTGCAATTACAATGTGCAGAAGCCTGAGTCGTTAAATGAGGGAGAACACCAATTAACAACCATTCAGGCGAATAAAAGTCGATTAGTGACATTATGTCGATGGGTAGTTGAAGTAGTTAACGGACGGTTTAAAAGAGATTACAAATTATTTCGCCAGGAGTTTTTTAACAGAGCTCATGCGCATTTAAGGGATGATTTTAAAATTGCAGCTGCATTTATTAATAGGTTCCATCCCACAATCCAAGATCGGCCAGATTCTGCTGTTATAACAGAAAGGGCCATGAGGTATCTACATACCCCAAATTATTTGGCAGAATTTGTGAGAAATTATAATTTAAATAGGCGATTAGTCATGTTTAGACGCATCGATGGGAGGTTTCCTCAATTAAATAAATTTAGTTACTCTGAATTGATTATCTTCGCTTTGGGCCCATATCAGGTCATACAAGCACGGTCATATTATGGCGAACATGTTCGGCAAAATGGGTTATACGAAATAGAAATATGTCCTGAGCTGGAACACTCGGAAGAAATGGTTGCGGCTGTTGGAGGAAATAGACCTTATTTATTGAGGTGTCGAATACAATCGCGCCATGTTGGTCGGCGTAAATATTTTACTTATATTTTATTCGATGCACAACTATCTAATAATAATTGTTTAGATACCATATTAGGATACTCTTGTAACTGTCTCGTAGGTTACAGAACAGTGGGTTGCTGTTGCCACGTCTTGGCCATAATATGGTATTTGGGATGGGCTAGATATCAAACCAACTTAACTGCGCCAGCATCATATTTAGATAAAATATTAATTGTAATTGAAGAATAAATCAATAAAATCTTATACTTACCTCTTTTTATTTTTTCGAAACCTGTACCATTTCACACAAGTCTTAAAACATATTGAATTGAAATAATAGAATAGGTATATTAAGTATTTGAGTAAAACAGTTACATAATTGATGTCAAATATATATAAAAACACATAAGAACATAGTACAACATATAACCTGTTCGATTTTATTGCAATGTGATTTTATTATATTAAGTATTTGAGTAAAACAGTTACATAATTGATGTCAATTATATATAAAAACACATGAGAACATAGTACAACATATAACCTGTTCGATTTTATTGCAATGTGCTTTTATAATCTCATCAAAAATACCGGTTTGTTATGAGTACTGGTCTCTTTCCATATTATTATTTACATTCGAGTACCTACTTCAGTTTTGTATCTAACCAAATTGTTTTCACTTTTATATAGGTGGAGATACTATAGAGACAGACTAGATAATTAAAAGAACTGAAATGTTTACAGGCATTTAAGTATATAAAAGAACACTGATCTGGCCTAGCTGTGATGATTATGAAGTTCCTAGTGGAAAACTAATAGCAAAGCTGTCTGTAAACGATAAAATGTATAAACAATACCAGTAGGCAGTTATCTTGTTTAACGTCCAATAACTTTTCAACCAGTGCTTTATATGACATTAATACTAGATATCATAAAAATACTGTTAATAAGCTATCGTATGACATAGAGCTGCAATTTGGGCATTGCATGGCATTACTGACTTTCACCTCCATACTAATATGGGCATGGTCCTTAGTGAGAACTACCAAGATGTAGAGGCAAGGTACCGTCAATATCTCTAATTTAATAAAATGTTCTTTACAAGATTCTATCTGCTTAATACGAACCATTGTTCTTATGGCTCTTTTTTGTATCATGAAGGCCGCATTTATATTGTAGTGATAACTGTTGCCCCAAAACTGTACACTATACCGAAGCTTAGACTCAACTAGGGCAATGTACACCATTCGAAGTTGAGCCATAGTAAGGCCGTCCCTGAGACTCCTTATCGCATGACAAGAACTCACAGAATTTACAATGGAGGGCAGTTCGTTTTTCTAGTTTAGCATAGCATCTATTTGTACACCGAGAAACTTTACGTTGTCGACGATTTCAATGTTTTTTCCCTGAGATATGACTTGCAATGTTGCTTTATTTTTAACCGTTGACTTAAAGAGCAAGCATTTGGTCTTATTGGCATTTAATATTAGATTGTTGACATTAAACCAGTTTTCAAACATCTCAAATGTACTATGTATTTTATCCTCTAACTAATTTATCTTCTTTGCGGTGACAATAGCATATGTGTCATCTGCAAATAGCACAAGTCTAGCGACCGGAGCATTGTTTGCCATGAAGGCTGATAAGTCGTTTACGAAGATGACAAACGAAGATGACAAAGATAGGTCCCAGGACTGAACCCTGTAGCACGCCGCGAGTAACATTATTTATGTCCGATTTGCTAATTATTTGTTCACCTTCTGCTATTGATTTTATCTCAACGAACTGTTTTCTATTTTGTAAATAGGACCTAAACAATTGTAATTTGGTGTTCCTGATTCCGTAGTGTTTCATTTTTGACAGTAGTATACTGTGATCTACTGTATCGAAGGTGGAGCTCAGATCTTGGAACAGCCCAGCTACTACACACCTATCATTCAAATTAGATAGTACTTGTTCTATCAAAGAGTCGATAGCATCAGCCGTACTAACAGATTTTTGATACCCAAATTGTGTAGTGTTTAGGATTTTGTTGTTATTTAGGTGCCTTACAAGGCGATCTTTCATGATCCTTTCCAATAGTTTAGACAATACTGGCAATAAGGAAATAGGCCTATAATTGCCAGGTTCAGTTCTATCGCCTTTTTTGGGAATTGGTAGTATCCTAGCAATCTTAAGTTGGTCAGGAAATATTCCCAAAGTTATGCAGTTGTTAAAAAATACTGCTGAAGGACAAGCTAAAAGGTCAATATTTTCTTTGTTACTGGTAAGTGGAATATTGTCATACCCGAAAGAAACTTTACTATCCATTTTTTCACCAGATTTGAAATCTCGTTTGGGGTGACCAGATCAAAGTTCATATCAGTTTCTACCCTAGCAACTGATGAAACAAGGTAGGATTTAGCGACATTTGGATTACAAGTTTTTAATCTTACAGTGTCCCTATACAAATTAAAAAAAATATTTGCTATCTCTACTGGATCATTAGTAGCAGTGCCCCCAATTTTGAGTATTGGATTAAAGGAAGGAGTCTTATTGACGTTGTTACGATGTTGGTTTAGTATTTGCCAAATTAATTTGCTCGAATTTGACACTTTTTCCATTTGGTTTATATTGTCTAGCCTCTTAGCACACCTAATTACTTTTCTATATACAGTCATATACCTATCGCGATAATTAAGGATACTTTGATTACAATTGTTACTTTGCTTATCTATGGTGTTTAGAAATCTTTTGAATTTGCTAGATACTTTAATACATTTTGTAAGCCATTTAGACTTACTTGTTTTATTTAAATTTACTTTTATTTTTTTACTTTTAAATGATACTGAATGAACTTTGTTAAATTGCCTTATAAATGTATTAGTACCTGTACTCCAGTCTTGTTTGAGTAGGTTCGCTCTATAATGAGCCTTATTAATATTTTTGAAGATGGGTTTGTTAATAAGGATAAACTTTGCTTGTGTTTGTTTGACATTTACTTTTTCCAAATGGACAGTACAGAAAAGACCCGCGTGTCCATCCGCTAACCCATTGTGATCAACCTATAAATCACTCAAGCAGCTGTCATGCAAATTAGTCAAAATATTATCAAGACAAGATTCAGTGTAATTTCGTCTAAAAGTGGGACAATTTATTTCATACATACATATACATAGACTCACGCCTGTTTCCCCGAAGGGGTAGGCAGAGGCATATTAAACACCCACTTTTCGCCAGTGTTTTGATCCAACGTAATAGGTGGCGAGCCTTTTGCCGCTTATCGGGATATTTTGTTTGCCAGAGCCTCGTCCGTTGATCGGCAGGTGCACCACTTGCAGGTAAGGTTGGCTTGGGACCCTAAGTTCTTGGTGGGAACCCTATGCACCTACCAATACCAATTTATTAGATCTTTAAAATTATAGCATGCAAGCAAAGAAGAAAACCCTTTTTTCTTCTCATCATCCCTTAACATATTCACATTAAAATCACCACAAATTACACATTTTTACTGAAGAAATGCTGTAGTATTTTTTCGAATCTATCCATAAAAGTATCGTAGTTACTGCTAACCGGGGTTCTGTAAATACAGATAACATACAAGTTGGTCTCTACATCTCTAATACCACATACTTCAAAACTGTCTACTTTGTATAACTGTTTACAGATTTCTAACTCTTCTATATGTCTATCAGCCTTTGATAAAATCAATGTACCTCCTCTTTTCTTTTGCAACCTAGTATTATAGCACCCCAGTTTATAGTTCGGAAAATTTAGTTGTTTGATTAAGTGTTCATTCAAAAAGTGTTCACTTATGCATATATAATTATATTGCATCCATAGACAAGTCACATAAATACATTTCTAGATCACACAACTTATTTCTTATGCCACATACATTTTGGTGATATATAGTAAGAGTGGGTAATGCTGACATACTATTATTATTATTGACGAAAACATTATGTAGCTGCCTTTTGCCTTATCAGATTAAAGTAGCACGGAATGGTACCCTTTTTTTGCACAGAATTAACATATGGATCACAACAAGTATCATTACGATTAGATTTATCTTTAATTTTAAAATAATAGGGTATTGTACCAGGTTTATATTTATTGCTATCAATTTTGTCCGAGATGGAATTACTCAACTTGCAGTTAATAATTGTGGTTTCTACTGATTTTATAAGCTTGTCCAATTCTATAAAATTGGTTTTACTTAATTCTTGTATTATTTATTACATTACTGGCTTTTTTGAACATTTTATAATTTTATTCAATATATTTATTAGAGTCAAAAATATATGCATACTCATGACGCAATACATCTTCATACAACAGGCTATTAAAGGCTTCAATTTTCCGATTAAAAATTGGAGAATTGAAGCCTTTGGAGATTGAAGTGGAAGATGATGCTGTTATTCTAGTTGGTTCAAAAAATAAGTTTGTCAAATTAAATGATTAAAAAATATTTAAATGCCTAATAGTCATTGGTGAACTATCTAATTTATTAATATTAAAATCACCACAAACTATGATACCTTTTTTATTGGTCCTAATTTTACCAATTGCATCTTCCATAATAGACTCAAACACATAAAAGTTACTTAAAGGAGGGCGATACACACATGTAACAATATACTGTTCCAGCTCAATGCAGGACATTTCTACAGTTCGTTCTACAGACAAGGTGCTTATGTCCTTTCGTTCCTTACACGGTATGGTATTTGAAACTAGTATCAAGGATCCACCATGGATAGCTTGACTCCTAGTGAAAGCACTTTGCACAGCGTAATGCATGTTATTTAAAAATTTAATTTGATAATCTTTCAAGCAGTGTTCCGTTATGCACATAATTTTTATATGTTGCCTTTCTAAATATAAACTTAATTCTAAATGTTTGCCAAATATACCCTGTATATTTTGATTTCCTACATTCAATTGACAATGTCTATCCTTTGTCTTATTCTTAAATTTAAAGAACTCGTGTCTGTATTTAAATAGAAGGAATTGTAAAAACAGAATTATTTACAGAAACCATTTTCTTGGATACCCTACATGTACCTGTGTCATATTGTATACTAGAGCGGCTAGGCCCGCACATTTTTTTTTTAATTTTCCCGTTTTTCTGATCCCGTGGGAATCAGGAAATCCCTTCTTAGTGCACCCCTACGGTCCCCAAACAACATACATGCCAAATTTCAGAGTTTTGGCTGTAGCTTGTCTGTCAGTCAGTCAGTAACGCGTCAGTAAAACGTTATATATACAGATTATATGCTAACAATTTAGCGATTTGTCGTTTATAAAATAGTGAAAGATTCATAATTATATCTATATATTATAATTAACCTATCTGAAAACATATAAACTTTTTTTGTGCCAGAGTTATCAACTAAGGGTGTTCTATCCTTTGGACTATTGGTTGTACTAGAACTTGAACCTGAATCACAGCAACCTGAATCACTATCACCAATAATTAGAGACTCATTATCTAATAAGCTTGATTTTAAACAATTTGAGCAACTATTTGTAATTGTCAAGGCCTTTACATATTCTAGATTATTCTTACCAATTCGTGCAATCTCATCATATTTACTTATATTTTATCGTGTAAAGTTATGTCAGGTCTTTTGAAGTGTATCGTCTTGTCTGTAATTATTGTCCGATCCCAGTATATCTTACAAGTTCTATTGTCGAGAAGAGTATCTGGTTTATATTTATAATATGGGGTTTTCTTATTGATAAAATTATATTGATGTGCTAGGTGTTGATGCACTATTGCGGCTACTTGGTCATGGCGATGTTTGTAGTCTGATTGAACAAGAAATTTACAAGCGCCAGTTATGTGCTGTTTTGTTTCTGCGGCTGAGTGACAGTGTCTGCATAAATCCGAGTTCTGATTGGGGTCCTTAATAATGAAATTTTGAAGCTTCTGGTGCTAATAATCTGATCTTGTATAGCAAGCATAAAGCCTTCCGTTTCTTCTCATTCGTTCGACTTTTCTTAGTCGACATAGGTTGGACTTAAATCGCTGCGTTGTCTACCATGTAAACTTTTTGCTGCCCACTTGGTTATATTTTGTTCCTCATTAGTTAACTTTTCATTATTCTGTAAACTTTTGTTTTGTAAATTTAAAGGAGTAAGCTTTTTATCTAGGTCAGAAATATGTTTATGTAGAGCAAAGAGCTGTGATTTAGTGTGGAAATAGTGTCTGAATGTGGTTATTTGCTTGTTATATAATTTTTGTATGTGTATTAAACCTCTTCCACCTTCCCTACGTGGTAATATGAGCCGTTCTATTTACAATTTTGGATGGTGTTTACGATGTTTTGTCATCACAATCACAATATAATTCGCTGTAAGTTTTTAAGATCTGTTTGTGTCCAGTTGATAACAAACGAGTATGTGAGGATAGGAATGGCGTATGTATTGATGGCTTTTATCAATTTTTTTGCATTAAGTTGGGATTTTAATATTAAGTTTAATCGGATCTTAAATCAGGATCTTTCGAGACTGTCTAAACCCTAGATATTTATAGGCTGTGAAATCATCCATCGGTTCAATAGTTTCATCGGTTCCTAAAACGTAACTTTTACTGTTGATTTTGCCGTTACTTACTGATAAGATTTTACATTTGTCTACGCCAAATTGAATGCAAATATCATGCGAGAACTGCTGAGTTATGTCTGCTAAATGGAAAAGATCATCCTTATTACTTGCATAGAACAAATGTTTAAGTGAAAATTTGCTCTCAGGGGTACTTAATTGATAATCAGGACTACTGTTATTAAGAAGATTTG
The DNA here is from genome assembly GCA_944739405.2 of Euclidia mi. Lineage (NCBI taxonomy): Eukaryota > Metazoa > Arthropoda > Insecta > Lepidoptera > Erebidae > Euclidia > Euclidia mi. The sequence goes on from OX123201.2 coordinate 19,447,933, forward strand.
AAAGTGGATTAAGTGCTAAACAAAACCAGAGGGGACTGAGCGTATCTTTTTGGAATATGCCCCGTAATATAGAAATCGGTTCAGAAGTTTGCTCTTTTAATTTTAATATTGTTTGCCAGTTCTGCATAGAGAGATTTTAAAAAAATATAATTCTTGAGTGGATTTTATAGATATGGAGTATATGTAATAAAATATGTAAAACCAGCTGTGAGGCACCGAATCAAAGGCTTTGCGATAATTTATTAACATACGAGTATTATGTATATCTAGTTTTTTGTTATAAGCTTCAATAATTGTAACTGCATCAATTATGAGTTGTTCTTTGCAGCCTTGACTGTATTTTCTACAACCTTTTTGTTGTTCCGAAACAATGTTGTGTTCTGACAAATGTTTGTATACACCACTATTTTTAATTAGTGCAAAAAAATTAACGGGGCACTAAGTATCTTTAACTGTTCATATTTATGTAGTTAAAAAATAAAAACACTAAGTCCCAAAACGGTCTCAAAACTGTCCACAAAAATATATAATAATTGGTTAATGCATAACTAAGACTATGACCGACTCGCGTACTATAAGTAGTAAAATATTCCATTGATAAACTCCCCCTGTCCCACTGCGCGCGCGCCGCGCTCCGATGCTACAAACAGTGCTAAATTGCTAGCGGACATGAGCGTACCTATCGATTTTTTCGCTGCAATTTGTATGTCTACGTTTTCCCGACGCGATGGCTTATCCGTTCATTATATCACGGGAGTATGTAGCTATGCTTCGTGCGTACTTTTTCGTGAATCGTGAGTGCAGCTGTGTACCCATGGACATAATTTTGTGAGTGTACAAAAGTAAGCCGGTTAGTGTCGAACAATTAAAACAGCGCATATTGGATGCCTTTGACGAAGTGAAAAGACTGTTATCTGTGTATTGACAATGGTGCTGGACATTTCGAAGGTCAATGGAAATACTTGTAAGTTTAGTAAATAATACCTACTTAAGTAAATAATAATTTGAGGCGGGCGGCTCAAAATCGGTCTGTGTGGAGAATCTTGAGGGAGGCCTATGTCCTGCAGTGGTCGTCTCTAGGCTGACATGACGATGATAAAATAATTTGTAAATAGCAGATGATTCTAACTTCATAAATATATAATATGTTTCTATGTATAATATGTATGTATTTACAAAAAAAAAGTATATAAGTATGTTTATCCATTATCCACGCCGTGTGGTTGACGGCATAGAATACAAGTGTCACCACCCCCTATCTTCCCGCGGGTGTCGTAAGAGGCGACTAAGGGATAACACGACGCAAATACCATCTTTGCGTAGAGACGGAAAACTCGACATCAAACCCTATACGACTGCCTCGTTGGTCTCGCGGCATAAATGTGCGCGTGGGATCGGGAGGTCCCGGGTTCAATTCCTGGGTCGGGCAGTGTTATTGGGTTTTTCTGTCACGAAATTCGCATTAGCAGCACGGAGTCTGGAAATGTGCCCGGTACGGCAATAGGCTCGCCCCTTATTACGTGGGACTAAAGTATATCTGGCGAAAGGTGGGTGTAGAAATACACCTCTGCCTACCCCTTCGGGGATAAAAGGCGTGACGATATGTATGTATGTATGTATGTATGTATGTATCCATTATCTAGTACCCATAGTACAAGCTCTGCTTAGTTTGGGACTAGATGGTGTTGTGTGAATGTGGTAGAATATTATTATTATTCATTTATTTCTTATTAATCAAATTTAAATTACATTTTTGAATATATCACAAAAAATTAAATACATTTAAAAATATAAAAAAAACCGTGGGATCCCACCAGCAACGGGCACAGGGTCCAAGCTGCCGGTGGTTCGGGCTCCAGAGACAGGAACTTCCTCACAATACGTGCCGTGTCGAGAAGTACTGCCTTTTGCATCAGACCCTTGACCCAAGCACCCAACGCGAGCCTCTTAAAGTGACGATCGAGGCTCTTGGCTATTAGGCCATTAACCGTTACAACTATCGGCACAATAATTGCCGAGTCCACATCCCACATGTCGACAATCGCGTGAGCCAAGTCCAGATACTTAATCTGTTTGTCTTTCTCGGCTTTGACGAGATTCTCGTCATGAGGAATGGTGACATCAACAATTATTGCGAGGCGCTCTGATCGATCTATCACCACAATATCAGGTTTGTTGGCTACAACAGTCCTGTCTGTGACGATAGATCAATCCCAGTACAATGTGGCATGACCATTTTCGAGAACTGGCTCTGCCACATACCTGTAGTACGGTACCTCGATGTCTACAAGTTTGTATTTTAGAGCAAGTTGCTGGTGAATGATTCTAGCTACTTGGTTATGTCTGTGCAAGTACTCGCCGTTAGCAAGACGTGAACAACCGGAAACAATATGCCTGAGAGATTCACCGGGCCGGTGACACGCACGGCAAATATCTGTAGTGCCATCCCTCAGGATATATTTCCGGTAGTTATTCGTCTTGATAACTTCGTCAGCAATTGCACAAACGAACCCTTCGGTTTCCCCAAAGAGGTCACCGAAGCGTAGCCAGTTCACCGAGGCTAATAGGTCTACATCGGGTCCATACAGGGCCCGATGGAACCTGCCATGAAGCTCCTTGCTCTGCCATACACGCCTGCGATCATCAATACTGAGTACTACAGGTATGCGCCAGTTCTCCTTAGCCAACTTGAGCGGGGTGAGTCCAATATCCACTGTGACAACATCTCGATGCATGTCCACGTTCGCCCGGAGAAAATATTCTCTGAGATTGCACACCTCGCGGTTGTGTAAGGTCTTGACATTCAGAAAGCCACGACCCCCACACTTCCGTGGGATGTACAACCTCATCACGGATGAACGTGGATGATGCATACGATATGCCGTCAACAATGTGCGGACTCTTCTGTCCAGGGCATCCAATTCAGACTGAGTCCACTTGAGTATGCCAAAGGATTATTCAAGAAGTGGCATGACCCAACCGTTGCAAGCACGAACCTTGTTGCCACCTGATAAAAGGCTTTTTAATACTTTTTTCAGGCGGCCAAAGAAACGCTCCTGCAACGATTGCTTCATGTCAGCTTCATCGATACTTAAAGCCTGTGACATACCCAAGTATTTATAGGTATCGATTAAGAGAAGCGATCTTAGGTAAATGGAATCTGAGAGTTGGAGCCCCTCAGATTCCATCATCCTGCCCTGCTTCACATGAATGACAGCACATTTATCCACACCGAACTCCATATTGATAGACTTACTAAAGTTTTGGGTTACGTTTAGTAAATCTAGCAATTGGGCATCAGAGTGGGCAAATAACTTCAGGTCATCCATGAATAGCAGGTGAGATATGACCTGACCGCCTCTCTGTAACCTGTAGCCTAACCTTGAACCCTCCAGTAATGTACTGAGAGGGTTCATGGCTAGGCAAAACCAAAGGGGACTCAGACTATCGATATCGCCCTGAAAAATTCCCCGCTCAATTTTAATACGTTCGCCGTCCTCCTGGATCCTTCGGCATCCTGGATAGCAAAGAATCGTATTCCATTGCCCCATACATGACTTTAAGAAGGTGCGTTAGATTTCCTGTATCCATGGCTTTTTAAATAATAAAATACCTAATTGTATTATGCACTTCCTAAAAATTATCATGTTCGAATACACAACAAACGCCCAAATCGTATCCCAAACTAGCCGATTCATAATGTAATGGATCACAATAATGTTTTCCGCGTAAGGAATTGTCTCCGATTTATGTTCCCTTATTTCCATCCACAGTTTCCAACTTTCCACAGTGGTGAACTGACATTGGCTTGGCTTCTATTTAAAAAATTTAAACTGCGCGCGTACCAAGGATCACAGATTATAAATAGTCGTACAGACGTATGCGCATACACATTTGTCATAGACAGTTGGCCATGGTGGGGGCTTGTCGATTGTTGAGTATTTAATATTTATTTTGGTTATACCACCTGTACAGTTTTTAATAATGTATGTTAATTATATAATAATATTTATTATATTTATTTATATGTATTAATGGTCCCAACAGAATATCAGCGCCATCTTGTGTTACAAGATGGCATTATGCTGAGTTGGGAACCGATTCTATTTATGTTAGGTTAGTGTTTATGTTAATTTATGTATTCATCCTGCCTGTTACATTGTGTACCTACATATTGGAATAAATGAGTTTTTCTTTTCTTTTCTTTCTTTTCTAGTATTTACTTTATACAACTCTAGCACCCTCAAAAGCCATGTATGCGGCACTGAGTCATACGCTTTCTTATAATCTATCCAACATGCCGCCAGATCCTTTCGGTTACGGCGAACTTGTTGGCTAATGGCCATGTCAATGAGGAGGAGCTCGTTAGTACCACGAGCCCCCTTCCTACATCCATTCTGAGAGGCTGATATATTTGAAAAGTCTTCAACATGCTTAGCTATTTTAGCTCTCAGAATAGATGTAAGAAGTTTATAGACCGATGGTAAACATGTTATCGGTCTATAATTACCGGGCTCGCTAGTACTGCCAGTCTTGTGGAGCAGGTGGGTAATTCCAGTCGTCGTATAGACTGGCAGCGACCCAGATTCCACGGCTGATTGGAATTGAGATGCCAAGCGTTTATGCGAGCCCGTCTAATCCTGGAGATTTCCAATTAGATAATGGACGGACTGCTTGTGTAACGTCCTGGCTAGAAATGGCCACGCATTCCATTTCGGGAATATGTTCGCATGCACGTTCGACATCTCGCATCCAATCGCCTTCGGTATGACCAACGGGCATCGACTATATGCTACGCCAAAACGTGGCTGTGGTGTCCGCATCCGGCCGCTGCACATTAGTCACACATTGATCTGGTCGTTCCCAGCTTCTATATACCCACCTCGGGTCCCTCAGGAATGTACTATTATTATTATTATCGCCTTTATTTCAGATTTCTCTCATAAAATATTAACACATTTTTAAATATATGATATATAAAAAAATACATTTAAAAATATAATAATATCCTATGGAAACCCACCAGTATCGGGAACAGGCTCCAAGCTACTGGTGGTTAGGGCTCGAGAGAAAGAAACCTGAAAAGTGTAGCCCCAAAATATGCGCGCATGACGTTTTCGTTGATGGATTCTGTCCATCGCATGCGCTGCACATTACCACCAGCAGCGAGGACCCTGTTTGAGACTGGTGGGTCTCGTGGTCCCAGGCAGGCTGGTGGCAGGCCTCTGCCTCTCCGACGCACAGGTGACGGCGACGACGGCGGCGAGAAGTACTCGTCGCTTGAGCTCGACGCAACTGCAGCCGCTGGTAATGTTGGCGCGGGCCTCGATGGCTGCGAGGTGGAGCTCAGCGATGAGCCCGGGGTTGTTATTTGTGCTCGTAATTGTTTCGTGGCATTTCTTGTCAACATTTCCGTTATTTATTTGTATATTATCTTGTTGTTATTTCTTTTGACAGTTTTAATGTCATCGTAACTATATATTTTTGATTATTTTAGATATTTTTATTTTTTCTAAATGTTTTGCTTGTGATGTAATAGACATATTTTATTTAAATACTTATTTCTTTGATCTTCCTGTAATTCGGATTGATTTATAATATATGCATTAACTTTGATAAATTATAAAAATTCAAAAATATAAACAACAAAATTTTAGACCCGGTGTTGACAGCTGGGGTTGCCACTTATTATTATTATTCCTCTTTATTACATCTTTTCTCATGGTAGAATTTTATACACTTAAATAAATAAAAAAATTTAACCATATAAAATAGGACCACGGAGACCCACCGGTATCGGGTACAGGGACCAAGCTACCGGTGGTTAGGGCTCCAGAGAGAGGAACCTCCGAACTATGCGCGTCGTGTCCAACAATACTGCCTTCTGTATAGAGGACTTGATCCAGCCGTCTAACGAGAGCCTCTTGAGATGGTGGTCGAGGCTCTTGGCAATGAGACCATTAACTGACACGACTATCGGTACAATGATCGCCGAGTCCACATCCCACATGTCGACAATCTCGTGAGCTAGGTCCAAATACTTGATTTCCTTATCTTTTTCGGCATTCACGAGATTCTCGTCATGGGGAATAGTAACATCAACGATCATTGCAAGGCGTTCTGATCGATCTATCACCACAATATTGGGCTTGTTAGCCACGGTAGTCCTATCGGTGATGATAGATCGATCCCAGTACATAGTGGCACGACCATTTTTGAGAACTGGATCGGGCACATACCTGTAGTACGGTACTTCAAAGGGTACAAGGTCATATTTTAAGGCAAGCTGCTGATGGACGATCCTGGCTACTTGATTGTGCCTGTGCAAGTATTCGCCGTTGGCAAGACGAGAACAACCGGAAACTATATGTCTGAGGGATTCGCCGGGCTGGTGACACGCCCGACATATGTCAACAGTCCCATCCTTCAGAATATACTTACGGTAGTTGTTTGTCATGACAACTTCGTCCATAATTGCACAAACAAAACCTTCGGTCTCTGCAAATAAATCACCAAACCGTAGCCAGGCTACTGATGACATGAGGTCTACATCGGGCCCATGCAAGGCCCGATAAAAACGTCCATGCAACTCTTTGCCTTTCCATACTTCCCTGCGCTCTTCAGTACTAAGTACAACAGGTTTGCGCCAGCTCTCTTTTGCCAGACCCAACGGGGTAAGTCCGTTGTCTACAGCAACAATATCACGATGCACACCCGTATTAGCCTTAAGAAAATATTCTCTAAGATTGTACACCTCGCGGTTGTGGAGGTCCTTAGCACTTAAGAAACCACGACCACCACATTTCCGCGGGATGTACAACCTCATTACTGATGACCACGGGTGATGCATCCGATATTCAGTCAAAAGACAACGGACCTTTCTTTCTTTCTTATTATTATTATTATAAATACGCCAAAATTACTCTTTTCTTTTATTGCAGAATATCTTCTTTTATTTTGATATGTGTTTGCTTTCTAATTACATACCTTCGTATTTAATTACTTGTAAAACGGTAAATTTTGCCGGTCCTAAGCCCGGATAAACTATGAATGAGAGGGTAGAATTCAGAAAATTAAAAAGTATCTACCTACACTGATTATTTTGCTTCATTTTATTGTCTAAGGCTACCTACATTATAAGTGCGACGGAAGCAATGCGTAAGAGTAGGACGGAAAGTAAATACTTTCAATGAAGTAGTGAATGGATTGTAAAATATGTCTATGATTTTGGTGAGATTTTCTACAAAAAACAAGTGATTATAACTTGGCTATTTATAGATATTATGAAGTTCTCATGTCACATACATATATGATACTAATGTCTTCGCTAATATGTCCTTAAAATTTTTGTACTAATTAAAAAATTGTGCTGTATAGATTCACTTATGCAAGCGGTTAATATTTTATAGATTGTTTGCAAGCAAGTTATAGGACGATATTTTGAGGGATCTCTTGTTGTTGTATTGTTTTCTTTTGGTAACATGAATGTTACTCCATGGGTAATATAATTTGGCATTTTGTGAGGTGATTGTATAAACGAGTTAATGTGAGAATGTAAATATGGGTGAATATTAGTAAATTTTTTATACCAGTAGTTGTATATATTGTCACTTCCGGGGGATTTCCAATTATGTCAACGCCTAATAACAGTTATGAATGTATCTATTGTTATATTCTCGAACTTCATTTTAGGGATGTGATCTGATGCGACTTTAACAAAATTAATCCACTTAGCATTTTCATTGTTCTGTAGTGGAACTTCCCAGATGTATGACCAGTATTGTCGTAGGTTCGCCATTGTTGGCAATTCTTGTTCTTGTGTGTTTACATCTTGTCTGTTAGATGTAGTAAGCCTTATGTAGAATACTCTTTCATTGTTAGTAAACGCGCGAGTTTTGTGTTTTTCGCATGGTGCATGCAAAGTATCTTTTAAATCTACTAGCTGTTGTATTTAATTTTTGTTTCAGTGTATCTTAGAAATGTTTTATATCAGAAATTGCACTTTCGTATTGTGCGTGCGTCCGGTATTATTTTTGATTATCTCTACTGCTGCTATGATGCGTTCACTTCTAATGCCGTTACTGTAATGTGTCAGTCGAGATATTTTGGATCGAAATTTTTCTATCTTTGTTTCTAATCTTCTTTGCCATGGAGGTTTAAATACCTTTTAATTGCCGTTTTACCGTTACACATCACCGCTGTATATGCTGCTGAGTACAAAATAGTTTGGAAAGGTGCAAAATCTTGGTCCATATTTAAAAACTTGGGAAGGATAGTTTTATTTATATCATCTATCATGGACGCGAATTTTCTTGAAGGCTTTTGGTTGGGTATATATGGTCTTGTAGTTGGGTCTGTATTTATGAACGTTTTAAATGCTAAATCAAACTGTTGATCAATTTTATCATGTTGTACTAAGGGCGAAGTATTTGTAACATTAGGATGTAGTTGTTCTTCAGTGTCACTGGGTGTGTTTTGCGTTATTGATAATTCTATCGTTTCAGGTATGGATTGCGTTGGTATTGTGATACTTGGCTGCAGATTGTCATCAGTGTGATAAACGGTTATAGATTTGGGCATTTCAGACTCTTGCATGGAAGCTTGAACATTTTTTTTAATTTCTTCTATTCTGGTGAGAGGTATCATTTTGTTGTTAACTATAGCCCTTCGCTGGTCTGGTATTCTTTGTTCAGATAAACGAGACAAATGTGGATAAGTTTCAAGGAATTTCTCATGAAGCTTTTTTCTGTGTGCTGTTGTGTTTGTTTCAATGTCTGTTATTTTATTATTATTTGTTTCTCTTTCACGGTTATTCTTCAAACTTATGATGTAAGAAGAATAACCGTCCCTTTGGCAGGCGTACACGCAGACATAGGTCCAACGCGCAGAGGCCCTTTGAGAGTTTTAATCTAGAATGTGATGGGACACCTACTGAGCAGCCTCCATAACTGCACCATTAAGTGCAGTTAGGGATTGCATATTATTATTATTATATATTACCATTATACTTTTGTTTCAAATTTTTTACTTGTTTTTATTTTATAAATGAAAACAACTTATAATTACAATTGAAAATTTTGCTTCACACATATAGCGCGTAACTATTATTCTGTCATCGTTTACTATATTAATTGTCAACGAGATACATAGTAACATACCCTATTATTTGTCTTTAATTATCTTTACCCTACGTTGATTTATGAAAGTGAGAGTTGGGTATGGCAGAAAAAGCATGAAAGTAGAATTAACGCAGTTGAGATGCGATCACTGCGTAGTATGTGTGGGGTGAGACTGATTGATAGTCAAGTCAGTCAAGTCAAGTCAAAATCATTTATTCATCTAGGTCACAAGGTGACGCTTATGAACGTCATTTTTTTAAGTTAATTACTTAATGAATCTAATGAATTTACATTTACTGCCTCGTTCTCAAAGCAATAGGTAGAACCAAGAGAAAGAACGGGCAATAAAACTCGTGGCCACTCTTTTTAATCGCCAATATACTGTATATAAATTTCAAGGCAACAATAGCCGAGTGGATATAGCAACAGACTGCTATGCAGAGAGTATCGGGTTCGAATCCACGGCGCGCACCACTGACTTTTCAAAGTTAAGTGCCTATTAAATTGTTAAATTGTTAATTGTTGTTTTTTGTAAGGACCTGCAACTGTTTCACACGGTACTTTATTACTTATAAATAGTTAGATATAATACTCAAACAATTAATTTAGTTACTAAATTAAGTGCTTTTAGTTAGGGTCCCAATGTGAATATTGTGTAACAGGAGCATCCACTTACGTCTTATAATGTAGGCAACTCGCGACCATATTCAGAACTACGGTGAAAATGTATGTTACAAAAGGTGACGGTATGTGAAATATACACATATGTGTATATTTCACATACTTAATTACAAAACGTTAGTTGACAGCCCATGATAGAATTCCGAATGGAACTATACGAAAGAGGACTGAAAGAAGATGTTGTGACAAGGATTGAGAAAGGAATGCTTAGGTGGTTTGGACACGTGGAGCGAATGAGTGAAAGAAGAATGACGAATCAGATATACGAGTATAAGGCAAATGCGTGTGGGCAAGTCGGTCGCGGCAGACCTTGTCGGACATTCGTCGACTAATTGACCTAAGAAACGGAAAAGTCCGAAGTACCCGAAACCGGTGAGCATGTATAAAAAGAGTAATGAGTGTAGAGGAAGCGCGTGAGGTTTGTTAGGATAGGAGCAAGTGGCGTTCTGTGGTCTCTGCCTACTCCGACGGGAAAATGGCGTGAGTATATGTATGCATGTATGTATGTTAAAGAAATAAAAATCATTTATTACCAAATGAATATACAATTTATACGCAGTTTCCGTTGGCCCCACACTAGGCAAGCCTGTCCTGGGTACCTATGACGATTACATATTGCTAGCTTACTTTGATTGTCGGACAGAGTCATAACAAAATATTGCTTTACTTAAAAATTTTAGTACCTAATATATTTAATAGTATTTAATGTATAATAATATAATGTTAATATAATTTAATATGGGTCTTTAACTGAAGTGTGGATAGTGTATTTAGTAATATAAATTTATAGAATAGGTATACAATAGGTAGAAAGAATATATAGTATAAAAATATGTAATAGGTGCAATATAAATGACAGTAATCTGTGAGTAATACATGTGAATGTTAAGTTTTTGTGTGAAATTCAACATAAATGCTTAGACTAAATGTTTCAAAAGGTTTTCAGTAGAGTCGTAGGTCAGGGAGGAAAGCCAGTTTTTTACCTTTATTTTTGCCTCTCTTAAGGAACAATGTTTGATGTCACAAAATGAGGCTACCTTGTTGTAAATGTAGTAATCCTTGAACGGATTAAAACGTCTAGCAAAGGAAGTGTTGATTTTGGGAACAATAGTTCTATATATGCGGAGTTTGAGCAAATCTTGGTACTCTTCAGAATTTAAAACAGAATGGTGCACTTTGAGAAATGTCTTTAATTTAAATAACTGCCGCACATTCAATACTTTGCTATCTCTGTAGAGTTGAGAAGTGGGATACCTATATTGGTTTTTTAGCATAACTTTGAGCACCGAACGCTGGGCTCTTTCTAAGGTTATTAAGAAAGAGCCTATACAATAGGTAAGTAATGATTCACTAAATGCGGAATACACCGTTCGTAGTGTATCATTTGATGCTGAGGAGCGAAGAAATCGCATTATATTAATCGTTTTGCGAACACGACTCGAGAGCGCATTAATATGGGATTTAAAGTTTATGTTTTTGTCAATGATAATACCAAGGTATTTAATGGTATCTGTTCTTTGTAGGTTTTTACAACTACAGTGTTGTTGATCTCTACAACTGTGTAACTTGATATTAAGTAGATTACTAGGAGCAGTTGCGGCTGTTTTGTGGAAACACACGCATTTAGTTTTACTGATATTTATAGTTAATAAGTTATGATTTAACCATTTTAATACACGCTTCATACCCTCCTCTGCATTTGAAAAAGTCTCTTTCCAGTTAGAACCGTAAAAAATTAAAGCAGTATCATCAGCATAACAAATTATGTCTGAATTGATGATGTCATGTATATCGTCCATGTATATAATGAATAGGGTTGGTTCTAGTATACTTCCCTGTGGGACGCCGAAGTTGATAGATTGCAAATCACTTTCATGATTGCCAACTCTAAAGTATTCCTTGCGATCCGACAGGTAGCTCCTGAACCAATCTAGAGCTATCCCCCTAATACCATATTGTTGTTCTAATTTCTGTAGAAGAATAGGGAATGAAACAGTGTCAAAGGTTTTAGCCCAATCTAAGAATACTCCTATGCTGTATCTATTCTTATCAAGGCGAGGCGCTACTGTAGAAGTCAATAAAGTGACAGCTTCCTCAGTCGATTTGCCTCTTCGAAATCCGAATTGCCTATCCTATATAAGGTTCTTGTTTTCGATATACTGGATTAATCTGTTATTTATAATTTTTTTAAGCAACTTAGAAAAAGCTGTCAGTTACGAAATAGGTCGATATTTTCTGGAGAATCTTTACAATCATTTTTAAATATTGGTTTAATAAAAGCTATTTTCCATATATCGGGAAAGACACCAGTTTTTAAGCTAAGGTTAAATATTTCTGTAAGTGGTGGAACAAGGACAGTTCTTAGTTTTTAGACGGCCGGTTGGCGTAGCAGGAGTGTAAGCGACTGCTACGTTGAAGGTCGCGGGTTCGATTCCCGCTCAAGTCAAACATTTGTGTGCATGAACATGGATGTTTGTCTTGGTCTGGGTGTTTCTATGTATAATATGTATGTATTTACAAAAAACAAGTATATATATATACATATATATATTTTTTTTTACATCGTTTATCCATTATCTAGTACCCATAGTACAAGCTCTGCTTAGTTTGAGACTATACGGTGTTGTGTGAATGTGGTAGAATATTAGTTCTTTCAAAAGCATATTAGTTATTCCATCAGTATCTGGGGCTTTATCGTTTTGCAATGATAATATAAGAGACTCCACCTCAGCAAAGTCCGTAGGCTTCAGAAGGAATGAGTCTGTTAAAAAATTATTACGGACTTTAGTTGCTAATACTTCCTGAGTGACATTTGCTAAAACCTGGCCAATATATGATTTTAAAATATTGTCGATAGAACAGTTTTATAACAATTATCTTAAACCTTTCTTGATTTATTAGGTCTGTGCTAGATATAAAATAGTCGTTAAACGCATTTGCTATTGACAATGGGCTGGTAATAACTGTATTATTATGAATTACCCTAGTAACATAATTATTATTAATAGTTGTACTGTTTGTCTCACTCTTAATAACTGACCATATCGCCTTACATGTATTTCCACTATTTAGTACATATCTGGCATTACTGAGCTTTTTAGCCGTTATTATGCACTTTTTAAATAATTTGTCATACTTTATGTATTTATATTTATTCTTTTTACATTTTGAATTATAGTATTTAAAGCGTTACTTTCTATTGTAAGGGCAACTTTTTCGTAGGCCTCTCGATAACCAGTTGTTTTTATTTGATAAGTTAATCTTTATTCTATTTATTGGAAAGCAAAGATAATAAAGTAGACAAAAGTAATCATAAAATTCATCAAATGCTAAATTAAGGTCGATGTAATTGTATAAATTTAAATATTGTAAGCTAGGCAGATATTCTTTAAATTTTTTCAGGTTTTCATCTGAATAGCATCTTCTAAAATTATAGACAAATTTAGGTATTTTACTTTTAGATGCAACAGACCAAGTGAGAATCTGGGCAGTATTGTGATCAGATAAATATAATGGTAACAATGAGCCTGAGGCATCACTTATATTACTGATGATTAGGTCGATGCATGTTTTTTCTCTAGTTGGTCCAGATATGTGTGAGACTAAATTATATTTCCTGAAGATATCTATCAATCGTCGTGTATTTTGATTTTGTTTGTCAAGATAATTAATATTTAGGTCACCAGCCAATATTAGCCTATTTTTAGAAAATTTGGATAAATATTTATATAACATATGATTTAAATTAACAAAAAAATATTCTAAATGTCGTTTAATTTTAGAGGGAATTGTATATATACAAATGACTATTACATTATTAGCAACAAGCTTGATTGCACAAAGTTCAAAGTGATAAACCATGCTAAACTCATCAAAACATGATATCTTTTTATAAGAAATACCTTTCCTGACTAGTATGCATGAGCCACCTCGTTTATTTAGCCTACAGTAACATGATCCTAGTTCAAAATTAACAATATTAATATTTTGCTCGGTACCCATATTAACAAATGTTTCAGTTAAACATAATATATCGGGACTGTTTTTACTATCTAAGTCTGCAAGAGTTATTTCTAACAACTCTTTTTTAGAGAAAATACCATGAATGTTCTGATGTAATAGAATAAAGCAATTTGTTTTATAAGGGTCGAAAAAATTCTTTACCCTTTTTTGAAATTGGATTATTAAGTATTTCACCAGTCCTAGTTTCCGAACAAATAGATGCTTTTCTAGTAATTTTAAAATAGTATGGTATTGTGCCATTTTTTATCTTGTAACTAGCTGACCCAGCGAACGATCACTCTTAAAGAGGCGATACGGATCGCCTCTTTAAGAGTTTTTATTTAATTCCCTTTTTTCCAAGCCCCTTTTCCAAAGTTACCATTGACTTAGCGCTATCTCTTATCATTTCAGAGTCTATAAATGATGAACAAACAAACATAGATTTTTATATAATATTGAATTCCCCATTACTTAAAATATCGGAGACGATACCCATATCGACTTTAAAAAACAATCCCGTCCGCCATCTTTGATTTCCTATCCGCCATCTTTGATCACGAAATAGATGTTGTATTTGGATTCACCATCCCTTAACCCATCAGAGACGATACCCCTAAATTTTTTCCCATCAGCCATCTTTGATTTCCCATCCGCCATCTTGAATCACGAAATAGATGTTGTATTTGGATTCCCCATCCATAACATTCTAACCCGCCATCTTTGATCACGAAATAGATGGTGTTTTTGAATTCCCCATTCCTTAAAATATCGGAAACGATGCCCATATATCGACTTTAAAAAAAAACCCGTCCGCCATCTTTGATTTCCTATCCGCCATCTTTGATCACAAAATAGATGTTGTATTTGGATTCTCCATCCCTTTAAACATCGGAGAGGATACCCATATTGATTTTTTTTAATTACCCATTCGCCATCTGTGATCACGAAATAGATGGTGTTTTTTAATTCCCCATGCCTTAAAATGTCGGAGACGATACCCATATCGAATTTAAAAAACATCCCGTCCGCCATCTTTGATTTCCTATCCGCCATCGTTGATCACGAAATAGATGTTGTATTTAAATTCTCCATCCCTTTAATCATCAGAGACGATACCAATATTGATTTTTTTAAATTTTCCCTTCCGCCATCTTTGATTTCCCATCCGCCATCTTTGATCACGAAATAGATGTTGTGTTTAGATTCCCCACCCCTTAAAATATCGAAGGCGATACCCATATTGATTTTAAAAAATTTCTCATCCGCCATCTTTAATTTCCCGTCCGCCATCTTGTATCACTAAATACATTTCATATTATTAATCAGCGTCCCGAAAATCTCGAAAAAGATACCCATATAGATTGTATCCTATTCGTTTAGCCTTTTTTGCCTTTGACCCAACCCTCACCCTTCTCGTTTGACCATTTTATTATTTTTGTCTGGCCCCTAAAAGTTGTGGCGTAATTTTATATAGGAATAATTTGGCTATCATTAGCAATAACAACTTTTAAAATCCGACTGCTAGTTCCTGAGATTAGCCGACATTATCTTTTAGCCTTTTTAGCCTTTTGCCCGGCCCCAAAGGGTCGAAGCGTTATGTTATACCGGAATAACTGGGCTATCGTATACAAAAATAATTTTTCAGATCCGACCGGTAGTTCCTGAGATTAGCGCGTTCAAACAAACAAACAAACTCTTCCGCTTTATTATATTAGTATAGATATGCGAACAATTTAATCAATGTGCACAATATGACATTAAGTAGGTATGACGTGACAGTACTGACAGATATGCGATAGCACATGCGCAGCAATCAATTATCAGCGCCTGCGTTCTTACTTCCAAGAGGTAAATTTGTGCCGTACAAACTTCTACCCTCCCTACAATCCCTGCCAGTTTAATTTTTACAACGTATGGTAGCCTATATCCGTCTCCATGGTCTAATATAATGTATCTCTATACTAAAATTCAACAAAATTGGTTCAGCCGTTTTAGCGTGAAAACGGAACATACATACATACACAATTTCGAAAATTCGAATTTATAATATTAAGTAGGGATTATCAAGGGTTTCTTCTGACATGAAGCCCGCTGGGCGGCAGCACTGAGACTTCAGGTCCGGATTCAGATCAGGCTGTTTTTAGGGTCTTTCCGGCAATTATTAGAATTTTTCTAAAAACCATCTTTGAACTTCAACGAACATTTAAAAAAAAGAATTGGCCAAATTGGTCCAGGCGTTGTTGAGTTATGCGCTTACCAACACATTTTGAGATTCATTTTTATATTATAGATTAATCCCTGTGTCCAAGTGGTCTAATTGACTGTTAGTTTTCTTTTTATTGGCTTATGAAGATGTAATTTTATTTGAGTAGGTGATAGATTTTTTTGTTTGTATTCGTTATATATATGTAAGTCACATATTATCGCTCGTTGTGTTTATAACTGTAAATATTTGGTGTTTTTCTGTTATGGATTCTATTTCTAGAGGTATTTATAATTGCCATCAGATGTTGCCATTTTCTAAAATAAATCTTAACACCGATACCCTTGCCTTGAAATTGATAGTATTATTTACTTACGTAAGCAGAAAGAATAAGGCCCTTCTCCCACGAAGCGACTCTCAAGCGATTTGTGTTTCGTACGCGTCGCTTGTGAGTAGCCGCCATACATATTCAGCTAGTTTCGTACACGATGAGACGCGTCTACGACGCGTTTGACACAATTCGCACGCTACCGTCTTGCTGGTCGCACGCTACCCGAGTCGTATATGCGTTGCATTACAAAATGGTGGCGAAACAAACTTTTTATATATATATATATATAATATATTTAAGTGCAGGAGGTAGAAAATTATCCATGTTTATATAATTATAAGCTGCCAGAGTAGGTACGTAAAAAAAGATGTTACAGAAAAAGTGTGGATTGAAATTTGGAAAACAAAAATATAACAGGTAATTTATAGATAATGCCGTGTGGTTGACGGCATAGAATACAAGTGTCACCACCCCCTTTTTCCCGTGGGTGTCGTAAAAGGGGACTAAGGGATAACATGATGCAAATACCATATTTGCGTAGAGACGGAAAACTTGACATCAAACCCTATACGACTGCCTCGTTGGTCTCGCGGCATAAATGTGCGCGAGGGATCATGAGGTCCCGGGTTCGATTCCTGGGCCGAAAGTCAAAGTCAAAGTCAAAAATCATTTATTCATCTAGGTCACAACGTGACGCTTATGAACGTCAAATTTTTAAAGTAAATTAATAATGCTTCTACATTTACATTTACTGCCCATTCGCAAAGCAATAGGTAGAACCACGAGAAAGAACGGGCAATAAAACTCGTGGCCACTCTTTTTAATCGCCAGTGTTATGGTACATATTTTGTTTTTGTAAGGAGCTGCAACTGTTTCACATTGTAATTAATTACTTGTAAATAGTAAATAAGAACATACATATTATATACAAAATATGTAGTTATTAAATTAAGTGCTGTAGTAGTCTTCAAATGTGAATCTTGTGTAACAGGAGCATCCACCGCCGGGCAGTGTTATTGGGATTATCTGTCACGAAATTCTCAGTAGCAGCACGGAGTCTGGAAATGTGCCCGGTACGGCAATAGGCTCGCCCCTTATTGCGTGGGACTAAAGTATATCTGGCTGTAACGGAATCCTATGGACCCCAGGCTGATTAAAATTTTAGTTTTCTTAATAACTGGGTTTAGATGCCAGCCAAGCAATTTGTTGCCAGGGTTCCCGCGCCCCTACGCCCGCGCAGGAACTATGGAATTCGTCCCTTCCTCTATATTCCTCTACTGACAGCATTTACCAAACGTAAATGCTTATAATTGAATGAAAGTGGACATCAAAATACTAAAGACAGCGATACATTAGTATTGGTTTGTCAACACAAAATCACTCTCCATATATTCATGCTTCACATATTGGTACTTGTGTACAAGGCAGCGTATCTCAGAGACGGCAGCTCCAGGGAGACGGAGACATTGATCCAGGTATATTAGTCATATAGTATTATCGGCGCCGAGTATTTCAGCGATATCCAGTGTATAGTATTGAGCGTACAGTAACAGTCTCAGAACTGATGTCACAAAACGCCTCCTTGCCGCAAGTCACAACATTGAAGCCCATACAAACATAGTCAATTAAAACGTATTAAGCCATCGCGCATAGATTGCAGAGGAGCTCTCGTTACAATCGCCGCTAGGTTAGCCGCATTAGGTCTTACTGCTACCGCGTGACCGACAGGTGGCTCTTCTTTCGCTCTTTAAAACCTTGTCAGCTGCTATGTACTGGCCTGTACGCAGGTTTAGACAGCGATTGTGAAAGTCCTGCATTCTACCACCTGATCGCGAATACGGAGACTCCCATCATACATCGCTCGTCTTTACATCCATCATCAACAAGGTACGAACCACTACTAATGATACACGCGATTATTAATAATATAACTATGTACAATATCTCATAGAGAACTATATATTTTAGTCAGCCTGGTATATATATATGGTGTGATATAGACATAGATACACAACAGAGTTATTAATGTTATACAGTTCATGCAATAAATTACAGTAAAGTGAATAACAGACCCTCACCGGACTATTAGCTGCGTCACTGCCAAACTTACCCCTTGCCCTGTGCTGATCACCTTCTCTTGAAGCCGCTCGCCTTGTTCTTCGATATCACTAAGCACTAATTATCGACCAACACCGGACCTCTTACGCGCTAGGCCAGGTCCGATCTCTCTCGCGCCAAAAGACCAACTGTCTGAAACACCACGCTAGAGCGTTCCCGTGAACTGGCCTCTTCCGCGTCCTAAGACTCACTGTCCCCGATCCGCCCGGTTCCGCGTCCCAACATTGACCGTCCGAGATCCGCCCGGTTCCGCGTCCTAACATCGACTGTCCCATCCAACACCCCCACTACCACGTCACGCTGTCCTGGGACCCGACTAGCTACGCCTCCTAAGATCGACTGTCCAGTCAAATACCATCACGGCAACGCCCCTCGCCACTTACTACCTGAACGGGTTCGTTTCTTATGGTTTGTCCCCTTTTTTATGATCTTCAACTATACCGCATGTAAACACTACAGTGCCAATATTTTCTTATATTTCATGGCTATTTCTTTACTCATATCCTGTCACATAATTCTTATAAATCTGTCAAACTCTTAGAATTTATGAGTTTACTAATTGCAGAACGTTGGCGCCATCGTAGCGATAAGACAAACACATGTGGAAACAAGTGTGCGACCTAAGGACTATATATTATTATTTAATTTGGTGTAGCCAGCAACACCATTACATTCCCCCCTCTGAAAATCAGACGCGTAGACTAAGTCATAGCGTATGAGCTTTCACTACAGATACAATAGCATATGTATTAGAGTAGGTACGCCAGTTAAAACTGCATCTTATTTTCCACCATTTAACTGCCGGCAAACATTATACAACTTCCAATAAGTATCCATTGCTTCATACCACTTATCCTAACTTATAGGTGATTGATAATAATAACCCTACCATACCTTTGCTAAGGTCACTCCGTACGATACAATAACTAACTAACTATACTTCAGCCATCTCCATATTATGACAACATTGTTGCTTATATGTATCCTATAGCAATTGTTGCCTCAACTGTGCCTAATCAAATATGAACGTTTTACTATGCCTATGAGAAATTATCAAAACTCTTATCCATCTGTATACTACTAAACTTCTCCTCAGACCTAAACTTCTTATTGGAACTAGTGCACATAACCGAGATCACCAGTGGCCCGTAACCTATGTATTCCAATAAGCCAGATGGCGTTTTAGCATTAAATTCTCAAAATAGTAGTACAATCTATAAGACATCCTATCCATGCTTAGAATGGAGGTGTACATACCAGATGTCTTCTTGACAAACGGGCAGCGTGGTATGATCAGGGTACCTGATTCGCCATTGTCACTCGTCGAAATCGGGTTCAGTAGCGGGTGTACATAGCGTCAGGTAGCAGTGGCTGGAATAGTTCGCACACACTCGTATAAGAGACTAGTTTTATCAAAAGTGACAGACAAGTAGTTGCAATAGTTTTATATAATGAGCTAAATAGTCGTAAACAATAGTATAGTGCAGCAGTCGTTTTCCCCAGTTGATAGCCCGACAGTCCCTACAAC
Organism: Euclidia mi; assembly: GCA_944739405.2. Lineage (NCBI taxonomy): Eukaryota > Metazoa > Arthropoda > Insecta > Lepidoptera > Erebidae > Euclidia > Euclidia mi. Next base: position 19,467,915 of record OX123201.2, read on the forward strand.
TAAACAATTCTTAACTCGGTCCCACACTAGGAATTATTCCCATTTAGCTAGAAATTGTACGCGCGGGGATCGAACCCACAATGTTCGGCGAGATGGCCGCCAATCAGTTCTCCATTCGCATCATCAAGTGTATCGGCACTATGTCTACCTCATTATTAAGGCTTTGATTTTAGTTAACATAAATAACAATCACTATTATTACTCGTGTAGTTGGACGCAGTTGCCAAATATATTATGTCATAAAGAAAAGTTCTATATAATAAACGACACACATAAGGCCCTATGTAACTTAAACCTTCGTTTAATATTGTATGTATATCTGAGAGTTCGGATCAGAGGGACTTGTTTGAAGGTACTCGATGTTCGCGTTTATAGTTAGTGAAGATAAAAGAACTTAGCTCTGTGTAAGATGATCCGATGTGAGATATGTCATTCGACGCATACTGCAGCTGTCTTGCACTTTACTGGAAAGCCGCTCCTTTGTAATCACTGCTCCACGTGCGGTAGATGAGGTAGGATCCTGGAATTTTAAATACAATGGCACGAGTATCAAAATTCCAAGATTAGTCGTTTAATATAACACTAACCGGATACAAACTAACAGATGATAAGATGATGTTATGCGGATCACCAATGAATATTTCTTAGTAGAGATGCAAAATAAGTTAGATTGCATGAGTCTAGCAACAAAATATTATTTTTATTTGAACTCCAGAATCAAGTTAGCTGTTTACGAATATTACACGATAGGCCTAAACTATGTCTATGAGTCTAGTATGTATCAAGACGTTGTTAGCATACTGCTTACACACCTCTCGAATCTCATGAGAAATATGAAATCAATGTCAAGCTATAAGCAAACCTGGGGCTCGAACCCGGGTACATTGAGCGCTCTTAAAAGGTATGTGTACAATATACCAGGCATAACATATGCATACATCATTGCCACTGGCTATCACATTGTAACGCAGACGAATAAGTATTGTAAATACTCAGCTAAACTAAAATATGAGATAGCCTAAACTGTAACAGTTAGGTAAAATACTGATGCTTAGAATTAACACGTGTAGAATATCTATTTCATATGACGCACGGCGGGAATCGAACCCATACCAAAGACGGCGGAAATGACTTTCAAAAGCTATTCAGTTTTTCAAAACAATGCAGCACATGTGCAGTCATATCTTAACAAAGTAGCCGGTCTTGGCCCTTGGACAAAGCACATTAATAATACAAAAGAACTATGGCTCCTTTCACGATGGGAATCGAACCCATCCTAAAAACGGCGTAAATGACTTTCTAAAGCCATTCAGTTCCTTAAAACAATGCGCCACATGCGCAATCATATCTTAACAAAGTAGCCCATCCTGTCCTTTTCACGTGCGCGTTGGCGCGTTCGGACAAAGCACATCAATAATACAAAAGAACAATAGTTCCTTTCTAGCCTTCCTTCTTTTAACTAATAAACATCTAAAATGTGTTTCCCTTTTTTGTTTTATCCATTATTTTTTCACACGCTGGCATTTGGAAACAAAACGTGCCAGATGTCGGCTTATTGCATTGCCTTTCTAGTTTGGGAAACAATTTTAGAACAAAACATTTTAAAACAATGGTCACTAAACCCATCTCTAGACGCGCATTATCGGCGAAATATTATTTCCTGCTATAATAACAACAATTAACAAAATATTTTCGTGTTCAACAATAGTGTGCATTCTTTTTATGTTTGGGAATCGAACCCAAAATATTTAAAATCACATTGTACGACTTCTATGAAGCCGACGCCGATCGTTAGGTACATGAGTATAATATCCGCCGACTTTCACCAATGCTCAGGAATCGAACCTAGAGCTTTTATAAGGTATACCAAAATACTGCAGTGGGCTAATATTACCCTAATCTACTTGCTAACACGTTAGGAAACAAAATTTACTAATATATGACCTCAGAATAATCCTTTTCTCAATTAAAGCTCGCGTACACTTCATCAATAAAAAAACCCATATGCATTCTGTAAGAATCTCAACTTAACCAATGTAATAAACCAATAGATGCTTGTCCAAAGAACACGTATGCATAAGATAGATATTATTACTAGATTTCGTAATTTAATACGTTTATTGACACCATTTTGAAATATCGCAGCAACAGGAATCGAACCCGCTATTTCGGTAAGTTTGTTGAAAACGTTTCAAAATATCGTAGCAACAGGAATCGAACCCGCTTTTTCAGTAAGTTTGTTTCAAACATTTTAAAATATCGTAGCAACAGGAGTCGAACCCGCTATTTCAGTAAGTTTGTTGAAAACATTTCAAAATATCGTAGCAACAGGAGTCGAACCTGCTATTTCAGTACGTTAGTGTAATAAATTCCTGTCCCGCAACTCCAACAAAATATTATACATTATTTATCCTTAAATAATTCCCTCTTATTATATACAGTTATCGAACACGCTATTAATAATACGGCGACTAGTTTGTTGACGTTGCACATCAACATAGTTATCGTCACAGACATTACTCAGGAGTCTAGCCTGATTTAACTACACCTAGGTGTTCCACGGAATATTCTGGTGTGCATTATACATTAATCTCAAGCCATGTTAATGGCCTACACCAGGTATCCTATAAATATTATCTATATAATATAAAATCCTTCTCTTTCCTTATCCAAAATTAGTTCTAACACTTCTAACCAGCGCTAGTCCGCATCACGAATCGGACTCAAACAGCGAACCTGATACGCAAGTGCTTGTAACAAATAATATGCTTACTATCGAGAGTCGAACTCGAGATATTTAAACGTAAAGCATTTTCTGTAGCCAATAATTTAACCAGTGTCGAGAATCGAACTCGACATTCAGTATAACTGATGCGCATGAGCTTTAGGTAAAGCGCTTGAACCTATGTTTTCAATAATATGTTTACTTTCGAGATACTGCGATGCTACAGGAGGAACCACTTCACTATTAAAATAAATAACACGTGCGAGAGCCCCCCCCCCCCTCCGATTAATAAATATTAAGATGATTGCCGCGCTTTATGAAAAGCATTTCTATGTACCCAATAATATAACCACTGTCGAGACTCGAACTCGACATACAGTATAAATGACACGCATGAGCAGCATTTATGTAAAGCGTTTCAACATATGTAGTCAGTTATATGTTTACTTTCAAGATACAGCGATATTATAAGAGGAACCACAGTGCCATAAAAATAAATAACACATGGGAAAGTGTTGCACCTAGGTGCAATATCGCCCCCCTCGGACTATTAAATATTGAGATAATTGCCGTGACTTAAATATTATTTCGTCTTTCTGAAATGAACATGATCGTCTATCGATTAATGAATGGCACGTTGTGTCTAATTAATTTGATATTTTTCTACGTTGTGTTTGTGTAGTAACTTTTAAGTTCTTCCTCGTTGTTCTGAAGTGAATCAGAACATTTTATGACGAGGATCCTGGTCACGGCACCAAATGTAACGGAATCCTATGGACCCCAGGCTGATTAAAATTTTAGTTTTCTTAATAACTGGGTTTAGATGCCAGCCAAGCAATTTGTTGCCAGGGTTCCCGCGCCCCTACGCCCGCGCAGGAACTATGGAATTCGTCCCTTCCTCTATATTCCTCTACTGACAGCATTTACCAAACGTAAATGCTTATAATTGAATGAAAGTGGACATCAAAATACTAAAGACAGCGATACATTAGTATTGGTTTGTCAACACAAAATCACTCTCCATATATTCATGCTTCACATATTGGTACTTGTGTACAAGGCAGCGTATCTCAGAGACGGCAGCTCCAGGGAGACGGAGACATTGATCCAGGTATATTAGTCATATAGTATTATCGGCGCCGAGTATTTCAGCGATATCCAGTGTATAGTATTGAGCGTACAGTAACAGTCTCAGAACTGATGTCACAAAACGCCTCCTTGCCGCAAGTCACAACATTGAAGCCCATACAAACATAGTCAATTAAAACGTATTAAGCCATCGCGCATAGATTGCAGAGGAGCTCTCGTTACAATCGCCGCTAGGTTAGCCGCATTAGGTCTTACTGCTACCGCGTGACCGACAGGTGGCTCTTCTTTCGCTCTTTAAAACCTTGTCAGCTGCTATGTACTGGCCTGTACGCAGGTTTAGACAGCGATTGTGAAAGTCCTGCATTCTACCACCTGATCGCGAATACGGAGACTCCCATCATACATCGCTCGTCTTTACATCCATCATCAACAAGGTACGAACCACTACTAATGATACACGCGATTATTAATAATATAACTATGTACAATATCTCATAGAGAACTATATATTTTAGTCAGCCTGGTATATATATATGGTGTGATATAGACATAGATACACAACAGAGTTATTAATGTTATACAGTTTATGCAATAAATTACAGTAAAGTGAATAACAGACCCTCACCGGACTATTAGCTGCGTCACTGCCAAACTTACCCCTTGCCCTGTGCTGATCACCTTCTCTTGAAGCCGCTCGCCTTGTTCTTCGATATCACTAAGCACTAATTATCGACCAACACCGGACCTCTTACGCGCTAGGCCAGGTCCGATCTCTCTCGCGCCAAAAGACCAACTGTCTGAAACACCACGCTAGAGCGTTCCCGTGAACTGGCCTCTTCCGCGTCCTAAGACTCACTGTCCCCGATCCGCCCGGTTCCGCGTCCCAACATTGACCGTCCGAGATCCGCCCGGTTCCGCGTCCTAACATCGACTGTCCCATCCAACACCCCCACTACCACGTCACGCTGTCCTGGGACCCGACTAGCTACGCCTCCTAAGATCGACTGTCCAGTCAAATACCATCACGGCAACGCCCCTCGCCACTTACTACCTGAACGGGTTCGTTTCTTATGGTTTGTCCCCTTTTTTATGATCTTCAACTATACCGCATGTAAACACTACAGTGCCAATATTTTCTTATATTTCATGGCTATTTCTTTACTCATATCCTGTCACATAATTCTTATAAATCTGTCAAACTCTTAGAATTTATGAGTTTACTAATTGCAGAACGTTGGCGCCATCGTAGCGATAAGACAAACACATGTGGAAACAAGTGTGCGACCTAAGGACTATATATTATTATTTAATTTGGTGTAGCCAGCAACACCATTACATGGCGAAAAGTGGGTGTAGGAATACGCGTCTGCCTACCCCTTCGGGGATAAAAGGCGTGACGTTATGTATGTATGTATGTATTTATAGATAAGTATACATTAAATTTATACACAATAATAAGAAGCGAAGCATGTGGGGTTATTAGATAGTTGGCAAGATAATTTCTCAGATTTAGATTCAATTAATAATATGATTCTTTTGGCATTCTATAAAAATGACGACTCTTGATCATTTTCATGCAGTTTTCTTGCAGCGACGAATGCCCTACAATTGATATTTTTTCGATGTACGGATGCACCCAGAATCTTCTTTTATGTTTTCGTTTATTCTTGTAATATAAATACAGAAGAAAATTGTCTTCATCGCTAGAATCACTAGACATCGTTGTACGAATGTTGTTCTTCAAATGATAATAAAAAATAGTCTCATTAGCGGAGCACCTTGTGCGGAAACGAGTAGCATACCAGTAGACGATCATAGTTTGCATCTCAGTCCCGTAGCATTTGAATAGCTTTGTGAGAGAAGGGTTTAAGGGAAATAATACGAAATTCTTCTGTATTCCGAGAAATAAGCTGTATTAAATTGAAGCATATACTGCTAGTATTTAGTTTGTTTTAGATTTGGCTGCCGATATCTGCCTAATGATTAGTTTTTACCAGCTTTAAGTCCCGGTATTTATGCGTACATTTTGTCATCGGATATGTTTAGGTAGAACTTGAGTTCATTCTTTTGATGAGTGGTTTTAAAAATGCTTGTATCTATCTGAAGATGCACAAGAGTCAAGAAATAAGGAAATAAATAAATATCGCAGAGACTTTACAAAAAAACGCCCCGTATTAAAACCACAAATGAGACATTTATTTCAAAGACTTTGCGTTTATTTAGACCCTTTTATCTCAAATTTACTAAAACGTCCAGAAAGTCCAATACGCAGTTGCCCCTGGATGCAAATTAACTAATGAAGGAACCTGAAATAGAGTATTTTATATTTAAACAAAGTTGGTAATACCTACCATTGCACACCATATAGTTTATATTTCTCTGATCATTCATGTTTCTTAGTTATGAATATTATTAATTATGGTACATAGTTAATTCAATTCTTGATAATCTCTCATATTGAAGTACTGGAAAAAATTAAGGGATAAAAAATATCCAAATTTTTGGGCAAGTTTCAACAATCCGTAACTTCGAGAGAAATAGTCATACGGGAAATCAAAAAAAAGGAAATTGTAGCTCCAAGTGTCTTGTTTTTGGATTAGAACTTTGAAATTTTGTAATCTCCGCGGTTTTTGAGTAATCGTAGATAAACCAGCAACACTCTAAGGCGGACGTGTGTCACGTAAATAAATTTTATATTATTGTTTCGCGCGGCGCGAGCCGACGCTCGCAATTTTTGTCGCCATGGGTGATAAACATGTGGTGAACGAGTTGCTGGCGTTCCTGCAGCAGAAGCTGGATGTCGTGGACGAAGTGTTGGCTATCCAGATCTGTGCAATGTATTTCAGCGAGGAGGATATTGCGGCTGCCAAGCTGCTTGTATGCAGGTCGCTAAATAAATGTGACCAGATGGTATCCCGCAGGCGTGACGGGACAGAGAAAAGCCTACAAGACATCATCACGCTGCTCAAAGAGACCGATCCTGATGACGTGCCGACGTTTGTGGCGAGGGACTTAAACAAGTTACCTCCTGTCACTTTCGACCACGTCGATGTTACAAGCGTTTTGAAGGACATAGTTTTTCTTATGGCAAATTTAGCGGATAAACACAAGAAGTTGGAGACATCTGAAGATACCGTCGCACTCTTGCGCACGGAGTTAGACGACTTACTTTTTTGACTTTGTAAGGTTGTCGATTTAAGTGGGTCACCGGCGCGTAGTAACATCAACACGCGCCGAGATGCATGCGTCAATACATCGTTCGCAAGCTTCACGTCAACAGTTCTGTCGCCGCGTAATATTATGACTGCAGAGTGTACTACACAAGCACCCCGCAGCCCTGCCCCCGTCCCCGCAACTTCTCCGTGTATCGCCGCGCGATAAATCAATAAAGGCTCAGCAGGAAACTGCCAGCAACCCTATAGTTGCGAAGTCCAAGCCGGAAAAGGCGACAATACATACATATATATATATATATATATATGTATGTATTGTCTATGTATGTATTGTATATATATATATATATATATATATATATATGATTCAGCCAATGTGTCAATGTAAATCTGTCGAACTCTAGTTTTAAATGTGAAACGGTTCGTGGACATCCTGATTTCTGGAGGGAGAGCATTCCAGAGAAGGATAGACTGGATATTAAAAGAAGCATATACCGAGCTGGAGCTGTGAGAAGGACAAAGAAGAAGAAGATTGTTTGAAGAGCGAAGATTTTTATCGTGGGTATTGCAGAGATATTGAAAATGAGGAGTTAAATAGACAGGAGCATTAGGAGAGTACAGTAAAGAATAAAGTGTACACAACGTACGCAGGTTACGACGTTGCCGGATAGGTAACCATCGTAACTTTATTCGAAACTCGGAAATATGGTCATACTTGCGGAGATTGAAAATGAATCTAATGCAATTATTGAGAAGGCGGTCGAGCTTATTGAGTAGATATGCATTAAGGTCGAGATAGCACACATCACCATAGTCGATGATAGGAAATATTAAAGTCTGTACTAGCATTGTCTTGGTCTTGGATGGCAGAAAGTTCTTCAGACGACAGAGCGACCGTAAGGTACCAGTGACTTTGCGACTATCATTTGCTACCTGGGTACGCCAGTCAAGAGTCGCGTCAAAATGTAGACCGAGATCTTTGACGCTTGAGCTAAACGGAATAACTGATCCATTAAAAAGTACAGCTGGTAGCAATTGCAAGTTAATCCTACTCATAATCTGTGTAGAAATCCTAAAAATCTAAATGATGCCATTAATATTGCCATGGAGGAGGAAAAGATTCAAAATTTTACTCTCAAGGTCGCTTCGAAAGGTGCTAATATGTGTAAATTTTGTAACAAACCAGGCCATTTAGAGAGTTAATATCTGATGAAGAAATCCCAAACCAAGCCTCGATCTTCTCCCAATTTCCAATCTCTACAAAACCACAAGCCGTGTCAATCCTCAGATATTTCTTGTAGATATTGTAAAAAGCCGGGTCACGATATCTCTCAATATTATAAACGTAAATATAATAATTCTAAGGCTAAAAATAGCGACGCCTCAATGCAACACAATATCGTGTCGCTACCCGATCAAAATGAATCGTGGGAAGAAACGCAAGAACATAATGACGAACTAAGGAGTCGGGTATCGTCTTTGTGCCGCCATATACCCGACCGTATTCAAGGCACAGTAAAACTTCTTATTAAAAATTCACGTACCAAATCTGAGTTCTATACTGCCAATCTGTATGAATTGTTTTTATAATTGCATTGTACCAATAGGTTATACAATTAGCTCTAATAATTTATAAACTATGCATAAATTTTTGGCAGTAAATATTTTTATTATTATTATTCTCTTTATTTTTCATTATCACACAAATCACATTTTATATACTTAAAATAACTTTATAAATTAAAATCAAATATATAAAATGAGACCACGGAGACCCACCGGCATCGGGCACAGGGACCAAGCTACCGGTGGTTAGGGCTCCAGAGAGAGGAACCTCCGAAGGATGCGTGTCGTGTCCAGTAATACTGCCTTCTGTATGGAGGACTTGATCCAGCCGTCAAACGAGAGCCTCTTGAGGTGGTGGTCGAAGCTCTTGGCAATGAGTCCATTGACTGTCACGACTATCGGTACAATGATCGCCAAGTCAACATCCCACACGTCGACAACCTCGTGAGCCAGGTCCAAATACTTAATTTGTTTATCTTTTTCGGCTTTCACGAGATTCTCGTCATGGGGTATGGTGACGTCGATGATCATTGCAAGGCGCTCTAATCGGTCTATCACCACTATATCCGGCTTGTTAGCCACAATAGTTCTGTCAGTAATGATAGACCGATCCCAGTACAGTGTAGCACGACCATTTTCAAGAACTGGGTCGGGCACATACCTGTAGTACGGTACTTCGGCGTTGACAAGTTGGTACTTTAAGGCAAGTTGCTGGTGGACAATCCTGGCTACTTGGTTATGTCTATGCAAATATTCGCCGTTAGCAAGACGAGAACAACCGGATACTGTATGTCTGAGTGATTTACCAGGCTGGTGACATGCCCGACATATGTCAACCGTCCCATCCCTCAGAATATACTTCCGGTAGTTGTTCATCATGATAACTTCGTCCATAATTGCAAATACAAAACCTTCTGTTTCGCCGAAAAGATCGCCAAAACGTAGCCAGGACACCGAAGCTGTAAAATCTACGTCGGGTCCATGTAAAGCCCGGTAAAATCGTCCATGCAGCTCTTTGCCTTTCCATAACTCCTTGCGCTCCTCTACACCAAGTACGGCAAGTTTGCGCCAGTTCTCTTTGGCCAGACCCAGCGGGGTAAATCCGTTGTCCACAGCGACCACATCTCGGTGCACATCCGCGGTAGTGTGGAGAAAGTATTCTCTGAGATTGCACACCTCGCGATTGTGGAGGGTCTTGGCACTTAAGAAGCCACGACCCCCGCACTTCCGCGGGATGTACAATCTCATCACCGACGAACGCGGGTGATGCATCCGGTATGTCGTGAGTAGACAACGAACTTTCCTATCCAAGGCGTTCAATTCCGTCTGAGTCCATCTGCATATGCCGAAGGAGTACATTAAGACTGGCATGGCCCAACTGTTACAGGCACGCACCTTATTTCCGCCCGAAAGAAAGCTTTTTAAAACTTTCTTCAGGCGGCCAAAGAAACGCGCCAGCAACGTCTGTTTCATGCCAGCCTCATCGATGCCTAATGCCTGCGACATACCCAGATATTTATAGGTTTAGGTTGCAGAGAGAGATCTAAGTTGTGTGAAATCTGAAAGTTCTATACCATCCGATTCCACACTCCTGCCTCGCCTTACATGCATGACCGCACATTTATCCACACCGAACCCCATCTTAATTGAATTACTAAAGCTTTCAGTTATCAACTACTCAGTCAATTGGGGGTCAGTGGGAGCAAATATTTTGAGGTCATCCATGAAGAGGAGGTGAGAAATAACTTGACCTCTACTCTGCAATCTATAGCCTAGCCCTGAACTTTCGAGCAAAGTGCTCAGTGGGTTCAGTGCTAGGCAAAACCATAGTGGACTCAAACTGTCGCCTTGAAAAATATCCCGCTTGATCCTTATAGGTACGCCATACCCGCAAGGCTGTCGACATCCTGGATAGCAAAGCACCGTACTCCACTGCCCCATACATGCCTTCAAGAGGGCGCATAGAGTTGCATCAACTTTGTACGACTCCAGCACCATCAAGAGCCACGTATGTGGCACAGAGTCATAGGCCTTCTTATAGTCTATCCAGCATGTCGCCAGATTCTTTCAACTACGGCGAACCTGTTGGCTTATGGTCATGTCAATAAGGAGTAGCTCTTTAGTACCACGGGCTCCGCTTCTACATCCATTTTGAGCTACAGATAAGATGTTATTTCTAAATATATGTGCTTCCAATTTTGTTCTCAAAATGGATGTAAAAACTTTATAGACTGTAAAGCAAGTTATAGGCCTATAGTCTGTAGGGTCCGTGGTACTACCAGCTTTAAAGAGCAGATGAGTTACGCTAGTTGTCATAAAAATTGGCAGCGATCCTGAATCCAGAGATGACTGAAATTGAGAAGCCAAACGAGCATGTGCACTGCGTAGCCATTTTAACCAGAAATTGTGCAGTCCATCCGGTCCTGCCGATTTCCAGTTGGCTAACTGTCGGACTGCACAATACACATCTGTGGTGTCAATGGCTACGTGCTCCATGTGAGGTATTGCCTCACATGACCATTTAACATCTCTAATCCAGTCATCTTCCGTATGGCTGATGGGAGTCGACCATATTCTGCGCCAAAATTCAATCGTATTCGCATCATCTGGCCGACGTCCATCATCCACACGTGGGTCAGGTCGCTCCCAATTTCTATAAACCAACTTCTCATCTCTTTGGAAAGCGTGATTTTGGGAATATCGGGCTACCCTTTTCTTGTATCGTTTGATACGATTTGCCCACGCATAAACCTTCTGCTTCAGGAGGTCGAGGCGTTCTGTGACCCGTGACGCGTATTCTTGAGGACGGAGTCCCGTTCCTTTAAACGCCCGGTTCACAAAACGCATTACTCTCGGGCGGGTATTGCCCGACCTGAAGCAGATAAGCTAGCCTATGAGTGCCCTGGTCTCAGCAATACGCCGCTCAATTCTACGCTGCCAAGCCGGGACGGCATCTCGAGGAGCAATATCAAAACTGTTTTGTATTTAAATATTAGCTACTCGACATGCCGCTACAGCCGTGCAATACAGAATTGAGTGCATATCGCTAAGATTTTCACTATTGTCTAAGTAAATAGGCAATAGTGAATCCAGGGCACACACAAGCGCCATATTCTTTTTATGCGTGGGCAAACGCGGCAGCCGAGGTCTGTCTTGCAATGCAACGTACCGATATTCCCCAATGGCACACTCCAAAGCACTCCTTATTTTATCAATGCACTGGGTATTTACTTGTGTATCCCTGGCTACCACCTCTTCACCTCCTTCATGTTGTATGTGAAATATGTTTGGCACTGAAGCCACATTGCGTGTAGGAGGTTGGTTGGCAGGGATAACTGGCAAGTCTGAGCGTAGCCTCTCAAGTGCGTCGTCATCAAGCAGGGGGCAGCGCTGGATGGCTCGCACTTGATCCAACAGTCGCTGAGCCGAAACGTTGACAGCCGGTTCCAAGTCCTGAAACAGGGGCAGCATGCGATCACGGTACGCCGTAAGGTTGGTACCTCCCTCTGTAGCCACAAAATATGCCCGCATGACATTTTCGTTCATGGATTGTGTCCATCTCATGCGGTGCACATTACCACCGGTAGCGGAGGCCCTGTTCGAAACTGGTGGGTCTCGGGGTCCCAAGCGTAAGGGTGGCCGGCCTCGTCCCCGGCGACGTACTGGTGTTGGCGATGACGGCAGGGAAAAATACTCGTCGCTCGACAAGCTCGACGCCTCAACACTCGGCGATGCTGACGCTGGTGCCGGTGGCTTTGGGGTGGAGCTGAGCGACGAGTCCGGGGGTATAAGGCGTGCAGCTGCTCTGGCTCTAGTCAACATTGAATTTTCTTGATTTCATTATTTATTATTGTTTACAATTTTCCATTTGACACTAGGTGTTATCTTCGCTATGTTTTTATAAATACTATTTCTTCTGCTTTTATGGTTTTTTTAAATTATCATTATTATTATTATTATTAATCGACAGGGTAACCAGTCCCAAACCGTAGGCAATTTTCTATCTTCAGTAGCCAATCGATAACCAGTCCCAAACCGTAGGCAATTTTCTATCTCCAGTAGCCAATCGACAGGGTAACCCGCCCCGAATCGAAGGTAATGCTCGTTCTTTAAAAGCTATGCAACAGGGTAGCCAGCCCCAAATCGAAGGCAATTCTCGTTCTCTAATAGCCATGCAACAGGGTAGCCAGCCCCAAATCGAAGGCAATCCTCGTTCTTTAAACGCCATGCGACAGCGTAGCCAGCCCCAAAATGAAGGCAATTCTCGTTGTCTAATAGCCATGCGACAGGGTAGTCAGCCCCAAATCGAAGGCGAACTCATCATAAATAAAACTCAAAATATTCCGCCAGGAATCTCTGAATTTTCAAACTCTAATCTTTCGCAAAATCAGGAATCTGTCACCCCGATTTACGAAATCAAGTCTTACAAAATCTCCTTACCTCACGTATTCCTTAATACATATTACTCGAACAAACCTTTGTGTTTTCTAATCGATACTGGAGATAGTGTTAGTATAGTTAAACTTCAAAATTGTAACTCAGTGCCATCTTTATCTGACAATAAAATCAAACTCAAGGGGCTGAGCGAAGATGACTCCTATTATGAAACTTTAGGGTCATTCGACGTCAAAGAGGTACGGCAGATTTTTAGTTCCGTGCACTAAAAGCATCTTAAAAACTCACTACAACCAAAATTCATGAAATATTTTAATACGATTTTCTATATTTTAGTCTAATTTAGATAAGGCTAGGTAAAAAAGTATAAAATTAAAAATAGCTACTATAACCTAATGGAAGGAAAGAGGAACCCACCACGCACCCTCGAATTGACCACCCCGACTATTGCAATAGAAAAAGGTTGACAATATCGAACTCCTCTAAAAGGATAAGGGATATAGGAATGGTATGGGTTCCAGGAAGATACCTGACTTGCAGTATCCCGCTGTATGCGCCGACTATTCTTCGACACGTGTTTCGCCTCTGCACGAGGCATCCTCAGGAACGATGGGCAACGACTGAGCGCTTTCCAACCGTGGGCATGTATTATAAACGATTGTACTTTCTAATCCCCTCCCTCCGTTGCTCGACTGATGTGAGTCATTATGACGGTGTGCGAATATATTCAGCAATGGGGACCCGTTAAAGTTGGTTTGATCGTTCAGTAATGTATGCTTGTCCCGCTTTAAAATCTCTAATTGTTCCAATACGCACATTCTAATACCCTTTTGACAAGTGTGTATGACGTCAAATGAATGTCCGCTATTTAAGGTGTGACCGGATTCAAGTAAATGTTCGGCAAAATGAGACTTTTCCGGCTGGTTGTTTCTAAACGCCGCTAAATGTTCTTTATATCTCAGCTCAAAACTTCGACCCGTCTGTCCTATGTACTTATTTTGGCATTGGTCGCATGTTAAGCAGTAAATACCGGACTTTTTGTTCTTGCATACTTTATCTTTACCATTGCAAAGAAATTTTAACGTTTTAGATTGTTTATAGGCTGATCTGATACCGTTTCTCCTCAGTATACGCGCCATACGGTCAGTTATGCTTCCAAAATAGGTAAGAACAGCGGTATTATTTATAGGTTCTTTTATAGAGGGATATAAAAGTGACTTGACCATTCTAAGTTGTTTTCCTCTAATCATCTTGTCAATTAGGCGTTTACTATACCCGTTGGATTGAGCTATATGATAAATAATATTTAATTCTCTGTTATATGATTCTATATTCAGTGGTACATTTAATAATCTATGAATCAAACTGTGAAATGCTGCACGGTTGGAAAGCGCTCAGTCGTTGCCCATCGTTCCTGAGGATGCCTCGTGCAGAGGCGAAACACGTGTCGAAGAATAGTCGGCGCATACAGCGGGATACTGCAAGTCAGGTATCTTCCTGGAACCCATACCATTCCTATATCCCTTATCCTTTTAGAGGAGTTCGATATTGTCAACCTTTTTCTATTGCAATAGTTGGGGTGGTCAATTCGAGGGTGCGTGGTGGGTTCCTCTTTCCTTCCATTAGGTTAAAATGGAGTTCCGCCAAGTAAAGCCTGATTCAATCAACTAATAGCTATTATGTTAATTGATTGCCGGCTTTTCGTAATGGCCATTTCTTTGGTTTGTCAGAAAGCACATCCAATCTCTTTGTCAGAAAGCCACAAGGTTGCCAAAGTAAATAATTATTTTTCTAAGATAGAATCATGAATGTTTTTTATAGATTAAGAGATTTAAATAGTTAATTAATATTAATAATACTATTTTTTGCTTGTTACGTTTATTTCTATGCGGATTTAAAATAAAGTACGGTATAAATAACTTCTTTCGACATTTAAAGTAAAACTGGGCGCTGGCTAAAAGATGGCCATTCAGAGCTATAAAAAAATACAACATTACATTTGACATTTCGATTTTTTCCACATCATCTCGCTGTAGCCCGCGCTTGTTTGCTTGTGTTCTGAGCATTGACATATATACAATGGTTCTGAGTGTTTACGCTGCTTTTCTCCTGTTTTCAGCACAGGTTTTCAGTATTCTTTATGACCCGGATTGCCCAAGGACTCTGTTTTCGCTTCTTGTTATATGACTCAAACTGTTTATGGACTCTGATATTGCCTCTTCGTGCTTAAGGATTCCGATACTGCTCTGTTTCTTGGATATTGTTTTGTACCCGGTTTCTACAGCCAAAATGAGTGTTCGTGGTCGTGGCCACGGCAGTTGAAGTCCGTAGGGAACATAATATAGAAACAACTGATTAAAATCTCAGAGGCAGTGATGACGCTATTTTAATAAGAGGTAGAATAAAATCAAGACACATAAGTCGGAAACAATATTATGTTTATGTTTTGATTGAAAATATATACCTGGACGAATAAGAATCACTGAATTGCTGTATTTGCCTCGTTGGTCGGCGTACGCTAGGATGTTGCGCTCATGTAATGATCATCGTTTGGTATTTGGGATGGGCTAGACATCAACAAAATATCTTTGCACCAGCTTTTCGATGATGTGCTTAATGTGCTAGTTATACCTCTATAACTAGCATGATGAATAATAATATATTGTAACAATGAAATCTCGTGTTTTTACTATTCACCAAACCTTTTTCATACCTTAGGGAACCTGAAACATCTTTTTATCCTTGGTAATCCTATGTAAGTAACACGTTAAGAAACCGTCGTCGGCTCACTATTTTACACGACTGCCCAAAAAAGTAGTGTAAGTATTGTTTTTTTTTTATAATCATAAATCATATTTCATTTATTCATGCACCATGAAATAAAAATATAGGTACATACGGTTATTCGCAATAGGCTTCGTCAAAATGTCACAGAGAATTGCAATATGAAATGTATGTGAGTTTCTTTATTCCGCCATAACTTCTAAATGGCTGAACCGATTTCGGTGAGTGGGCTATTGTTGGAATCCTCATGTGACATAGGCTATATATTTTTTGGGAAATCAGTCGTGTTTTATTTTTCTTTGAAAAAACGTTCAGTATGTAAATAAATAGTCAATATTGATAGCATATGTTTAAAGCGTGAAAAAGCGTGAAAAAGCTTTACTCAAGGCCGTCAAGGTGAGGGCCATCATGCCATAATGCCATGCTGGCTGCTGGGATGATGTTCATCAATATGGGACTTCACTGACTGCTTAACATCAGGCAGCATGGAGTCAATTTGTTCGGCAGAAAAAAAAATAAAGAAGCTGCATAAGAACATCGGATTTTAACGACTGATATCTATGTATGTCATGATAACAGACTGGTCTCTCTATGCACAGAGGAGCTTAACCAAATCCAAGTGGTGCCCACACCTGGGGTTGCTTAACTTGCGTAATCGTTAATAATGTTTACTAGTGGGCATAAATAGTATTATGCTATCGATCTCCTTCAGTTTTATATACCAATAAATTATTATTTGATGCAGCAATATACTAAATAGATGGTTATTAATGACATAACCTATAAAACTTCTAAGCATAATAACTCAAAAACCTGGCCTCCTACAGTTACGATTTTTTTACTTTTAGAATCAGCAATATATATTCTATCAAACAAGGTATATTTTATTTATAGATGCTAAAGAACAATGGCAGAATTCGGTCTGGGTTTGTTGTGGCGACCTTAAACTTCATATGAACAAAACAAATTGTTTTTTTTTTCTACGATTTTTAATATTTTCACTTTTTCTCGTTAAAGCTGGAGTATTTTATGATGATAAAAAGCATTCCAATTGATTACGAACTAGGTAACTACTTTGTTATTTGATTATTGCCATACACAATAGTGTGACAGTAATAGACGTGAGTGCTATTGATCCGTATCGATTATTAAAATATAATTATTAAAATGCAGTTATTTAATCTTTAATTAACATTATATCAATAAACTAATAATTTTTGAAACAAAACAAGTTTTAACTCAAATAAAAACGTCACAGCATCGTTTTAATGTTGTATCGATTTCACATAAAATCGATTTAAAATGTGCAGCTCTGCTTTTGTCTTTGGCTGTGACAGTTAGATGCTACAGAATACTTCTGCATTTTGATGTCAATCTGACATAATTTCATTTGATAATTCAAACGTACCTACATTGTTCATTCTTAACTAAAAACTAAAACACCGATATCTTGTTTTTCCGGGTTTCCCGAGTGAAAATATAATCATTTATAGACTCTATTACTTACGCCGATTTTTTTGAAAAATTTTTATTACTGTGCGCTTTAATTTAATTTCAGACATTTCGATGTATGGAGATCTGCCATTGTCCTTTGGTGATTAACTAAAATGATGTATGGGAAGCTGCCATAGCTCTTTAAATACATTTTACAATCAAATTCTGAACCTAATTTTAATTATATTCTACATGCTGTTAGCAATAAAATTAAACTTAACTACGACGGTATTCTGGGTAATGATTTTCTAAAAGCTCTAGATTGTGATGTAAAATATTCCCAAAATTCATTATTAATTAAAGGTCACCTTATCCCGTTAAATTTTAGTCATCCTACATACATTATTCCACCTCGTTCCAAAGCGATCGTCGAATGTTCCGTATCAAATTCTTTAGACGAACTACGATCTATGAAGGAAGGATTAGTTTTAGACCACAAGTATTCGGAAGGAGTTTATTTAGCAAATTGCATAGTTTCTTTGAAACCTAATAGACGTGTTAATATTTCGGTACTCAATACCACTGCATCAGAGGTAGTTTAAAAAAAATATTGTGTCCATTACTTTACAATCCCATATTATTAATTACGAAAATCCTTTATAAATGAATAGTCTAGTTAGCACTCCACCCAAAAGGTCGCAACAAGTACTGGACCTCATCCGAACAGAACATTTAAATCCTGAAGAGATAAAATGTCTCTTAGAATGTTGTGCCGATTATACAGATATTTTCTACCTCGAGGGCGAGCCCTTAACCTGTACCAATGCCATCGAACATTCGATCAGCACCGGTGACGCTGCTCCAATCCATGCAAAATCATATAGGTTCCCCGAATGTCACAAGGCCGAAGTTGAGAGCCAAATAAAGAAAATGCTCGAACAGGATATAATACGGCCTTCAAAATCTCCTTGGAGCGCCCCTATTTGGGTCGTGCCAAAAAAGATAGACGCGTCAGGTAAACAAAAATGGAGAATAGTAATCGATTACAGAAAACTAAATGATGTAACCGTCACTGAAATCTATCCTACCCCTTTTAATAACCGACATTCTAGACCAGTTGGGTCACTCTAAATATTTTAGCACACTTGACCTTGTAAGCAGTTTTCACCAACTGAAAATAAAAGCAGAAGATGCGCCGAAGACCGCTTTCACTGTTGTGGGTAACGAAACATCTGGGCACTACGAATTTACAAGAATGCCCTTCGGGTTAAAGAACGCCCCCGCAACCTTTCAAAAACTAATGAATACCGTCCTATCTGGCCTCCAGGGTCTTCATTGCTACATTTATTTAGATGACTGTATTATTTATAGCCAAAATTTGTCCAGTCATATAGAAAAACTTAAACTAATCTTTGATAGATTCCGCGAATTCAACTTAAAATTGCAACCCGCTAAGTGCGAGTTCTTACGGCACGAAGTGGCGTATTTAGGTCATATAATTAGTGACAAAGGCGTCTCTCCTAACCCAGACAAAATCAAGGCCAGTACGCAATTTCCAACTCCAAAAAGCCCGAAGGACATCAAATCATTTTTAAGCTTAGTCGGCTATTATAGGCGTTTCATTGAAAATTTCTCTAAAATTACGAAACCATTAACTTCCCTATTGAAAAAGGATGCATTTCGTCAGGCAAACAAGAAAATGCTTTCAACATTCTTAAACAAAAATTAACTACAGCACCTCTTTTGCAATACCCCGATTTTATTCAACCATTTCTGTTAACATGTGATGCATCAAATTATGCTGTCGGCGCAATACTTTCGCAGGGTAAAATAGGCAAAGACAAACCTATCGCATATGCATCGCGCACTTTAAATAAAGCCGAAGGTAACTACTCCACCACGGAGAAAGAATTGTTGGCAATTTTATTCGGTGTAACGACATTCCGTCCATATCTATTTAGTTATAAGTTTAAAATTATTACAGACCACAAGCCCTTACTTAGTGGTTATTTAACATTAAAGACCCTGGTTCCAGATTAATTCGTTGGCTTCTTAAATTAGAGGAATACAGTTACGAGATAATACATAGACAAGGCAAGTTAAATTGTAACGCTGACGCCTTATCGCGGTTCCCGTTGCGCGACGATAGTAATAATTCAAGCCATCCTGTTTGCGCTATCGATAATAATGACGCCTCTGAATCGTCGAATTAACCCTACGATTGTCCTTCGCCTATAACATCCGATACGTACGAAAAGTATTTAAAACATATCAGACAGCCAAGCTTTAGTTTCGACACTAGTATTCAAGCATTAAAAGCTAAATGCAAACTAATCACCTATCCTACGTCAATAGATTTAAGACGACTCTGTACCTTATTGTAAAGAGAATATAGACTTAGCTACAAGCCAACCTAGCGTCCGTGACATTGAACGTGAACTCTACACCTTATACAGTACATCGAATGATAACCATTTGTTTACACACTTATTCGTACGAGTCCATCATTATGATGAGATGTCATATAAAGATATTTTTAAATTATTAATTGAATATAGAGATATAATTAAATTTTGACACATGGAAGAAAAAGAATTTGCTGTATCTGATTTCTCTTTCTGTAGATTTTGGAATAAGAGAGTTTTGAGAATGGATCACATTCTCAAAACTCTCTTATTCCAAAATCTACAGCATAATAGCTTACGTATTTCATAAAACGGGTATCAAATTCAATATCTATAGAAACTCTATTTTATACCCTACTCCTGATGAAGTTAAACAGATACTTCGCGACAATCACGACCTGCCCTCAGCCGGCCACCCCGGTATCACGCAGATGCTAGAAAGAATCAAATCCATGTACTGGTGGAAAGATATGCGGCAAGACATCGAAAACTACGTCAAAACTTGTAAATCCTGTCAGATTAATAAACCGTTACGTCAAACAAACCGTGCACCTATGATTATAACTTACACCGCGACAAGGCCGCTTGAAAAGTTATTTTTAGATATTTTAGGACCGTTGCCCGAGACCTACGAATATAAGTACAAATTCATTCTTACAATTCAGGACGATCTAACGAAATATTCACAGGCCTTTGCAGACATGTTCAGCAGATGAAACTGCAAACAAATTAGTACATTTTATATCTCACCTTCGAATTCCCAAAATGATCGTTAGCGATCAAGGGACTAATTTTAGCTCCGAAGTCCTTAAACAACTTAGTAAATTATTTGGTATTAAACATATTCTCGCGTTGCCTTATCACCCTCAGACTTGCGGCGCCTTAGAAAGGAGTCACTCTACGTTAAAAGAATATTTGAGACCCTTCGTCAATGAGAATGCACACACATGGGACTTGTATTTAAATACAGCCATGTTTTCCTATAACTCCAACGTCCATTCTAATACAAATTATTCTCCGTTTGAACTATTACTCGGTTTTAAACCTTACATTCCTAGATCTATAGATACATTAGAAAATAATACATATACAGATTACGTTAGAGTACTAAATCATAGACTGTATTACAGTAGGCAAAAGGCGTTACAAAATATACAAAGTTCTAAAGAAAGGTCTAAACGTCATTACGATTCTCACGCTAAACCCGTGACATATAACGTCGGAAACTCGGTGTATCTTAAGTGTCACCACAAGCAAAATAAAACCTTGTCTCCAGTTTGGAAAGGTCCATTTAAAATAGTCAAGATTAACGGTAACCATACAGTGACACTACTTATAAACCGTAAACATGTACGTCATCATTATGACGAAATTAAGTTGGCGTCCGATGACACAATCACTTGATTTTATTCCAGGCACCTTGCAGCGTCGTCGTGCCTAAGTCAGCAAGTCGTCACGCCGATAACAATCAGTCCAGGGGGCTAATCGTGCTATTTTCAAACGTTCAAACGTTGAGAACGTAACGTATTTGGTGAACGTTTGGTTTTAGTTTGGCTGATGTCAAACATGGTATCGTGCTAATTGTATTGAGCGTTCGAACCGTAGACGCAACCCTTACGTTGGGCTTACGTCAAACGTTTAGTGCTTGACACCGGCTTTTAAAAATAGTAAGTTCTATTCTTATACTAAAGAGGCTGTAGCAACATCGCGCCATGTGCAAGCACTATTTTAAAAAGTTCAAATGTCATTATGTGAATGTCATTGAATGTAAATATTTTTTTTAATATGAAATCATGAAATAATTTTATTCAAAATATACGGTAAGTACCGAAATATTGTTTACTTTAAATAAGTGATTTATGCAAAAAACAATTAATGATCAAACTTGGTCATGTAGAAGTGGTTATTATTTCACTAGAGTAACGAAGGTGAATTCAAATGATTATGCACCACAACATAACTGCAATTGCAGCTTCTTTTGCTATTTGTCGAGCCCAATACGAATTTTATATGATTGTTACATTAAACAACACCTATTTGTCAGATTTGGAATAATATATAGAGCAGAGAAAGATGCTAAACAAACCCTGAATTGTCTGCGTTCGGCATAATAGTTATCCTTTCTATAAAAGAATAGATAGATGAAAACCTGGCGAATTTGAATTTGGCTGACTTTCTAACTTTTCAGGTACGCATTTCAATTATCATTACGTAAGATCCTACAGTATTTACTCTCATTCTGAACTTGTGTTATAATATGCATAAATCCCCAAAAAAATAATGTTAGTATATACTCAAACACAAGATATAGCACACGTATGAGAACAATATTAATCTTAAGTTAAATATCAGCGAGTTTAGTTATTTTGGTGGGACATATATTTGAGTAAATAATTACTAAATAATTTATGTTTTAATTTCACAGTAGCCGAGGAGTAAGCAGAATAATAAGCCGCTCGTTAGCACAACCACATGGACAGTACATAATTGCTAAAATTGCATTAACAAATATGAGGAATTTGCTATGAGCCAAATCGAGACCATCGGCACTTCTTGGACATTAAACAAGAATATACTATTACTAGACGACGCCCGCGGTTACACCCGCGTTATTTAAGGCTACTGCTCTGCTCCCGTCGCTCATAGCGTGATGTTATATAACCTATAGCTTTCCTCGATAAATGGGCTATCTAACACTGAAATATTTTTTCAAATCGGACCAGTAGTTCCTGAGATTAGCGCGTTCAACCAAACAAACAAACAAACTCTTCAGCTTTATATATTAGTATAAGATTTAGTTTACTAAAATAATGTAAACCAAACCAAATACATAATTAGGTATTACTGTGAAGTTCACGTTGTAACAATGGCCTAATAGATGTTGATTATTTCAACTCTACTTAAAATAATATTTTGTATCAAATTTCATCATCTCAACACACTGAATAAATAAAATCGAAATGTGAAATTGGAGATTGCCTTTTAATATTCATACCCACTCTATTCTTTTAACTATGTATTGAAGTAGTCCAGCGGTAGTCTGGGTAACACTGGATCATCAGATGTTGGACTCGATACCCGATTAGAAAGTACGCTTATGTTAGCTCACACACTTGTATCACATCCTGCTGAGTTAGTGTTTAGTCTCCCTTTTAGATCGGCTTATTGGTCTAGTCGTACCTAACCCCGACTGCTAAGACGAAAGTCATGGGTTCGATTACCACCCAGGAGAACTCTTTGTGCGCTGAGCAAGTTACCATAACTATAATACTCGTATGTGTATCAAAACAATATTTATATATATTAATCAATTGTCTGGCTACCATGCCACTAATGCCTAGTTTGGGATCACAACGCCAGGTGTGGGTTGTCACAGAGAATTAATTTATTCTTATGTTTCTCTTCTTTACGGATAGTTTCTTACAATTCACTTAGAAATACACCCGGTTTAAATGGTCACTAAGGACGAAAGGCGGCACCTACCCTAAGCACTCTCATACTAGTATGGGGAGGTGGTACTTGATGGGCGAACTTATTAGATAGATATTCTCTTAAATGACTCCAAGGCTTATTACTTTTACTATATATGCAAAGTGGGCTACAGTGATGTTTTGTCATGGCTCGTCTCGTGGCAACAAAGACCCTAGGCAGGTTTCCCCATGATTATGCCTTTGAAAATTACACCAAGCGACGAACTCTTGTGGCCTTCCCTTCACTGATCGGCCAAAGCAAGCCAAATTTAATAGCCCTGAACTTACTAGTCAAAATAGGATGCCCGAGACTAGGCTCTGACCGACTCATTAAACTATTCGGCACCCACAGATTACAAATGAAAAGAAGAAAGAAATTTACAATTCTGTGTTGGCACCGCGTTGCCCTTCCCACGCACGCACATTCAACTCGCTGGCACCCAGCCCTAATCTAAGACTTAGGTCTGTTACCCGAGGTACCTACCTAGTGGGTTGGATTCCTAACCCCTCGTTTTCACCAAGAAACATGTCCAATACTAGTTTTATACAAAACTTCTAGACAACATAATTATTTGTTTTATACATGTATTGTAACTGTCTCAAACATTCTTTCGTTCACACTGTGTAGCCAACAAGTATCTATACAAGTATAAAACACATTTGCGTTTACTTTTGCCCGACCCGGGAATCGAACCCGGGACCTCTATTTAGCAGTCGCATACGCTATCGACTGGACCACGGAGGCAGTGTTAAAGATGTTGATAAAATATAACGAACCTCAAGAACCAGTTTAATAGGGAAGTAAATAAATTAAAAACGAAGTCAGGTTCTTTCTTTTAAAATATAAAACTACTGCTTGAATTTGTCTCGAATTCTACAAGTTAAGCTACGACAAAAACATGAGATCATAAACATGTAGACAACTACAAGTTTTCAACCAACAAGTATCATACAAGTTTTGTATACGTATCTACAACAAGTTACATACAAGTTTTGTATAAGGTACAACAAGTTTTATTCATGTGTATAGTTTTGTATACAACATGTTTTATACAGGTATATGAGAAAAGAAAACATTGTCAAAAACTTGTTAAATAGGTACCTACATGTATTATACCTTGGTGAAAACGAGGGGTAACACGACAAATCTTTGTATGATGAGCACTACGCTTTTGTCTGTGTCTTGGTTAAATTAAATAATTACAATATCTATCTAGGTACTTAGGAAAAATTATTATAAATGAACGTTTATCAGTCGTCTACTTGCTGCATACAGGCGTTTGAGAGCGCAGTGACCGAGTAGACAGTATTTTGGCTTAAGCCACCCAAAGAACCTATAACTGTGATAGTATTATGTGTATGGTATTCGTATATCCCCATAATATTGTTTCAGCCTTTCAAAAGCGAATGTATCTGGAGGTATCGCGTCGAGATGTAGCATTTTTGATGAGATGCCTTCCTAGACATTGTTATAAATAAATAAAGGGCCAAGCAAGCTTGACGCCAATCTTGCAATAATTAATTCTACCGCAACAATAAGCTATACCAAAGCGATATTATTATCTATAAAAATTGTCTTATATGAAAGAATGTTATTCACTCATTTAAGTTGCAATCAAACGTCTTATAAGCATATGCCACTGAATTGATAATTAATACAAAATTATCTAAATAATTTTCTCAAATTTAAAATATTATATAATTGAAAAGTTCGTCGATAGGAACTTTTGGTTTGACAACGTATGAGACGTTCGCAAACGTAACGGTTTTGGTTTAAAATGTTGTCAAATAATAGAGCGATACCATGCAACAACGAGAGTTTTCTCGCACGCTGTCACCTAGCTGTCACTGAACGAATCTGCCCTACAAAAACCAAATCGTTTACGTTCAAATAATTAGCACGATACGAAATGTGCCTAACGTAACGTTTTCGGTCGAAGTTTGGTTTTGGTAAATACGTTGACGTTTAGCACGATTGCCCACCAGCTCACCTTACCTTCTATTTACATTTATGATATCTGCACTTACTCGTATGTATTTAAAAATATCCATACATTTACAAAGGTGCAAGAAACTCATAATGTAAACACTCACCACAAAAGTCGCCTTTACTTACCACCTTCACGAATAAAAATGTTGAACGAAAGCCCACATTATATGGCTATACGAATGTATAGTAAAATACCGAAAAATATCAAAAGCGAAACAAAATTTCATACATTTAAAATAAATTAAAAGAATTTCTACTAAAAACTGTTTCTATTCTGTTGAAGATTTCTTGGCAATAGGTAAAAACTATAACTGAAAAATAATATAAGTTTATATAAATATATATTAATAAGGCGATCTACAGAGCCAACATGAATAATAGGTACAACTAATAAATTGTATATAAAAATGATACATGTTTGTAAAAATTAATATTATGATTTGTCCTCAATGTTTGCTATACCTGTAAAGGGTTGCTAAGTTGTAAGCACATAATGTATACCAAGTAAGACCATAAACTGTACAGTTAGTATGCAAATAAACATCTTTGAATCTTTGAATCTATACATCATTGCTAATAATAAAATTTTAGTTTCATGTTAAATTGAACAGATTGTTTCTTAATTTAATTGTTTATTACGTTGCTGTGTCTGGCAAAATATTTTTTTTTAAATATTCGCCAACTTGTTTATGAGAATATTGAGTTGATAATCAACGACATTATTTCTTTATTGGCATTAGGTAAAATAATAATTCATCAAAACAATTTGTCGTTTTTTATTTGCGACGTATGTATACCTATAATAATTTCATAATTTTATTTAGATCTCTTATAGCGTAAACTTTAGTATAATACTAGTAAACACATTTATAATTGAGCGTTTTCTTGCTTGCAAAATGTTTTATGAGCATTAAACACATGTTTAATTCTAAAGCGGATGGGCACTAACCCTAGAAGCCTAATCTATTTTAGGCATACGTAAATACTTATTATACCGTGTGGTGACGGATTAAGAATACGGATTGTCACCACCCCATATCATCCCATGGGTGTCGTAAGAGCCGACAGAGGCACAGAATAGATAGTTATGACAGAGGGAGCATATTATGCAGAAAACAGCACTGTAAGAGAAGGAAAATTTGATACAAACCCTATACCAACTCGTTTGGCCAGCGTGGTATAGTAGGCCAATTCCTCCTTTCAAAGGAGAGGCCTAGTCCAGCAGTGCACTGATAAAGGCTGATGATGATAAATACTTATTATACGTCGCGGAGGCGTTCATGTATAAATGGCTGCCAGTAGACTAAGATATACTTACTTATGTACAGTTTTGTGAAATATATTAAGGATAGGATACAGGTTAATCATAAAATACGGTTTTATCAATCAAAAGTAATACTATATTTATGTATCACAGATAAAATGAGAACATGTTGCTAAAACCAACAAAAAAAATCAACTTCTTAAAAATCAACAAAAACTTTTACATCTGCTTTATAACAATTAACATTTTTTTAATTTACTGTCTGTTCTTATACTAATCATAAAAATACAGTGTTTTAGAGACTAGTTGTATATTTTGAGCAACCTACACACACATCAACTTTATGCTCATTACATACAGACTTTTTGCAGCTGAAGCATACTAACTTTGACATATTTTTTTTTTATACGAACAAAAGGCGCAGTATTTACGTTTTTTAGGCTCAGGCTCGGATATTTGATTCTCACTACTGGAATCCGTAGATTTTTCAAGGATTTGGCTTATATTTTCTCGTACAGATCTTTTCAAAGTCGGAGCTTCAAGTCTCACTTCCATCCAAGGCTTTATCAAGTCTGCACTTAGTTGTTTCATAAACTGTCGCCTGTTCAAAGATTTTTTATTATTCCTGACCATATTATGTGTATAAATAATTACCGAGTTGACAAAAGCCATGTTTAAGATACCGTAGAATACCGCCATAGGCCATCTATTTGTTTTGCGGCTGCACAACATGGAGGAGCACGTTTGGTCAAAGGAATCTACTCCTCCTTTTGTCTGATTGTAAAAATGTATCATGTCTGGTTTGCCACTTGACTCATTAATTACTGCACTTTCATCACAAGACGACAAGAGATAAACCATCTTGGCAGGCTTGGGTTTGTACGATAACAGTGTCAGAGGACCATCAAAACAAATCGCGGAGCTACCAACAGGTCGAGATCGCGAGTTCTTCAACTGCTCAGGGATTTCTCGCTTATTTGAACGAATTGTGCCCACCAGAGTCAACTTATAAGGCTCCTGCAATAAACTCTTGGCCAAAGGTACAGACGTGAACCAATTATCACACGTTATGTTCCTATTAGACCCATGAATGGTCCTCGACAATTTCTTCATGTAATACTCACCAAGTGACAGCCCATCCGTATTTGTACTCCTGCCTATATATGGTTCAGCATCGATCATGTATTTAGTGGTAGCGTCACACATCATCGGAAATTTAATACCGTATTTATCGGGCTTGTTTGGGATGTAAATCCGGAACGGACATCTACCTCTAAAGCCAAGCAACTGTTCGTCGATTGTCACTTCCGACCCGGGAACATAATTGATGCGACATTGTTTTACAAACAGTTCCCAACTTCCCACACATTTCTTGCAGGCACAAATGCGTCATTAGGTCGAAGAGTTGGTCTCATTGTCTTGTCATTCATTTTCAAACTTCTCACTAAAAACTCAAACCTTTCTTTGCTCATAACAGAAACGTAGCGCGTGCCAGAAAACGTGGAGTCGAACAATTCATCTGATGCAAGATCTTATCAATATATTATCCTTCATGACTGCAGTGAGAGTCAATATTCCAATAAACGCGCGAATCTCTGTATCCGTACAGTCTCTATGAGTCGCAGTAATTTTGCCTAAGTTTTGTCGTTTAGTGATCATTTCGACATTGGTCCATTTGACGATTTCAGCTAAGATTTTGTCTGTTATAAAATATGAAATATTTGCACAGGATCAAAAATATTTCTGCACATACGAGCTGACCCTCGGGCGGTGCGAACTATATTCATTGCTGGAGTTCTATGAGAAGTACCCTTGCTTGTCGACCAAACATAACCATTCTTACCTCGAAGAGAATTCCCAGGAAGACGGTATATTCGTTCTAAGATGGCTGATCGATAAGTAGGAACAGCATCACGCTGTCGACCACCTTCTGCGGTAGGTGCTACTTCTTCAGTAGGAGCAGGTTCTGGCAAGGCTTCTAAAACCTCTTCAGTGACGTAGCTGTTCTCGTCTTCACTAACAACGTCATTCACAACCTGGTTGTCCTCATCTTCAGAAACAGATCCGAAAGAAAGATTATCTTCTACGTCTAAGATAGCCAAAATATCATCACTGTTTAATATGTTAGACCGTGACATATTGGTATCTGAAACAATGATATACAATATATATAATAATAAAAATAACGTAGGCACATAAAAGAAAAATACTTAAAAATATACACAAACACAGAATCACTACACATTAGTTAAAAGTTACACAAAGCCTTAACATACATACGTCTCGCAGGCGTGCAGTATCTCAATAAATTGAAAATGGCGGGACTTACCTTAACGACGCACGCGCCACCGGCAAGCTCCCGTAGGCCACTGAGTTGGCTAAGCAGCACATTAGTCGCGCTTCACGCGTTAGAAAGAGATAGCGATTTTTCAGTTGCGTATACGCCTCACAGGCGTAGATTAGGCTTCTAGGGTTAAAACAACTTAAATAGCATCACTTTTTTATACTTAGACTAGTTGCGCTCCGCAATGTTATGGCTGCTACACACAGTGCCGGCGGCATGCCCGGCGGCCTGGTCGGCGGCCGAGCCGCGTGCGACCGGCAGCACACAGCCGGCGGCATGCCCGGCGGCCTGGTCGGCGGCCGAGCCGCGTGCGGCCGGCGGCACACAGCCGCCGGCATGGCCACGCGGGCAGGCCGCCGGCCGACTGCGGGTTGCAACTTGCTACTTGTGTGTGTTCGTTCTATTAGGGTTGTCAACCATACTTTATAATAACGTATCCTACTTTACTTTTGAAATTATACTTTATACTTTTGTATACAAATATAGTATATGATAATACTTTACTGGCGGCCACGTACCGGACGACGCAGCAGAGGTAGGCCCCCCGCAAGGTGGACCGACGACCTCGTCAAGATTGCGGGAGGCGGTTGGATGCGGGCGGCTCAAGACCGGTCTGTGTGGAGAACCTTGGGGGAGGCCTATGTCCAGCAGTGGACGTCGTTTGGCTGATATGATGAATACTTTACTTCCAACCCTTACTGTGACGTGTAAAACCAAACACTAATTATGAAAACTTATCTATATAACGTTACACATAAGTAAATGGATGACGGGAACTATTAAGGCTCAAAGAGATCTAAAGGAAATTCACCACTGATGGTAAATATTTTTTACAGAAAAAGGCAATTGGCAATAGTGACGACCGGTTGGCACCGCGGGAGTGTACGCGACTGCTACGCCAAAGGTCGCGGGTTCGATTCCCACTCAAGTCAAACATTTGTGTGCATGAACATGGATGTTTGTCTTGGTCTGGGTGTTTCTATGTATAATATGTATGTATTTACACAAAAAAGTATATATGTATGTTTATCCGTTATCTACTACCCATAGTACAAGCTTCTGCTTAGTTTGGGACTAGATGGTGTTGTGTGTATGTGGTAGAATATTATTATTAATTGGCAATAGTATAGACTCACGCCTGTATTCCCAAAGGGGTAGGCAGAAGTGTAATATTACACCCACATTTCATGAATTTTTAGGTACCACGTAATAGAGGGCGAGCTTATTGCCGTTACTGGTCACATCACCAGACTCCGTGCTGCTACTGAGAATTCGGAAAAACCCAGTAACATTTGCCCAACCCGGGAATCGAACCCGGGACCTCCGATCAGCAGTCGCATTCACTATCCACTGGACCACTGAGGCAATTTATACTTAAAATCATATCTCCGTCTCCATCCTCGCAACTTCAGAAGTTCAGAATTAAAGAGTTCAGTGATGAATCCAAAGTGCCGAGAAGAAAGAAATAGAACGTCTATAATTAACGTAATTAAAATCTAATTGTTTATTTTTTAATTTTTACTGTCAAACAAGCTATGAAATATTTAAAGATAGAAAAAAATTGGCAACCCTGCGTTCTATACAACTGGAATGATGCCCGGCGGCTTTCTGCGGCCGATGCCGGCGGCACCGATGCCCGCCAAATGCCGGCGGCATGAGCCGCGCGACAAAAGCCGCCGGCCCATGCCGCCGGCACTGTGTGTAGCAGCCATTAGTCGCGGCTTAAATTACCGCAGGAATACTTTTCGGGATAAAAGTCTATGTACTAATCCAGGGTGTCAACTAACTCCATATCAAATTTCGTCAAAATTGGTCCAGTCGTTGGAGCGCGAAGAGAAACAAACTTACACACACACACTTTCTCACAAACTTACGCCTTTACAATATTAGTCTGTTTACCAATTGGGCATAGTGACACCGTATTAGTAACATGTTGATACTATGAATACAATATCTATAATTGGATATGTATAAAACATCGCGGCTGCTTTCAGACGATCCGATTGATTGCTGTGCTCTGATTGGCTCATTTAAATCGGATCAACATTTTCCGTAACTATCGCAAGGTGGATTTGTATATCGGATCAACTTCAGCAAACGCTAGTAAGCAGTCCGGTTAGTGTAGATGCTGATCCGTGTAACGGAAACTGGTAGTAAAAACGCAGTAGAGGTTCTAGATGCGTTTATTGCCGAGTATTGTCTCACTTCCCTTGCCACGAGTATGATCGACCAACAACACGACACTGGCCTGATCACTAAGGGCTGCAGTCTCCCACGCTGTTCCCTCCGGTAGTGTGTAGGCAGGCCGCTCGAAGGGCTGAGCGTAGCGGTGCAGGTCCTCGCAGGCCGTTGGTTCAGCTGGTAGGCGCCGGTGGTGCGAGTATGATGAGCAGGGCAGGCCAGACTCTTTGGCAGAGGTGACGCCGATGGCGATGCAGGAAAGTGTAGCGGTCTAGGAGCGTAACCCGGAGCCTTAAGGTGAACCTGGAACCTGAAGGGAAACAGCATTAGGAAACCCACAACCAATAGAGTCAGGCAGGCGGCGTCAGCCGGCCTCAGCCAGCAAGTAGAGAGATGGGCAGTAAGCTATCGCAGTAAATGTAGTGACTTACCCAGCTGCTGGGATCAGGATACACGTAGAATGTATAATTATAGATATAGCGGTATAGAATAGAGTAGCGGTAGTAGGTTAGTGTAGAGTAGCGGTGCCGGCCTCTCTGTCGGCCCCTTTATATACTGGGCCCTCCATCAGCGTTGGAGTCCGTTCATGACCATATTTGGTCAAGCTTCGCGAGCGCGGACGATGGCCTTCTCTGATTGGCCGAGCGTATGGGCGGTACTGTGACGCAAACGCGGTAAGTACCGGACATACGTTACATCCGGTTGGAGCCACATTAGTTACCAGAGATGCATATTGGATCAACAAAAGGCGCCGGATCAACATGCGTTTTTGGATCAACAAAGTGCTCGCGTGTAGTCGCGTCGGATCAATATTTACCGTAAAGGGATATATATATTTTATCTCTTTTGTTCTATTTCCTAATAATTGGTTACATACATAGACTCACGCCTGTTTCCCGAAGGGGTAGGCAGAGACTATGGAGCGCCATTCGCAACGAGCCTGACATATTTCTCTTGCTTCATTTACTCCCATCAAGTTTCTCATGCATGCTCTTCTATTTAGGGTAATTCTGACTTGTCCTTTATAGGTTGTCTTCAATCTGGTCTGAGGACGTCCGCATAGGTCTTCCCCTACGTCCTGTACCATTCACACTTGCCTTATATATTATGTTCTTTGTCAGTCTTTCGTCATCCATCCTCTCCATGTACCCAAACCATCTTAACATGCCTTTCTCGATGCTTGTAACTACAGCTTCTTTTACCCTACAACACTCTCTAAACACACATTTTTTAATCTGTCGGTCAAAGATACAGCCACATATACATCTCAGTGCTATATCCATAAAGTGATGTCCGAAAGAAAAGTAATATCATCTGCAAATATCAAATTTAACATCAACCAACTGCCAATTCATATAACTTTATCCCAATCTTACAAAACAATCCAGAAGATGTATCCGGGATAGATAGTCAACAACAGAAGCGCAAGAATACGTCCCTGTCAAACACCAGCCTGAGTCTTGAAATTTTCAGTATCAATCCTTTCTACGCAAACAGCAGCTTATCTCAATAAGTGACTTAAAGAAGATGGTTCATATTTATAAAGTCTCTTATTGAGATAAACCATATGTGGTGGTAAACCTTTTATCAATAGTATTTTCTATAATAACCCACACCACTAATTGATATCAAAAGCTTAACGAAAATCCATAAAGCAAATAAATGGTGGGTATTTTCTCACGTACTTACGGCCCCTTTTTGTGACTTGTCTGTATATTCTTGTGTAGTTTAGAATACGTCCAAATCTGTTTGCATGTCCGTATGAAAAATCCAGCTTGTTCTTGAGTAATCTGCAGGCTCCAATACATGCTAGTAGCCTCATATTCAGTATATGTAGCACATTGCTATCATGGAATAGATAACTTTGTTAGGACTGGACTTAATAAAATAAGGTGCCACAAAGTTGGTCGCACTCCCTGTGCGACCAACTTTGTGGCACCTCCACGTCTGGCGTGTTCACTTTAATGCTAAATAAAAAACATTTCTAGTGCACTTCAAAAATAAGACAGCTGTTTTTATAAAAATGCAGAACTATTTTCAAAATCTCCACATGATTGTGCTAATTAGCGTCATCTATTAAAATTAAAATTCCATATTTTATATAAAACAAATAGTTTCTACATAGTTGAGCTATTATTGTTTACGTTCTTGACATTAGTTAACGAGTAAAAATTAAAATATCAGAAATTGCCACTTTGTTTCAATCGTTGCAAAATGGTGCCTGCTCCGCAACTCACACCACAAACAACGATAACGATTGTTAGGAAGGCGTGGTGAGTTGTAAGGTTTTTTTGGAGTTGTGTCAGAGCGATATGGATGAAATTTGGAACCGCATTGTGATAGTAGACAAAGCCAGCATTCGTCAGTATGATCTGGAGTCCAAAGAAGAGGGAATTAAAAAAGAAGAAATTCCACCAAAGAATATTAAAGTGGAAAAGTCGGCCTCTAAGATTATGGTGACCATTTTCTGGGATAGCGAGTTAGTTTTATTAATGGATTACTTGCCTAAACGAACTACTATGAATGTATAAATCAATACTATGACAACTTATTAGGTCAGGCACGTGAAGCAGTCGTACGGACGAGACGTGTGAAGTTGGCGCGCGAAGTGTTGTTTCTGCAAGTCAGACACCTGTTTACACCACTCGCGTTTCGAGGGCTTCCTTTTTTCGACACCTTTGCGTTTGCAAAAATTGATCATTTCCAGTATTGTCCTGGCTTCCAGTGACCTTTTCCTTTTTTCAATACTGGAAGAGGAGTTCAGGAGGTGGAGATTTTCGGATGGCAATGAGAGAAGTCAAGAAATATGAAAATTGAAAATGAAGTCGGCTGTGGAGAGCTAATTTCAAGAGAAATCTTCAAAATATTATTTCAATGGTTAAAGGCATTGCATTTACGATGTCGGAAGTGTATTTTACTTGAGGGGAATTATATAGAAACTTATCTTACGTCGCGAACTTCTGGTAAGAACACCGAAAAACAATAATAATAATAATAATTAATTCTTTATTGTACACCAGGCAATAACATGAGTGCATTACAAAGAGTTTCTTATAAACTAGTGTTACAAGGGCGGTCTTATCGCATAATGCGATTTCTGCCAGACAACCGTGTACGGACATAATTAAATAAAAGGACAGGTAGTATGCGGGTGCACTATAAAGGGTCAAACAAATTACAATAACTCTAACTATATACTTAAAACTAAAATGAGATAAGAAAAACATATACATCCATAATCCATATACATAAATAAATATGATAATAATATCAAACAATCTCACATTTTGCGCCGTGTGACCAATCTGTCAAATATTTTTACTGTCAGCTTGATTGACGAGATTTCAAATTATTGTAACAGTATTCTAAGAGATAACGTTAGCTGTCTATAGTAGCACAATATCAATAACCTTTTACATTTTGACGGAATTTAAAAAAAAAGTGGGTTGGCAATTATTTTGCCGTTGCTCGCGAAAGGGTTAAAGACAACTCCCGCATTAGGACTAAATCCTGTGTCACGGGGAACTTTACAGAAATACAACTAACGGACACAATGAACATCCAGACTCGAAACAACAATTTATGAATCACACAAAGCGTTGTCTCGTGTGGGGATCGAACCCACAACACTTCGGCACAGTGTCGAGCGGTGAGGCGGCTGCTTAAACCACTACACCAACCTGTTGTTTTTCTGCTATGTTCAAACATGAACATTACATTCTTGGCAAGGTTAGGCTCTAGCTTGTACAAGCTATGTACCACATTTATGCAAATAAATAATTTGAACTTAAACATTTTATTATTATTGTTATGTAAGTATGAATGATTTAAGTAGGGAATGCAAAATAAGAATACCTTTCCATGAAGTCAATTAACATACAGAATTGTTCTGGACTGGCTCGTAATCTCGGTTCCATGGCTAAAACAAAACAATCATTTTATTGTAATTATAATTTGGGAAGATTTAACATCTAATAGGCAAGTAGGTTCATATGTTATGGTACATTTTCATCAAATAACAAAGGATATTCAAAATATATTAACCCTTTAGATGCCCCTGATTATTTGACTGAGGATAAAACTAGATCATCAACAGCCTTTTGTGCAGTCCACTCCTGGACTTTCCTTACAGAGGTTTTGGCCTACTATACGGACTATACCAGGCTGGCCAGACGGGTTTATGTTTTATTTCAAGTTTTCACTCTCTTTCCAACGATAATCTTTGCCTGATGTGTTTCCTAATTCCTCGCCTCATACGACACCCTCGGGATGAAATGGTGTGGGAACACTCTGTATTCTTATGCTGCCTCCACATGGACTACCGAACAACTAAAACTAGATACGTAATATTGTAATGAAACTTCTTTTCCTCCAAAAAGTTTCTAGTTGCACTTAACAAATAAACTTTAAAGTTTCAAACTGACAATGTCAAAAATCAAAATTGTCAAATATTTTCAAAATTTCGTTTCTTGTAGAAAGCATAGACTATAATGTTTATTTTACCGTACAAACGCATAGGATGAGCGTTCGACATGTCTTTGTACGTTTTTCTACACCACTTTGAAAGCGACATTGTTAAGGCGCCAGTATTTTTAGATAGAGATAGGACCAAGGAGCAATTATTATAAGTATGGAGAGATAGCTTTAAGCATAAACAAGAAACCTATCGTTATTTCTTTTTACTTGTATAAAATGTCATATGTGTAACCGAGACAGATGTATTGTATTTATTACCTCTTGAAATACTCATGTCGCAATATTTTTTAAAGAAGAAAATTAAATGACTGTCAATAGTGATGTACTCATGTATTAATCTTTGATTGGTATTGGAATATAATTCGGTATTTATAGACAAGATAAGCATTTGATTAAATAATATACCAGTAGTACACTATTTTACGAGCTTCTATTTAGAGTATAGTACTTAGGTGCCTACAAAGAAACAAATACTTTAAAAAGAGAGATAATAATAAGTTATGATCGAGGATCGGAATTAAGGGAGCTAACATTGTCAAAAGTATGGATATGCCTAATTTTTTTATGTATTTCCGGATTTAGATTCCAGAAAATTTTGGATTTCTAATGAAGGTTTTTTCAACAGTTTAAAACACGTTCATCAATGTGTTGTTATAATTTGATAACATTGTAAGGTGACACATACTACTACTATTGTATATCTCAAATAACACAGCCAGTCTGTTGTTGCAATTAATAAGTTAATTAATTTGAATATTCAACTTATTAATGCTGTAAGTTAACTTTTGGTTTTTGTGTTAATATATTGAAACTAATTTTGTTGAACAGTAAATACCTGTCACTTGCTTGCACCAGCAGTAAACAGGCTAATACTTTGTTGGTTTCAAAGAATTAACAAATACTAAGTTTTAATTGACAATATTGTTTAGCGCTTGTCTGAGCTCTTTTGAAACGTAATTATGTCAGCTATCAAGGACTTGCGTGCGGCTGCTGGTGCTATTGCATCAGATTTGCGCTGGTTTTCCTCGGCCAGTGCCTTGGTGAACCTGCCTGATCGCCAGCAGGCCTTAATACAAAGGTATGAGCGGATCGATGATCGCCTGGCAAGTGTAGAACAGCAATTTCGCACTTTCAGCGCTTGATGTCTTGAAGTGTCAGTTAATGACTTCACCGCTGACCAGCAAAATAAAGTCAGCGAGGATTATGCCCAGGTCTTAGACCTGTATGATGCTGTCTTCAACTGTGCGAGACACTTAATTGCCGAGAAGGACGGGCCGGCTTGAAGCAGCAGCTTCCTAGGACAGCACCGGGACTGGGACTAGTGAGTAGGCTTCCCACTTTAGACCGCCCGCATTTTGATGGCTGCCTAGGAAGCTACCTGGGCTTCGTTAATTTATTTGACAGCCTGGTCGATGACAGGGCTGACCTTCGGCCGGCACAAAAATTGGCATATTTGATGTCGGTTCTGGATGGGGAGGCCAATGGCCTCATCCAGCATCTGCCCGTGTCTAACGAGGCGTACCAGACGGCTTGGGACTTAATTACTCGTAGGTACCACAACAAGCGTGGCCTCGCAGACAAGCACATCGAGCAGATTTTGAGTTTGCCGTCGCTCACCCGAGTCTTTGGGTTGCGCACCCAACTTTTGAACCCGCTTTTGGTGGCAATCAACGCACTTAAGTGCTTGGACCTGCCCGTGGACCAATGGTCCTACCTATTGGTGCACATTGTGCTCAAGAAGCTGCCTGCCTACCTGAGGTCGCGTTTTGAACAGCGCTTTGGTGGGGATAACGCGACCCATCTGCCCCCCTTTGCTGACTTGGAGAGGTTTCTCGAGGGTGAGTGCCGGGTCCTGGACAACTCCGGTGGTGACACGCCGGCTAAGTCGCAGCCGCCCAAGGTCAAGGAGCAGGCTCGCGGTCACACCCGAGCCAATGTTGACCGGCGCCCTCCTCGCTTTGCAGTCACGCAGAGACCAGCAAAGTGCTCTTACTGCAAGGTCACGGGGCACAGAACGGCCAGTTGTAGGGCATTCTTGGACCTGCATGTCGCCTCTCGTAGGCGCATCGCGAATGCCCGCCGTCGGGCAGTCGTATAGGGTTCGATGTCGAGTTTTCCGTCTCTACACAAAGATTGTATTTGCATCGTGTTATTCCTTAGTCGCCTCTTACGACACCCACGGAAAGATTGGTGACACTTGTATTCTATGCCGTCAACCACACGGCAAATATTATAATATTATAAATATTCAATGACTTAAAAATAGCATTCGGCGAACAAAGTAGTTTCCAGGCCTCATAGGATCGTTCCAGCCTATACACAAGCAGCGTCTGCCGTTATTTTGCAGTATCCGCGTATCATTCTGACCACCAGAACTCTTTGCGTTCGTCGCTCAGAGAGTCCAACAGTCTAAGTATTACTTAGACTGTAGCTAAAAGTTATGGAAGATCAACACCGTCATGTTCATCATTCGATATTAATAGGAATGCTATTTAATACATACATAGTGCTATCTAGTGTATGATTGTTGATTTTATCAGGTAAAAAGTAGGTATTTATTTAAATAACAAAATAAATTAATATTAGGATAACACAATTAATTATAACTACTTAAATACTACAACTAAAATTAAATTAAATATTAAAGTACAATCCAAATTAATAAGAAAATGCATATTCAAAGGGCGTCGTGAAAGTCCTCCACATCGCCGTCTATTGGGAATGTGCCCAGAAGACTGGCAGCATTGCCACGCTGTATGGCAATGCTAATTTTTTGTGCTAGATACATGCCAGCCTTCTGGTCACGCGAGGCGTCGACAAGTCTCTTCGCAAGCTCTCTATAGAGAGATCTAGCACTTGGACCCCATGACCCCAACGTTTCGACTCCAAACGGCTCAAATACATAATCCCCTACGAGATTTACATATTTGCGCCGTTTCAGAGTCTCCGCTGTGGCAGCAGCAGCGCCCGCACAACCCGCTGTGCTAGAAAGATGAGATGGCGCAAGGGTATCGACACACGTTGCGTCCCATACCAAAGGCCTACCCAACTTCCAAGGCAGTAGAGACATTCCATCTGGTCTTTTACCATCGTTGCGTGCCAAACCCTGAGGTTCAAGTTGGGCTGGAACGCCAGCGGTGACAAGAGCCCGGCGGAGAATGTCATTCAGGTTGCTATGTCGTGAAATACGACCTGCGCTCCTGCTGCATGATAGGCCATGGTGACCAAGGCTGTCGACCGCCTCCCCACAGTGACAACGATGTGGAGCGACACACGGCGCACCTAAACGGAGG
Source organism: Euclidia mi (assembly GCA_944739405.2). Taxonomy (NCBI): domain Eukaryota; kingdom Metazoa; phylum Arthropoda; class Insecta; order Lepidoptera; family Erebidae; genus Euclidia; species Euclidia mi. Next base: position 19,506,504 of record OX123201.2, read on the forward strand.
TAAGAAACGAGGCGGAAGGTCGTATCATCCAACATGGTACCTATGTTGGACGATGGCAGTGCTTGAAGCCAGAGCCCCGACTCCCACTCTCCCACAGCCAGCAAACGAGCACGCTCTGCAGCATTGTACGATGTGCTAAGGAGATTTTCTCGTACTGCGCTGCAAAGCGGCCCGTCCCACTGCCTCTGAGAGGATAAATTTCGGGGCAACTCAGTGCCTTGACAAGCCATTTTCCAAGCATTAATGGCATCGATCTTACACGGCACCTCAGAATCGACCAGTGTGGGTGCTAAGATTTTCCTGGTCAATTCTGCAGTGCTGTGGACCGATGACAGAAATGCTGGTAAGCTCACGTCGGAAATTTTGCGTACGCCAAGCCCACCCAGGCGAACAGGTAATGTCGCCTGTAGCCATGCTCGGTCGTTCAGAGCCACATTTAAAATGTTGCTTAGGGTGTTTTGTAAAATTTTGTCAATATTGACTAGTGGGCTTGGGTTTTTCCAAAAAGGCGATGAACGTAAAGCGTGTGTGAACTTAGGCACAAAAAGACAGTATCGAATAATAGTGAAAGCCGAATGTATATTAATTTTGAGCAGGCGGTCCGAAATTTCACTAAAATTTTGAATTTTTTCATGAATAAAAGAATCAAAACCTTCTTCAAATATTGGGGACCCAAGAAGGCGAAGAGTACTTTTTTTAATATGCGTTATACTGGGTGCCAGGGTTTGAAATTGGGAAAGTATTGCGGATTGGTCTAAAGTATCGTTGATAAAAATTTCACACTTACTTGGATTAAGGTCTAGGCCGATGGATGAAAATTTGGTCTTCAGAAGTGCCAGGTCCTGATAGACAGTGTGTACGTCGCCTCCTAGGGTTCGGTCATCTAGGTACCAGATGTTTAATTTAGAATTTAGCTGGCTAATAACTGGATGAATGGCTAAGCTAAAAATTTTATCATCGACGTTCATAATTGGAGTGCGCTCACGCGCTCTTCATTGTAACATTGCTATTTTGATTTGATCCATCGCCGCAGTTAGTGCTAAGTACCTAGTGCTGATATGATCCGATAAAATCGGTTTATCAGACTTATTAATAAACTTTTATATAGAGTATAATATATACATACATAATATACATAATTCAATATACCTACACATATACAATGTATATATAATACATACTATAACCACATTCCACGTGATTTTATCATAGCTTTAAATATGTTGAGTGATTTTGCGCAACGAATTTCTAAAGGAAGTCCATTCCACAGGCGCACAGCTTGGACAGTGAAAGACTTACCGAAGTAATTAGTGGAATGCATTGGCAGTTCCAGCGTCAAATCTTCGGACGACCTTAAAGACCTTATATGTGTGTCATGAAGGAACTTGAAACGTTCTTTGTGCTATAGGGGGATATTAGGATTGAACAAGGTGTTATACAATAAACTGAGAATGTGAGTATTTCTGCGAAGTCGAATCATTAGCCATTTGAGCTTATTGCGGAATTCTGAAACATGATCATATTTGCCTAGCCCGAATATAAATCTTATATTATATAGACGCTCAAGTTTGTTTAGTTGCTCCTCAGTGGGGTCAAGATAGCTGACATCAGCGTAGTGAAGGATTGGTAGAAGCAAAGACTGTACAGTTGGTAAGAAATTACGTAACTTTCGTAAAGATCCAGCTGATGCAAAGAATTATCGACTCGTTTCTTGTAACTGGGGTCGCCAAGACATGGTTTCATCGATGACCAAGATTTTTTTACGATTTTACTAAACAGGAGGTCTTTTCCATTAAAAGTTATGGTTGGTAAATCGGAATAGTTAATTTTAGACACCATTCTTGGACTGCCAATAATAATGAGCTGCGTTTTGTCCGGATTTACAATGAGTCCAAATTACTGCGTCCAATCACAGATTTGCGCCAAGTCCGTGCCAACCGTTGTACAAGCGTCTGCTAATCTACTTTAAGGAGCTTGCGTATAAATCTGCAAATCATCTACGTAAAGGTGGTAGGATGAAACTAGTTTGTTTGAAATATAATTAAATACTGCGAAGAATAAAGGGGATAGCACGCCACCTGTGGAACACCTGCATTCGTATTACTCTTGAATTGTACCCGAAATCTTCAAAGACTATTTAAAGAATCGAACCCAAGTCGTTAAAATTGGACAATGTTAGAGTGACGAGCTTCCCATTTCATACGGCGTGCCCCAAGGTAGCATTCGAGGGCCTATCCAATAGGATAGGCCCTCGAGTAGGCGGCACAGGTCATTGATGTATATCAGGTATTCCTGATATACATCAATGACCTGGGCCGTCTACCTATAGAACATTGCAATTTTTTTACATATGCTGATGACACAGCTTTAGTCATTGATGGCCTGGATTGAGCTCAGTGCTACCGAAATGCGAAAGCAGCGCTGTCACGGGTAATGCAATGGTTGACATGTAATTTACTTACATTAAATATTAGTAAGACACCGTATGTACCATTTGCTATAAGATCTCATCTGTGCCCTCCGCAATCTCTAACTCTCAAAGCGCACTCATGCAATTCATCAGGAGACTGTAAATGCCTAATAATTACCAAAGTCCCTAGTGTGAAATATTTTGGAGTACATATTGACCAACATTTGAATTGGCACAAACATATTGAAATACTATCGAATAGGATATGCAAAATGATTTATACACCATTATTTTTTAATTAGTACAAAAACTTTAAGGACATATTAGCGAAGACATTATTATCATATAAGTGACGTAAGAATTTCATAATATCTATAAATAGAAAAGTTATAATCATTTGTTTTTTGTAGAAAATCTCACCCAAATCATAGACATATTTTACAATTTACACTACTTCATTGATAGTACTTACTTTCCGTCCTACTCTTACGCATTATTTCCGTCGCACCTATAATGCAGGTAGCCGTAGACAATAAAATGAAGCAAAATAATAAGTGTAGGTAGATATTTTTTATTTTTTTAAATTCTACCCACTCCTTCATACTTAATCCTGTCTTAGGACCGGCAAAATTTACCGTTTTACAAGTAATTAAATACGGAGGTAGGTATGTAATTAGAAAGCAAACACATATCAAAATAAAAGAAGGTATTCTGTAATAAAAGAAAAGAGTAATTTTGGCGTATTTATGAAGTTAGAATCGGCTGCTATTTACAATTACTATTTCATCATCATCATGTCAGCCTAGAGACGTCCACTGCTGGACATAGGCCTCCCTCAAGGTTCTCCACACAGACCGATTTTGAGCCGCCCGCATCAAATTATTATTTAGTTAAGTAGGTAATATTTACTTTACTTACAAGTATTTCAATTGTTCTTCGAAATATCCATCACTATTGTCAATACACAGCACGTTTTATTTAATTGTTTTTTAACGAGATAAGTAAGCTTGTCTGACTTTTCACTGCGTCAAAAGCGTCCAATATGCGCTGTTTAAATTATTCGACACTCACACACACAACGGATCACTTTTGTACACAGTGGTGAGCATGGAGGCCAGGCTACGACCCGCCTCGACCGATCCACTGGCTTCCAAACACTTCCCTGTACAAACACATAGCTGCACTCGCGTGATGTGAACTAATAAGCCATCCCGTTGGGCAAACGTAAACAAACAATAATTGTTTCCACGAAAAACATCCGCTCGCTATCGCCTTCAATTTATTACTGCGGCGCGCGCGCAGAGGGACAGGGGGTGGCGAGCTTCGAGTTTGCACAAATTTATCAATGGAGTAGTGGCGCATAAAATTACTACGACAACATAGTATTTAGTTATGCATTTACCAAACATTACGTATTATTGTGGACAGTTTTGGGACAGTTTTGGGACAGTTTTGGAACTTAGTATTTTTATTTTTTACATACATATATATGATTAGTTAAAGATGCCTAGAGCCCCATTAAATTTTTTGTACTAATTAAAAAATAGCGGTGTATATTTAAGAAGCTACGGAGTTCCGCAGTTCTTACTAACATAGACCAAGAAGATAGTTGCCAACCGTACTTTATAAACCACAAAATACTTACTTTACCATGTATCTATATTCTGGAAATATGTAAATTCGTGAGAAACAATAGTACCTTCTTTACTAAACGTGGAGACAGGCATACAAATAGATCATTAAGACACAAAAACCGATTAATGTTTCCTACTTCTAATATGACTCTCCATTCCAATAGCCCTTATGTTATGTCAATCAAAATTTATAATAAACTTCCAGAAGCCCTCAAAGAAGAACCTAGAAATATAACATTTACTAATAAACTAAAACAAATACTCATAAATAAAGCCTATTATAATATACAAGAATACTTTGAAGATAGGGACCTCTAATAATTTATAGGTACACAAACAAAAATACTGATAAATAGTTTAATGTAAACATAAATATTTGTAATAAATGCTTAATAGAAAGGACAATGGCAGATCTCCATACATCAAAATGTCTGAAATTAAATTGAAGCGCTCAGTAATAAAAAATATATCAAAAAATTCGGCGTAAGTAACAGAGAATTATTCTATTTTCACTCGGGAAAGCCTGAAAAGGAAGATATCGGTGTTTAATGTTTAGTTAAGAATGAACAATGTGGGTACGTTTGAATTAACAAAGGCTTTATGTCAGATTGACATCTAAACGCAGAACTATTCTGTAGCATCTACCTGTCACAGCCAAAGACAAAAGCAGAGCTGCACATTTTAAATCGATTTTATGTGAAATCGATATAACGTTAAAACGATGCTGTGACGTTTTTATTTGATTTACAAGTTGTTTTGCTACAAAAGAATTAGCTAATTGATATAATGTTGATTAACAATTAATTAACTGCATTTTAATTATTATATTTTAAACCAAACCAACCCTATAAAGGTCGATCATATCGATTACTTATTTAATAATCGATACGCATCAATGTCAAACGTCTATTCCTGTCCACAGAAGAATAACTAAAGCATGGAAGGAACGATATTTTTAAAAACAAATTGAATATAGCTACACTCTTCACTCATATGACAAATTAGAGATGCTAGAAGAAGATGGCACTATGTTTGTCAGTTAGGGCTAAAGACCATTTGAACACAAATTTCGTAACTTTTTAATTTTTTTGTGATTGATCAAATCCGCTATCGATATCGATCAAAGTTTCAATATAGGTTCAAAATCAAACAGACTTGTAAAATATAGTAAGTATGTACATGTTATACATTCCGTAAGTTTGTGTCCACAGCAGTCAGAACGCTAGTTAATGGATAGTATTTAAATAATTATTACACAAACTTACATTTTTAAACTGAATCTATATTTTTTGTTTCAAATGGGTACTCAGTAGCACATAATAATGAAGCGTCACAGCAATTATTTTTTAACTTCAAGCTAATCTGACGTGTTTGGTCACCAGCCGCGCGTAAAAGGTATTTTTCAATAACACTGTTAATTTTCACGTGATCTAAAATTATCAAGTCCTCCTTCACTATATTTTCGTTTTGCAAACTATCAATTAAACGTGAATTCATAGCAATGTTCTTTTTCATCAGACGTTTTGACCGTTGTCTGACGAACGCACAACAACAACGTGCAAGTGAAGCAATACTAACATAGTTTATAAGTATATTTATACTAACAACCACTGTATGTATGTTAGACTGTAAGGTATTTATCTATGCGTCTATGCCACGCGAAATAAAAGGATTTATTATTATTATTATTCCTCTTTATTCACTAATTTTATCTCATCGTCTTATTTTACATAATTAAATCACTCTTATAAAAATACAAATAAAATTTAACCATATAAAATAGGACCACGGAGACCCACCGGTACCGGGCACAGGGACCAAGCTACCGGTGGTTAGGGCTCCAGAGAGAGGAACCTCCGAACTATGCGCGTCGTGTCCAACAATACTGCCTTTTGTATGGAGGACTTGATCCAGCCGCCTAACGAGAGCCTCTTGAGATGGTGATCGAGGCTCTTGGCAATGAGACCATTAACTGACACGACTATCGGTACAATGATCGCCGAGTCCACATCCCACATGTCGACAATCTCGTGAGCCAGGTCCAAATACTTGATTTCCTTGTCTTTTTCGGCCTTCACGAGATTCTCGTCATGGGGAATAGTGACATCAACGATCATTGCAAGGCGTTCTGATCGATCTATCACCACGATATCGGGCTTGTTAGCCACGATAGTCCTATCGGTGATGATAGATCGATCCCAGTACATAGTGGCACGGCCATTTTCGAGAACTGGATCGGGCACATACCTATAGTACGGTACTTCAAAGGGTACAAGGCTGTATTTTAAGGCAAGCTGCTGATGGACGATCCTGGCTACTTGATTGTGTCTGTGCAAGTAGTCACCGTTGGCAAGACGAGAACAACCGGAAACTATATGTCTGAGGGATTCGCCGGGCTGGTGACACGCCCGACATATGTCAACAGTCCCATCCTTCAGAATATACCTACGGTAGTTGTTCGTCATGACAACTTCGTCCATAATTGCACAGACAAAACCTTCGGTCTCTGCAAATAGATCACCGAACCGTAGCCAAGCAACTGATGTCATGAAGTCTACATCAGGCCTATGTAAGGCCCGATAAAAACGTCCATGCAACTCCTTGCCCTTCCATACATCCCTGCGCTCCTCAATACTTAGTACAACAGGTTTGCGCCAGCTCTCTTTTGCCAGACCCAACGGGGTAAGTCCGTTGTCTACAGCAACAATATCACGATGCACACCCGTGTCCGTCTTGAGAAAATATTCTCTAAGGTTGTACACCTCGCGGTTGTGGAGGTCCTTAGCACTTAAGAAATCACGACCACCACATTTCCACGGGATGTACAACCTTATTACTGACGACCGCGGGTGATGCATTCGATATTCAGTCAATAGACAACGGACTTTTCTGTCCAAGGCGTCCAGTTCTGATTGAGTCCATCTGAGTATGCCGAAGGAGTACGCTAAGACTGGCATGGCCCAACCATTATAGGCACGCACCCTGTTGCCGCCTGATAAAAAACCTAAGGCCTGCGACATACCCAGATACTTGTAAGTCTCGGTTGCAGATAGAGATCTAAGTTTTGTGGAATCTGAAAGCTCTATTCCATCAGATTCCACAATACCACCTCGTTTTACATACATGACCGCACACTTATCCACACCAAATTCCATCTTGATAGAATTACTAAAAGTTTCAGTTACTTTTAGTAACGCTGTCAATTGGAAAGTGGTGGGGGCAAATAATTTAAGGTCATCCATATAGAAGAGGTGGGATATAACTTGACCCCTTCGCTGCAACCGATAGCCTAGCCCAGACCCCTCTAGCAGAGTGCTGAGAGGATTCAGAGCTAGACAAAACCACAAGGGACTTAAACTGTCACCTTGGAATATACCCCGTTCGATCTTTAGAGGAGCACCGCAATCGCGAATCTGCCGACACCCTGGATAGCGAAGGACCGTACTCCACTGCCCCATACATGCTTTCAAGAAGGTGCATAGAGTTATATCGACTTTATATAACTCCAGCACCCTCAAGAGCCACGTATGTGGCACGGAGTCGTAGGCCTTCTTGTAATCTATCCAGCATGTCGCCAGATCCTTTCGATTGCGACGCACCTGCTGGCTAATGGCCATGTCAAATAGGAGTAGCTCTTTTGTACCACGGGCCCCATTCTTACATCCATTTTGAGCCACTGACATAATGTTATTATTTCTTATATGTGATAACATCTTCGTCCTCAAAATGGATGTAAGAAGTTTATACATAGTCGGTAGACACGTTATCGGTCTATAATTTTTGGGGTCCGTGGTACAACCTGACTTAAAGAGCAGGTGAGTGATACCAGTTGTCATAAAAGTTGGGATCGAGCCCGATTCCAAAGATGCCTGGAATTGGGATGCCAACCGAGCATGGGCACTACGTAGCCATTTCAACCAGAAGTTGTGCAGTCCGTCCGGTCCCGCTGATTTCCAGTTAGATAATGAACGGACTGCACAAGCTATATCCGTTGTTTCAATGGCTACGCTCTGCATTTGAGGTATTCCCTCACATGCTCGCTTAACATCCCCAAACCAATCACCCTCAGTGTGGCTGATGGGCATCGACCAAATGCTGCGCCAGAAAGCGTTCGTTGCCTCAGCATCCGGCAGACGCCCATCATCCACACTTGGATCAGTCCGCTCCCAACTTCTATACACCCACCTTTCATCTTTTTGGAATGCCCTATTCTGGGTGTATCGGTCCACACGCCTTTTGTACCGTCTTAAACGGTTTGCCCACGCACAAACTTTTTGCTTCAGGTAGTCGATGCGTTCTGTGACTCGTGATTCGTATTCTTGGCGACTAAGGCCCGTACCTAAGAACGCCCGAGTCACAAAACGCATCACTCTCGGTCTTGTATTGCCCGACCTGAAGCAAATTAGCTTTCCGATGAGCGCCCTGGCCTCAGCGATACGACGCTCAATCCTGCACTGCCAGGCCGGTACAGCATTAGTTCGAGGGGCAGTATTACTACCATTTGGTATTTTAATACCTGCCACTCGACACGCTGTAACAGCCGCACAGTACAGAATCGAGTGGGTATCGCTAAGATCTTCACTATTGTCTAAGTACGTGGACAATAGTGAATCCAGGGCACACACCAGCGCTATATTTTTCTTGTGTGTGGGCAAACGCGGTAAGCGAGGCCTATCTGCGGTATTCACAAAACGATACTCCCGAATAGTGCACTCCAAAGTACTCCTTAATTCATCTATGTACTGGGTACTTACTTGTGTATCCCTACTATGCACCTCTTCAACAGTCCTTTGCGGTCTGACAATATTTGCAACTTGTAAATCACTACTCGTAGAAGAAGGGATAGGCGGGTTACGTAGTAAGTCAGATCGTAGCCTCTCAAGTGCGTCGTTATCCAGCAGGCGGCAGCGCTGGATAGCCCGCACTTGATCCGACAGTCGCTGTGCCGAAACGTTGACAGCTGGTTCGAAGCCCTGAAACAGAGGCAGCATGCGGTCACGATACGCCGTAAGGTTGGTACCTCCCTCTGTAGCCACAAAATATGCCCGCATGACGTTTTCATTCATGGTTGTAGTCCATTTCATGCGGTGCACATTACCACCGGGAGCGGGGGCCCTGTTCGAGACCGGTGGATCTCGGGGTCCCAAGCGTAGCGGTGGCCGGCCTCTCCCACGGCGGCGTACGGGTGTTGGTGACGTCGGCGGGGAGAAATACTCGTCGCTTGACGAGCTCGACGCTTCTATGATTGCCGGCAACTCTGTTGTAGGTGCCGGCGGCTGCGAGGCGGAGCTGAGCGACGAGTCCGGGGATGTATTGCGTGCAGCTGCAGCCCTAGCTCTTGTCAACATAATATCATTATCATCTCCTCGTTGTAATTATAATTATATGTTTATTTACACTTTTATTTGTCATTGACGTTAGATGTCATCAGTTGAATAATGTTTTTGTATCTTCTTTTCATAATGTATTATATGGTTTCTTGTTATAATTATATGTTTCTCAGGTAAAGAAGTATTTCTTGTAGTCAAAAATATATATATGAATCCAAAAATATGATTTAAAATAGAAATATAAATATTCGAGGAAAATAATTTATGTCATCTTGTTGACGTGTTGCTAGGTTAACAAGTTATTATTATTATTATTATTATTATTAAATAATTTATTTTTAACAAACGTCTTTTAGCAAGCTGCTCAAGGTGAAAAACTTCTTTTTATAGTTTTTCTATTGTACGTAAGTGTTTAGCGCACACGATTTTCATCGCTTCTGTACCTACTGGCGGAGAAATTATAGCTAACGTAGGCGCTTTAGTACTGGTTGTCGGAGAAACAGAAGATGTCTCATTTATGGAAGGCGCACTGAAGAAAGAAAAATGCCACGTTTTATTGCAAAGCAGTATATTAAAATAAATAAGCATACCCTTTGTGCTTGCCATCCTAGCAATCACTGATGATACCTGAAGCTTGATTTATAGGCCAGAGCCGATTGATAAAAAGTACCTTACACCTATTTCTGTACTCCCATTACTCCCAGCAACGTGCATTGAACTTTTTATGATCGATTGAGTAGTCAAAATGTGAAAGCTTAATGAAATAAATAAATTCACTTACATTTATAATAGGTAATAGTAAGGATATGGTAAAACGATGAAATGAGTGGATGTCACCTAACAGCCTGGCCACTAACGGCCGCGACACGCTGAGCGACAAGCGATTTCAATGTTCATGCCGCTCTCTATTCTGCCGCCGGCGCTGTCACCTCAGTGCAGAACGCGCAATAAACATTGAAATTGCTTGTCGCTTAGCGTGTCGTGGCTTTACGTGGCAACAGTGTAACTGCAGGTAGCTGGCTGAATACTGTTTATAACATACATACATAGGCTCACGCCTGTTTTCCCGAAGGGGTAGACAGAAGCATATTAAACGCCCACTTTTTGCCAGACTTTTGATCCCACGTAGTGGCGAGCCTAATACCGCTAATCGGGATGTTTTGTTTGCCAGAGCCTCGTCCGTAGATAAGCAGGTGCACAACTTGCAGGTGAGGTTGGCTTGGGACCCTACGTTCTTGGTGGGAATTCTATGCACTGTTAATAAAATTGAACAAAATAATAAAATTAAATTATTCCTTTGGTTAAGACATCGAATGGAGCCCAAAATCCGACTCCTGTTTGGCGCTGCTACCCTAGTAAAAGTAAAAGCAAGTAATTATTTAAACACTCACACTGATACGTTTAGAATGGAGGAGGAATGTTGGCACAGAATTTTCTTTTAGTCTGCGCCATCTGTCAATACTATAAAAACATTCCGCAGTAAAAAGCTTGGAACAAATTCTATGGTGCCAGTTCCAGGCACCCAATTTTCGCCACGTGTGTGCCAATCTACTTATTTTATAAATCTTTATCACGTGGAAATCTAAAAAATAACGAGGTAAAAATATACGGTGGATAGACATATCGATAGGATTTTTTACAACACTTGACAATGTCGATATAAATATTATACGGCTAAATTCAAAATCATCATGATTTTGAAGAAAAACTGTCATAAAAGAAAAGTCACTAAGGTTATATCATTTGATGGCATAATATTGTCTAAATTGTATCTTACACGTCAGTTGACTGTGTTCAATTTGTAAGTACTAGGACTACTTCTATGTATACTATATCCAATTTCTTTGTTCCTGTCACACCATTGTCTATGGCAACAATCAAATAATAAAGTAAGCACCTAGTTCGTAATCAATTGGAATGCTTTTTATCATCATAAAATAATCCGGCTTTATCGAGACAAAGTGAAAATATAAAAAATATTAGAAAAAATAAACAATTTGTTTTGTTCATATGAAGTTTAAGCTCGCCACAACAAACCCAGACCTAATCCTGCCATACATCTACTACATATTATATCTACTGTATGTGTAATAAGTACACATATATATTATGCAATATAAATTTATGATTAATTAAAATATATATTTATATAATCACAATAAGACTGAGAATAAATAATTTAATGTAACTACATAAGTATTTCAATAAATGCATACCTATATTACACATATTTTATGATATTATATCTACTATATATGTATATGATAAGTACATATATACGCAATATAACTTTATGAGTAATAATATAACATATTGAAAGTGAATAAATATAATTATTATAAATAAAATTAATATAAAAAAATAATGAATAAAACAGTGCAATATTAAATTTAAATAGAATATTTTGTTTTTTATTAAAGTAAAAAAATAGCATCCTCCTCTCTTCTACATTATTATATGTTGCCGTGCCCTACAGGGTCCATAATGTATCTTATATATTAACATATTGTAACACCTTATGTAACTTATGGAGTACAATAAAATATTGAGTATTGAGTATTGATAAAGATACACTTACAATAGTCTATTTCGCTATATGCCAATCTGTTTTTAAGCTACTGTGTTCCTGTATGGGGTGGTGCCACTGAAAATGTTTTTCTCCGCTTAGAGCGGGCTCAAAGAGCTGTCATTAAGGTAATGTTTTCGCGTCCTATCAGGTATTCCACTAAACAACTTTATGCGGAATGCAAACTGCTAACAGTGAGACAACTGTACGTGCTTTATTCTGTTCTGCGCAAACAACGCCCTATCGCCGCTCCTACAGGTAGAATCAATTATAAAGGTTTCTCCCCCGTCCCATACTCCACCTATTTTGCCAACAGATATTGTATATTGTGTTACAATTTTGGACTGATATATTGCTATATCAGTCCAACATTTTATAATAACTTAAATAAAACTTTCGATATTTTCTCTAAAAATAAGTACCAGTGTAAAATAACACTAAAAAAACATCTAAAAAGCTGATACACACACATACACATACACACACACACACACACACACGCGCGCGCGCGCGCGCGCGCACGCACACCATATACTCATAGATTAATACACTACCTAAAATTGTATTGTTAAACATAAGTTTCTTATTTTGTTTTTATATACCTAGCATTAAAAAAAACAGCCTAATTGAAGAATACCAAGTATGATGTGCAAATCTACGGTGTTAAACGCATTGCTGAAATCAAGCAAGGCTAGAAGCGTTAGATTGCCACTGTCCATATCTAGCCTGATATGATCATCGGTAACGTGAACCAATGTGTACCTAATTCAGTTCCACAATATCGATGGGACGACGTTGAGAATAAACCCTGTTCAGTCAAACACCACGCAAACAATTTACTGGTATTATAAATTCATTTCAAAATTGATCATGTGACAAAATAGGCATTACGGTTCTGAGGGCCTAGAAACGAGTTTTCCACTCGATCGTCATGGTGACGATAGACTAGACGACGGGAACAATTTCGATACATTTTCTAAAAGTGTCCCTAGCGGATAGTAGCGATCGTTAGAGACCGCTAGGAGGCGCATTAAGAAAACGTATGGGAATTTTTCCCGTTGTCTATCGTCACCGTGACAATTGTGTGCAAACTCGGACTAGAGATAGAAAAATCGTTTTTACAATGCTTTCAATTTTCTTGTTGTTTTGGTACGTGCACCGTTTGAACAGGCAGTCGTGTCTAACCTAGTCGATTACATTTATGGCCACCTGAGCCTAAAGTGCAGTCATCGACATATGGTCAGTTTTGGGTTTATTATATATTCTGAATCCTGATTTTATTAGCAATTAGAAGTATTTTTCTTTTTTTTTGTAAGTCTACACAAAGTATTTTAATTATTTTTTTTACATGAAGTTATGACAAAATTATGACAGATTTGTTAAAATACTCAATGTTTACTAGTTAAACCACAGTAAAACGAATACTGCACTCGATTTTTCTTAGTTTCCCAGCTAAACTGCAGAGTTTTATCATATTTTGCGACACTTATATTAGTAATTTTATTCTAGAAGACTTACGAAAATCTAATCCAAATGCACTATTATGAGATGGCGCTAGCTGTCGTGTAAACTGTGTTAACATTAGCTCCGTATTTTTATGTGTTAAAAAATTTAAATTCAGCGTTTTAATGTCAGTAAATGTAATATTTCAATAAATAAATACCTGATAGCGATCATCAAGTGTTAGTGACTCCTTATATACAGTACAATTAAAATTACGAAGTATTAAGTGTTACAAAGTGTCGAGAAAGAAACAGTGACTAATACCACATAAAATCATATACTTTCCTCAAGTATTATAATTATTCACCAAAAAATAATCAAAACAATATAATAAAGTGATAATAAACACCAAAAAAGTGCAATAACCGATACGTAACAAAACTCATCCGTTAATTTTATTCAAAAAGTGCTACAACTCGACCACCGATAATACTGACCAATCACAAATTGTTTTTATTGTTAGTAAAGTAATGTATGAAGTGAAGACCAATTTCGGACATCTCGCCAAGTGACAGCATAACCAATTGGCTAAGGAATTAGCCAATGTTCGGCAAACATATTGACGGTTCAAATCCTACTGAGCCTAGGACTTTTTGTGATATTTTCATTCTTAAAATATTAATTTCTCAAGTTCGAGCCACTGTAACTGAGAATATACACTAACAATATTACAATATAATTGAATCAAATTTGAAAACACCCACTGAATAAAAATATGGCAAACGAAAATATTACTATACGAAATAAGAACAAAAGTTGTAATTATAGTTACTGTGAGCAGGATGAAAGCCAGTCTTCCAGTCTGTCGAGCTTGAATCAAAGCTTGCCAGATCTATCGACACTAGATTACGATGAAATAATTTCTCGGCAGAAAGACACAATTGATACGCTTAAACGTCGACTAGAAAGCGCAGACAACGAAGTACAAAATTTGCTACTAGAAAACACAAGTCTTCAAAAGATAGTGAAAGAGCAACAAACAAAAATCCAAACACTTACAACAATCTGTTCCTCAAATAAAGCTGATGTAAAAAGAACCCAAAAAAAAGGTAGCGTTATCAAACGACGGATAGACTTTACGGATAGAACAGAAACACCGATAAAATCGTCATTCACTTCACCTCGGCACATCACGCATGATAAACAAATGGAACATAAGGCTCGAAGTACTCCTGAGTCACTATTGGATACCAAAGTCAATACCACTATTGATAGCCAAACGAAAACAAAAGCTATAGAATATGAAGACGTTAGTGTGAAAAGACGTTTGATTATATTTGGAAGTCAGCAATGTTCGGGACTAGCATCAAAACTAACCGAGTCAAGAAGGAAGAGCGACTATGAGATCTACAGTATTTTTGCCGTTATCAAGCCATTTGCGTCCACCAATGAAATACTAAAGTGTTGTTATAATCTAAAACTCAACAAACATGACAAAGTAATATTATGTGTAGGTGAAAATGACACCTCTCCCATGAATATACAAATTGAATTATCAACAATGCTTAAAAAAATATGTAATGCTACGGTATTAATATTAAATGTTTGCAAAAATAAACACTTAAATGAGAAATTACTGAACAATATGATAAAATTAATTGCAAACAATTCTTCTAATTGTCACTTTTTAAATGTATATCATACCCGCAATAATAACATGTATCATACTTGTAGAAAACTAAATCTGTTCATAGACACTGTAGATTATAAGGCAAATTTCTTACCTATGTATGATAAATATTCGGTAAGACACACATGTAACTATGGCTCACATGTTGGCAATAACATTTACTGTAAGCAACATCATAATAAACTTAAGCAGAGTACAATCTTAGACTACTTCACGAAATCACATAAACTCAATAACAAATTACAAAATCAGAGTGAGTCTCAGAAAACCAATAAAAATGTAACACCATCCTTTTTTCGATGCCACTCACCGTAGCACCAAGGACATAATATATAATAATGTAACATTACTTCATCAGAATATAGCGGGCTTGCTTAACAAAATCGACAGCTTAGAAATATGTATTAACGAACTGAATGAAACAAATAAAAATATAAAAATTATATGTCTTAGTGAAATATTTGTTAGAAACGGAGACCAATCTAACATTAAAATTAAAAATTACAAATTAGCCGCTTCTTTTTGTCGTGCCAAAGAGAGGCGTGGTGGTGTATGTATCTTACTAGATAATTCGCTAGAATTTGAAGAGATTAGTCAATGTAAAATTATGGCTTTAGAGAAATGTTTTGAGTGCTGTGGCATTTATGTTCCTTCGTATAAATGTTTAATTATTTGTATTTACAGAATACCAAACTCTCCTACTACTATCTTTTTTAATAATCTAAACATTCTTCTCCACAAACTTACATTTAGAAATCAGAAAAAGATTATCATTTGCGGAGATTTAAATATAGACACTTTCGCAAACAACAGTGCTACACAAGAGTTAATAAGTTTAATACAAAATTATAACTTAAAATTTCATATAAATATGCCTACTCGACAACGGACTTGCATCGACCACATAATTAGTAACATCACAGATCAAAGTGGTTCAGTACATGAATATAATTTATCTGATCATAATACTTGTCAAGCATTGAGCTTTTCTGTTTTAAAAGAAAAAGATATAAAGACGTCTTGGTTTGTATATAGAAGAGATTATAATAAAGAACACTTAAACAAGTTTAGGGAATCATTGCAATCGCTCTCTTGGAGTGATGTTTTCGCAGAAGATCTTAACTCAGCGTTCAATAACTTTCACAGTATGTTTTGCCTACTTTATGACTTATGCTTCCCAATTCAAAGGTGCAAAGTTAATTTGAATGCCCAGGCACCTAAATGGATAACTAAGGGGATCAAGATATCGAGTAGAAATAAGAGAAAATTGCAATACATCTATTTTTCAAATAAAAATATTCGTAATAAAAATAAATTTAATAGATATACTAAATTACTTAAAGCTTGCATAAATTGTTCTAAAAGGAATATAAATAACAAACTTATGACTAAATCAAAAAATATATGCAAAACAACATGGAGTATCATAAAAAACAAAGAATATAGTAACTTAAATAATAAGAACATTGACTGGATAAACAGTAATGATATTAAAATTACTGATCCACTAGATATAGCGAATAGTTTTAACACATTCTTTGTAAGGACAGCGCGTAATTTACTAACGAACAAATCATACAAAAACTTAGCAAACAACATCCCTTCTGTTGCATCCAGTATATTTCTACTCCCATGTACTGTTAAAGAAACTTTACAAATAATAAAATCTTTAAATAACACGAATTCTGTAGGATACGATTCTGTCAGTACGAACATTATAAAGAACTGTGCGGATCTTATTGCACCTATCCTCACGCATTTAATTAACTTATCTTTCGATCAGGGGATATTTCCTGAAAAGATGAAGATATCGATTGTTAAGCCATTATTCAAAAAAGATAACTGTCACGAACTTACAAATTATAGACCCATTACACTCATACCAATATTTTCCAAAATACTTGAAAAAGCAATGTACATTCGAATCTACAATTTCCTTATAAGATATGAAATTCTCCGAAAAGAACAGAATGGCTTTCAAAAAGAAAAATCCACAACACTTGCGGGCTTTTGTCTTCTAAAAAAAGTAACAGAGTACATAGACAAGAAAATACCAGTAGTTGCTGTATTTTTCGATATGTCTAAAGCATTCGATTGTGTGGACCATAATATCCTTTTGTACAAATGCGAAAGATACGGAATCAGAGGACCTGCTTTGAGATGGATTGAAAGTTACCTAAAAAACCGTTTACAGTGTGTAGAAGTTTCACGCGTTGATAAAAATGCCACTGTTACGCCGCACCGATCAAATTTTTTAGAAAACCAGTATGGCGTACCTCAGGGCAGCATACTTGGCCCACTTCTTTTTATCATATATATCAACGACCTTCCGTCAATAACACCCTATCAATCTATACTCTTTGCTGACGATATTTCTATAATTATACCCAAAAGTGACATTTACAATGATTTTGATATAATTTTAAATAATACAGTTAAATTAATAATGACATGGCTTGAATCCAATAACTTGTGTGCTAATATATCTAAAACTAAATTTATTAAATTCTCTAATTATAAGACTCCACACGTAACATTAAATATTGCGTACCGAGGCGAAAACCTATCAAGAGTAGCTGATACCAAGTTTTTAGGCTTATACATAGACCAACACTGCAATTGGAAAATACATGTCCAAAACGTCTGTAGCAAACTAAACAAATTTGTATTTGCACTCAGAAATTTACATCAAATTGCTGGCAAATCTGCAGCGCAAATTGCTTATTACGGATATGTGGAATCGGTACTACGATACGGTTTATTGTTATGGGGACATTCAACTGATATTAATAAGGTTTTTATTTGCCAGAAAAAATGCTTAAGGGCTTTGTGTAACGTGGGACCATTAGATTCATGCCGACCATTGTTTAAGAATAACAAAGTACTTACTCTTTTTGGCTTATATATATTGGAAATATGTGTACATGTAAAAAAATTCTCACATGAATTCAACAATGCGAGAGATAACTCAGTCATGAGTAAGAGAGACCCCACTAGATTGTTAATGCCTACATGTAAGAGCTCCCTATTTCATAACAACTGTTACGTAATGTGCATAAGAGTATTTAATAAAATTCCAAAATCAATCCGCGAACTGCCACTATTTAAAATGAAGTCCGAGTTGAAAAACTGGCTTGTAACGCATACTTTTTATAATATGAAAGAATTTTTTGACCTGAAACTTTGTAGTAGATGAAGAGAGAATATAATTATGATATTTGTAACATACATTATTTTAAGTAAATGATTTTATTTTGTAGTTTAATGTTGATGCGTGTATTGAATTGATGATGACATAAAATAATTTGGTTTTAATTTATTTAATAATGTTTTAATTTTATGTTCTTTAATTTTGTATTTAAATTTGTATGCCAATACTGGCGAAATGTGTGATTCGACACTAACACATAACACCTATAAATGTACCACATTTTTTACAAATAAATTATTCTTATTCTTATTCTTATTCTTATTCTTATTAACTATCGCCATACAAATTTATTATACTACAAAAGTTAACAAAATATTCCTAATTAAAGTGCAGTATTAATATTACATACTGCACTTTAATTAGTGGCGGCTTTTATATTTTTATATTAAAAACCATGAAACATGCAGTATTTTATAACTTTACTGCAGTTTAA
Organism: Euclidia mi; assembly: GCA_944739405.2. Taxonomy (NCBI): domain Eukaryota; kingdom Metazoa; phylum Arthropoda; class Insecta; order Lepidoptera; family Erebidae; genus Euclidia; species Euclidia mi. The sequence continues at coordinate 19,525,221 of OX123201.2, forward strand.
CTTGTAGGATGTTTTGTAGTCAATTGTGAAAATCCTATGATAAACAGTGTTTTTAAATTTTACTGCACCCCCAATACTTGCACTTTAGTAGGCAAGATTATTAAAATGACAGCTGTGTTTACGTACATGCATCGAAAAACGTTGGTAAGTGGTACAGAACATAATACTTTTATTTATCTTACACATATTTCATGTAAGTATATATTGATATAAGCTGAATTTCCTTTCCGCTTTCAAATAAAAAGCGAGAAGGAGTTTCAGCGTTTGTTTTTATTTCACAAAGGCTCGGACAGGCCTCCCCGAGTTGTACCTACATCTTTTATATTAAACTGCTTGAGACCTTTTTATACAGTGAATCCGAAAAAATACATCCACCAAAATGCGTTATAAAGTCGACCATACGTAGCAATTACTATCAAAAGCTTTAAATTTCAAATGGTGGTGCTTCTAGGTTTAACAAAATCCTAGAAAAATTTAGTAGCCGCACATAATTATACATACATAATTGCACAACCGTCCAACATTGCTCAACGTTATTTTCTGTAAATCTGTTCTAAAGCTTTGGCGATAGGATATGTTTAAGAGGACTATGCAAAGATGCCATCTTTCGTGTTAAATATGTGTTACAGATAATATTGTTTTATTTTACAGAGGTCAGCAATGTTACGCTACACCTCCACTAGGAATATTTTCATACAAACTAAAACAGTGTAGTTTCCATGCTATATGGAATATTAAAAATAGCTATTCTCACTACCTACTTAATCAGAACTTATCCCGTAACATGTTTCTCGTTCCTCTGTATAACATGACCATACCATACTACCATTATCTTCGAAATTTTATGTTTCAAAAATCGCAAACAAGCATAAAAACGACGCGCTTTATTAATACAATATTCTACTTATGAAATAATTTACCTGCAAGTTGTAGAACGCTGAAAGTTATAGAACGCTGACAATCTGTAAGAACGTAAAACAAGCTTTTTGGCACCACGTACTTTCCGACAACTGACTGAGCGTAGAGACAAAAATATTCATATTTACGCTAAAGATAAGTTAATGTTAGCAGCTACTTAAATTTTTACGGCTCTAGCTTGAGCATTCTGTACTTATACTTTTCTGGATTTATATCTGAATGAGCTAATCTCTTGTTTCAATCTTCTTAGACCTTTTTTACAATTCAAGGTTTTAGTTATTTTTTGTGTTCGGGCAAAGATATTCGCTAAGTGTAATGATGGCGAGTTTTACCGGTACATTGATATGTGATTAATAACAAGTAGAAGGACAATCTGAGACAATAGAGAACACCTCAAGCTATAATAAGATTACTCGTAACTCATTGACTAATACATTTAAACATAATAACAAAAATTTGATTAAATTAGTACATCAGAATATTAGAAGTATGATTAATAAAGATTTAGAAATGGAATGGGTGCATAGGGTTCCCACCAAGAACTTAGGGGTGCATAGGGTTCTCACCAAGAACTTAGGGTCCCAAGCCAACCTCACCTGCAAGTGGTGCACCTGCCGATCAACGGACGAGGCTCTGGCAAACATAATATCCCGATAAGCGGCAATAGGCTCGCCACCTATTACGTGGGATCAAAACACTGGCGAACAGTGGGCGTTTAATATGCCTCTGCCTACCCCTTCGGGGAAACAGGCGTGAGTCTATGTATGTATGTAGAAATGGAATTGTTTATGAACTGTAATGTTGTTGATATATTTTGCATCACTGAACATTGGCTAAAAAGCAACCAGTTCATGTTCAATTTCAGTAATCATATAGTAGGAAGCTCGTTTAGCCGACAGCAAGCAGTACATGGTGGCTCGATGATTTTAATTAATAAGCAACATAAATTTAAGGAGCGTCATGATATTGTAAGTCTGTCTGTTGAGCGAACTATTGAGGTAGCCTGTGTGGAACTGAGGAGATTTATTGTAATAAGTGTATACAGCCTCCTTCAGCATTGTATGATAGCTTCGAGCGTATTATGGATGAGATATTAAACAAAGTTGCAAAAATAAATAAAAATGTTGTTGTGTGCGGTGATGTATGTAATGTAAATTTATTGGAGGATAGTAGTCTTAGTACAAAATTGAAAGCGCTGTTTCTATCATATAATCTGAAGAACTTATTCTTAGAGCCCACAAGAGTTACTTCCTCTACATCTACTTGCCTAGATAATATATTTACAGATATCATAGTAAGAGACAAGCAAATTATTAGACAGTTAGACTCAGACCATTGTGGACAGCAGATCTCCTTTAATGATAACAGTAAGAATGTTTCTAGGCAAAATATAGTTGTAATACCTAAAACTGCAACTCGTTTTGCTAGGTTTCAAAGTAAACTAATGACTAGCTGGTCACTGTTAGATGATGAAGGTGACCCTAATTTGTTATATAGTAGCTTTTTCAAAGCGTTTTGTACAGAATTTAATTCGGTTTTCACACCTAGAAAGATTACAGTTGGAGGTAATGCAACCTTCTGTGACTGGGCAACAACTGGGCTTCACAAAAGTAGAAAGAGATTGTATGAGCTATATGACGAGAGAAACTTTAATTTAAGTAAACAATTTCAGGATTATGTTAGAAACTATGCTAGGATATTTCGGAAACTTTGCAAGAAAGCTAAGTCTCTTTACTTAAGTTCAAAGATTATGAGTAGTGACGATAAAATTAAAATAACATGGAATATAATAAAAAGCGAGACTGGGAAAGTTAAAAGTAAAAGTTCAAAATTTAGTTTGAACATTGATAACGACACTATTACATCAGACTCAAAAGTTGCATCGGCGTTTGAAAGTTTTTTACTGATATCCCCATTATTACTACTAGATCTTTGGACTCATCAACCAATGCAGCGGAATCTCTTTTAAAAGAAAACATGAGTACAACCTATAGTAATTTCTCATTTCAGTATATAAATTCAAATGATGTTATAAAAGCTTTTAATACTATAAATTTAAAGAAGACTGCAGACTTGTGGGAAAATTCCGTTACTATTACCAAGTCCATTATTGCTTTAGCTGCTAACAGATTAGCTTTAATATTTAATAAGTGTATTGACTGTGGTGTATTTCCTGATCTTATGAAAGATAGCAAGGTAATACCTTTGTACAAAGCAAGTAGCACATCAGACCCCACCAATTATAGGCCAATTTCTGTGCTGCCCACATTTAGCAAAATTTTCGAGAAATTGATACTAGACCAACTGCAAAGTTATTTTAATACCAACGAGCTTCTACACTCTTAACAATTTGGTTTTACAAAGGGGCGCTCCACGACCGATGCCGGTGTTGAGCTTGTAAAACATATCTTTGATGCCTGGGAGGATTCACATGATGCTTTAGGTGTCTTCTGTGATTTGTCCAAGGCCTTTGATTGTGTAGAACATGATACATTGATCAGGAAATTCCATTTAAGTAGTTCTGCTCTGCATCTTCTTACTTCATATTTGAGTAATAGGATTCAGAGAGATGATGTCAACGGGACGCGTTCGCATGGGTCTGTAGTCAAAATTGGCAACCCACAGGGTTCAATCCTCGGTCCTTTTTCATTTTTAGTTTATATTAATGACTTACCACACCTCGTTAATGACAAACACGGCATAGTACTGTTTACTGATGATACCTCACTTTTATTTAAATTAAAACGACAGCAAATTGATATGGACGATGTAAACATTGCTATCTCAAAGGTGGTTCGTTGGTTTGAGGTTAACAACCTGCTTTTAAATAGACTTAAAACTAAATGTATTCGATTTTTGATGCCTAACGTCAAACAAGTGAACACCTCAGTAAAGGTTAAGGATGATGTGTTGGATCTTGTGGATAACACCAAATTTTTAGGCATTACACTAGATTCTAAGCTGCAATGGGGACCACATATTAGTTAATTGTCGAATAGACTCAGCTCTGCAGCATACGCAGTCAGGCAAATTCGCCAGTTAACTGACATTGACACTGCCAGGCTTATATATCATAGCTATTTTCATAGTATAATGTCATACGGTATTTTCCTGAGGGGAAATGCTGCCGACATTTAGACCATCTTTGTTCTGCAGAAAAGAGCTATTCGAGCAATTTATAATTTGGATTAAGGGGCTTCGTTAAGGAATAAATTCATGGAAATAAACATTATAACAGATGCAAGCCAGTACATTTATTCCAACCTAATATATTTATTCCAAAACAAGGCCTCATACTCAAAGAAAAGTGATATCCACAATTTGAATACTAGAAATAAGAGTAAGCTAGTAGTGCCGGCTACCCGGCTAGAGAAAATAAAAAAATCTTTTCAAGGCCAATGTGTGCGCTTTTACAATAAAGTGCCAAGCAACATTCAAAATTTAAGTTATAATAAATTAAAAAAGATTATAAAACGTAAACTTTTTCAAAAAGGGTACTATTCAGTGCTAGATTAAATTGAAGATAAAAATGCTTGGGATTAATAAGCTCGGTCCCACAGGCTACTTATGTTTGATTTGTGTTAAGTTTCATGTGAGTGTGAGTTATTGTGTCTATATTATGCTAGTTAGTACTTTTATATTATTATTAAAAAAGCCTTATTAATTGACAACAACATTATAGACACACCAGCTCATATACCTATGAAAAATTCAATGTAGTTACTAAGTTTTTAAATTGTATAGAATCAAGACGTAGAAAAGAGTGGCCCGGAGTTTCTTGCCTGATTCTTCTCACGAGGCTCTACTTTCTGAACAGGCATTTTTTTCAATGCTCATCTATGTTAATATGCATTTAAAGTAACTTTTTTATTTTTTTATTTGTATGACTTTCTGGCGTGTCCGAAAAATTTAAACATTTTTATGGAAATAAACATATTTGTGTTTGAGTTTGAGTGACAATAATCATGCTTCATAAGTTTGAAATTATGTATTTAATGTATTATGTATTATATTCTTATCAAAATAGAAAAACTGTAGACTGATAATATCGTTGATCTAATAGTTTTCACTATTAGACTGCATGAGACTGATACAATGATTTAGAGTAGATATTTTGATTTATAGTTTTAACTAGAGGACGCCAGCAGCTACGCCTGCATTTTTTTTTTAATTTACCCGTTTTGGCCGATCCCGTGGGAATTTCGGGAAATCCCTTCTTAGTGCACCCCTACGGTCCCCAAGGAAAATACATGCCAAATTTCAGCTTCCTGCGCCCAATAGTTTCGGCTGTAGCGTGTCTGTCAGTCAGTCAGTAACGCAAGGATTTTATATATTAAGATTGTGTTGTGAACACAATTTGATTAACAAGGTAATTTTATTTTACTGCAGGTGCCAATGGTTTTATTCGATAAAAGTCATTAAATTGCAGTATTTTCACAATATTACTGCACTTTATTTAGTATGAGTTATAAATAAAAAATCTATAATGCAGTAATAGCAGGATTTACTGCATTTTAAAGAGTTTTTAAAATGATTTTGCAATTAAACTCTTTGTAGTATCAGGGGTTAAAAATAAAAATAGCTATAATATTGTAGATTTTTTAAAAAACGTACCAAGCAATGTTTCATAATTTAGTTTTGTGGCTATCCTTTCACCTTGCATTGAAGGTTTTATCGAAAAATATATTTTGGATACAATTTCAGAAGTTCCAAACTTTAAACGCGTTTTTCTCGAATTCGTGTTTGAGCTGTTACTGCACTTTACTCGTAGATTTATAGATGGCCAAATAGATTAATGCTTTATTGTAGACTCGAAAATAAACAATATTACAATAATTTTCGTCGAAGCCTTAAATTAATGGGACAAGGGCGGTTTTATCGCACGTTGCGATATGCAAGGTAGTAGGGCCTTGCTGATTTCAGCATGAATGGGCCGGCTCGACCGGGGAAGTACTACCCTCTCACAGAAAATCATTCGGTGAGTGAGAGTGCCGGAGGCCCTATCCCCTATCCCTTCTCCCAGATCCCACTCCTCATCCTATCCCTTTTCCCAACTCCAAGGGGCGGCAACGCACTTGTAACTCCTGTGGTGTTGCTTGTGTCCATGGGCGACGGTAATTGCTTACCATCAGGTAATCCGTCTGCTCGTTTGCCGCCTATTACCATAAAAAAAAAAATTCTTCCAGAAGTTCCAGACAACCTAGTTTGGAATAAATAATTTCAATGAAAAGCAAAAATAGTGGGTAATGGCGTGCCTTGTGGAAAAGTGTTGTGAAAGAGTGGTAGGAGATATAATTATGTGACAAAATACCTGTTTAACTAAATAATGTGAAATATAACTAGGTATATAAATAAGAAAGAATCTTGCGAAAACCATGTTACACCTTAAAGGTGATTACCTAGTAAAGAAAAAATGCATAATTTTTACAGCTTAAATTCAATTTAAAATTTAAACATTTCTTCCAGGTTTTTATGAAGTGCTAAGCTTATCATAATTTGCATAAAAGGCAGCATGACCAAAGAAATACAAGCAGAAGTTATATCAATCGAGAAATACATCTTCTGGTTTGATTTGTGACGTCACGAGTGTCAAACCAGTGGATTGACCTTTGTTATTGTTACATACATACATACATAACGTCACGCCTTTTATCCCCGAAGGGGTAGGCAGAGGTGTATTTCTACACCCACTTTTCGCCAGATATACTTTAGTCCCACGTAATAAGGGGCGAGCCTATTGCCGTACCGGGCACATTTCCAGACTCCGTGCGGCTACTGAGAATTTCGTGACAGAAAAACCCAGTAACACTGCCCGACCCAGGAATCGAACCCGGGACCTCCCGATCCCACGCGCACATTTATGCCGCGTGACCAACAAGGCAGTCGTATAGGATTTGATGTCGAGTTTTCCGTCTCTACGCAAAGATGGTATTTGCATCGTGTTATCCCTTAGTCGCCTCTTACGACACCCACGGGAAGATAGGGGGTGGTGACACTTGTATTCTATGCCGTCAACCACACGGCAAATGTTATTGTTTACGTAGATAAAATTAAAAACAATTTAAATTTGTGATTTTTTATTGTAGAAAGACTTATAAACTAAGCAGTTCCAACATAAATTGTGCAATGGTGGTGAAGTGTAAAGACAAAAATCAATAAAAATAAATACATTGACCTTTTGAAGCAGTGAATTCTACCCTTACATTAGTGAATATAAAGTGAATTTACAAATATATAACTTCTGACTGTCAGTGACATATTCCTAGTGTGCGCGCACCCTAAGACCACCTAGTGCTTTCATCCACGGCGCTAAGTGTCATTAATTACGACTGAAAACACACTATTATCAAATCAACCGTTTCAGCGCCATCTGGCGCTTTACCGTTGTATCACCTACACTTGCAGTCAGCTTAACTCCGCTACAGTAATATGTCAAAGTGTGGTGGTTGCGGTCGATTCATATCTCCGGCGGACGCCGCGAGATGTCACAAGTGTAGCGGCATGTATCGTCGTCGCTGCGTAGCTTTACCATCCTCCGGCGTGATAGTTCAGTCATGGCAATGTCCTGAGTGCCAAAAAACCAGGCCAACGGACAACAAAGCTGAAACTCCGGTAAGGGGCAGCAGTGCATACCAGGCGGTAAGTCCGAGCCCTCCAGACCGAGAAGGCGATGTTTTGGAGTTGTCTACCGCAACTGATGGCGGTGACCTACGTCTGTCGGCCGGCGCTTTCACGACCAGGACTTTAGAGACTGCACAGACTCTGAATGAAGACATTATGTCAGAGATGCGTATTTTTCGCGATAATCTGCGCAGTATTAATAAAGAAATGCTGCTGTTTCGTGAAGAGATGGCAGAAATAAGAGCATCCGTGACAGCTTGTCAGAGAGACGTTCAAGAATTAGATGAGCGTGTTGTCACCCTAGGAAAGCAGTTACCATTGGCAGACCAATATGCTTAGCGTAGTTGCCCAACTGAAACGCGATATCAATGACCGATTCCAGGCATTATTGGCGTACGATGTCGAAATCTCAAACCTACCCGAGGTCAACGGTGAGAATGCGGTTCACACAGCTTTGCAGATAACCGCAAAACTAGGCGTTAAGTTGGAACAACGGGATATTTCCTGCGCCGAGCGCGTTGGTCCTCGGCACATCGTTTCGACGGACGCATCCGGCCCGGAACGTAGACCCCGTCCCCTCATTGTGCGCCTGGCTTGTCGCAATCTACATGACGAGTTGTTGTCGAGCGCGCGAGTGCGCCGAGGCACAGATCACTAAATAGTTACTTCGTAAGCCGAGGTGCGACGTCCGCCGATTTGGGCATGCCCGGCCTGGCACGGCGCTTCTACATCAACGAGCGTCTTACGAAAAAGAACCGGGATTTATTTCGTAGGGCACGGGATGCCACCCGCAACCTCGGGTGGAAGTATGTCTGGTGCCGACGGGGACGTACTTATGTGCGCGAGAGTCAGGGAGACAAGGCATATTGTATTAGGGAAGACAGTGACTTTGAGTGTGTTTTTGGTCCGAACCTGTAATGATATAACTAACATCATGACACGATTAATACGTAATAACCTGTTTCCGTTGTCAAGGGCCACTTGTAATTATTTTAATATTATTATGTTTGTAAATTATCTCACTGTAGTGTCAAAGTGCAATTTCAGTTATTTTCGTATTGTACCTTATATTTACTATGCTTTAGCGTCATTAGTCCCACTAGAACACTTATTCGTATGCGAAATTGTTTAAATATACATTGATAAGTAATTGATGAGAAATATTTTAAAATCGGTTTCATAACTAAGGCGAGGATTTCCCAAAATACGGTGTTATCTAGTGTGCAAACGCGTTTTATTTGTAAATAACTGAGATTTAAATTCGGAATAAATATATGTTATTCTACAGCATTAGATCTATATTTGTCGGCCATTCGAAACACGATTATTGACATTTTGTACAATATAAAAAAATAATCGCGAATATAGGTCTGTTTAAAGAATTTTTCACGTTTCATTTGAGTTGTATTGGGATTAGAATTTTCAAAAGTATACCAAAATAAAAGTCATGTAAAAGCTGATGTTTCTCGGGCAACACATTATGAATTTTAATATATACAAAAATATAATACCGAAAATATGTAATTTCCTACTGCCGCCGCACTCTCTCCTGCGTCGTTCAGTCCCGAGCGGGATGTAATGGAGGCAGGACGTATCGCTAGTTAGCAGAGCGCACCGCAGGATTACGAATTATTTTGTCGTCAGTTACCTACGAATATCATCATCACCTCATGATAAATATGTTGTATCTAGGATTAGTTTGTAAATAGGTATTGTAAATTTTTAGTAAGTAATGAGAGTGTATATAATTAGTATAGTTTTGAAAATATCGTTTTGATTATTGGACAAGATAACGGACTTGATAACAACAGCATAGTTAGGTACCAGTGCTTTAGAAAATTATTGATTTGTTGTGTATTGTGGATGATTTATAGCTTTATTGTTGTATTGGGTACCTACCTAATATAATGATACACACTTTTATTCCCGTGTACCTATATACGGGATTAAAAATGTGAGATTGTGCCTAAAAACTATACAAGCTAATTTTGTAGGTTGTTGTACCTAAATAAATACAAATATCCGCAGTTGCACCTGCATATTTGTATTTATGGTTACTTCACCACCCTCGTGCGTGAGTCGTAGCGTGATGTTATTTGGTATAACCTTCCTCAACAAATGGGCTAGAGAGGCAAAACAATCTTAGAAATTGGCTTGCTATTCCCTAAAACTAACGCGATAAAAAAAATCTGTTTTGATATAGGTAGGTAGGTATATGAATTTCCGTATAAGTAATATTCAATGAATCTATTGACTATATCCACCAATAATATCATTGATTTCCACATTATTACCAAACACGGAACAATGGACACCTAATAATATTATGGTATTATTTATCACGCCGAGGAAGAATAATAATAATAATATTTTACCACATATACACATCACCATCTAGTCCCAAACTAAGCAGAGCTTGTACTATGGGTACCAGATAATGTATAAACATACATATGTATATAGGTACTTTTTTTTGTAAATACATTCATTTTATACATAGAAACACCCAGACCAAGACAAACATCCATGTTCATACACACAAATATTTGACTTGAGCGGGAATCGAACCCGAGACCATCGGCGTAGCAGTCGCTTACACTCCCGCTGCGCCAACCGTTCGTCACAGCTTAGAAATGTTCGGTAGGTAAGTATATCAATTTGACTGACAAATAATAACGAAAACTAGAACTTATTATTGATTGGCGGAAAAGAAGTGTTGTGGGTGTAGGAATATGATTTCGTACGTATGTAGAGTAAACCATACTAATGTTGGCACCCCCTCAATGATTGGCACTTCACAGCTTTTTTATGGTTATCAGAATATCTTCTGTTTCGTGTGACAGAGTAACACAATCATTAGGAAATACGCAATCTCATATACTGCCAACACCTATTTTATGTGTCCAAAGCCAAAAATCTTTCTGTAAAAGCTGTAATAAATTTGTGTGTGAACAAATCTATAAAATGTTAACGAAAAGTATAAGGTCAGTAGCATGATTTGCGATCAAAATAGGGATTGTGGGAAAAGTCTCTATATAATTTTTTGGTCTATTTCTAGTGAGTAATTAATTTTAGCGCATTTAGCATTATTTCAGAATTGTAAACGAAATATAACCAATGTTTGTCGGTGCCAATAACTATAATTTATTTTGTTTGATATTGTAACCATTGGCATATTATGCTAATCATTATACTTTCTAGTTTTTATCCAAAATCAATTCCTGGAACTGCCAATAACTATATCCTGTGGGTAGTTTCAATAACTATACCTTGCCTACTAATGATTCATTGTCGACCTAGCGTAATCCCGATTGCCTCCAAGACTGTCGCTTTGTAGCCTGAGGTTCACTTACCAGTCTAACCAGATTTGACAGAATATTAGCAATATTCTAAAGCTTAGACTAGCGTCAGTTTATTCAAAGGTTCTGAATTGAAAGATTTTCCTGACAGTCGAGACCGATGGTTTAACGTGCTCTCCGAAGTACGGGGCAAGCGATCATTAACATTCAATACGCACATAACTAGTTCATCATTCAAAATTGCACTTTGCTTTCAAATTTAATATTACTGCTGAACAGAAAGTCTGGTTGTTCGACCTACGTACTTTACCAGAGTTTGTCCACCGAGCAGAAACCTGTGTGCTCACAAAAGAGAGGGTTAACAAAATTAAAGTCACCCAGAGGATAGCAGAAAAACAGATCGTCGGTATTATGCTGAAAGACCGCAAAACCAACGCCTGGCACAAAAACAAATAGCAAGTATAAAGTGGCAATGGGTGATTCTCCTAGCTCGCAAACATATGTAGTTCATGGGGTATGGAGTCTGGGTATAGAGACCTTAGAGAGAAAAGATACCTAGGTAGATGAAGTCTACAAATGCGGTAGACATGCAGGAAGACATTAAGAAAACTGCAGGAACGGTATGGATTTAGGTCGCGTCGGTAGGACTGTGTTTGAAGGCGCAATTCTAAACAGGCCTACGTTCACCCAGCAAGGAGAAAAGTTTGAAATATTATGCCCATTTACTTAGCGGATTACACGTTGTGTACACAAAATGTCTAGATAAATAGATAAACAAGAGAATAAGGTAAAACAGGACGAAAAGAGACAAAGATTTTCTCCCACAGGAGATCAGAGAAGCAAGAAAAGAGAAAAAGGTACTGGTGGACAAACTAAGCCTCTGTCGAACGAAAATCATCTACTAAAATTTTAGACGAGGATTAGTTTTATTGATCGCACACCCTTTCAACGGCTGCCGGACATGGGCCTTTCCTAATTTGCGTCACATTACCATTGTAAGTCAATAAGAGAATTTGGCCTACTATGCCACGCTGATTGGACGGGTTGGCACAGTGGTCGAATTGTCCGTCTCTTCGCAACGATTCTGTAAGACTTGACTGTTTTTCTTAGTGGCCTCTTCCTCTTACGATGTTCGAGGAATGAAATTTGAAACCATTATGTTACTATTCAAAACTGCCAAGTGCCAATCATTATATTTGATTCATATGCCAATCACTGTACTCAAGTGCCAATGTTTGTAACATTCCACAAAAGTAATTAGAAATCAATACAGTAATTTAATAAATGTTTATTATTTAAATTAAAGTAGTATTTTCTTTAACTCTTAAAACCTTTTATCCGAAAATCCAAACAATAACATTATCAACTTTGTTTTTTACGAGTACCTGTACGCCATTTATTCACAGAAATTCGCTTGGAATGCCAATCATTATACTGTTTACCCTAATTGGTGATTAAAGAGGCCATGAGTATCTTACCCGTTCTTATTGTTGGTTCTATGCCGTTGTTTTGCTGAAAGTAGCAACGAATTAATTGAGTAATTTTTATTAATTTAATTGTTTTCCCTAAGATTGATATTGAGCAAACAATACTTTCGCATTACGAGCGATCAGAAGTTTTTTTATAATTAACATCAAAGATAATGTTCATAATATTACTGATTACATATTGTCACTATAAACAACAGCAATTTTGTAAAAGCACTCTCAAATTTCATAAAGGTTTATTCAAAACAGAAACATTGCAAATAATTTATACTCGATAAGTAACTTTATATTTCAATTGATAGACTGCTTCAATTTTCTATGCTATGGCGCGAAAATTTTATACCTACATGGCGGCAGAGGCGTCGCGTCGCGTCGTCGATAGCGCGGGATTCATCGTAATTATGGACGCGCGCATACTCGCAAACTGGGAAAGCTGGGAGCCTCAAAAGCTTTGAGCGCACGGAAATCCTCGCCTTAATATAGGTTCATTAGGTACTAACCATGACAACTTTATCGCTATGATGCAACGAAACCAATTGGACATTATAGCTATCTACGAGACGTGGTTACGTCTGAGCGAGGACGGCCGGTTATTATCTGCGGCATATATATGTCGCAGGCATTTTGTATGATTCCGCCGTTTACGTACGGCGTTGTCAGTTTACAAACGCTCGCGGTTATGTAAAATGCCGAAGGCAAAATGTATATTGCCGCGTCATTATATATCATGCCTAAACATTTAACTGACGATTCAAACGCCGTATACATAATGCCGCGGCAAATTAAAGTATTTAGTTCTGTTTTTTACCACACGCATCGCTGTTGATCAAAACAAACAAAATGGCGTCAAGTAGTAATATCGTGACACAAAAAGTTATTGAAAACAGTACAAATAATACGTGTTCAAAAGAGTTTTCACCAAATAATTGTGATTTTAAAGACATTTATTATAGTGAATTAAAAAAAATTACGATTCCCAAATGGGATCAATAAAAAAACCGTGGACAATTGACAAGGTTTTTGAGGTTATCAGGCACCTAAAAAATGCTAAGGTGTCCATGGAATCTGGTTCTCGGAAAACTCTTGCAAAGTATTACTGGTTAAAAAATATGAGGTAATGAGTATTAGTGGTGTGGACTACCTTATTTTAAAAAAAGATAGCCCTGACAGTCCAACAGTGCGTGTAATACCGTTAGTAGAATATTACGACATATTGTTAGATATTCATAGAGGCTGCGGACATGCTGGTCGAGATAAAATTCAGTATCAAATTAAGGATCGATTTATTATTGTGAGAAAAGCAATCGACTAATTTGTCAAATTTGCAGTTAGTATAGGTTATGTTAGGTTCTCTTTTGACCCTTAACCCGAAAATAGGAGCCCTGCGAAGCAGGGCTCCGTCAACTTTAGTTTATTAAACTAGTAAAATTATTAGTGTGAAGAATGTGGAAGTTGGCAGTGCCATACACACCGATGTTTTAAGATTTTTTTTTTCAGAGGAAACCAATAATTTCCGGCAAGTGAAAATGGTGAGGGGGGTTTCGACCTCAACCCCAATCACTCACCACACCTAAAAAAGGCGACGTATTTCGAAATCTTTACAGTCGTTTTTGTTACTTAAATATTTTTACTAAGTACTTTAAGAAATCTTCATTAGTACCTGATCACTGAAATAAAGTCTGTCCGAACTGTTTTTTATCATGGTCTCCCTAAAACTACAACCAACGTCGAAATTATAACAATCGTACGAGTTGTCATTTTGCCTTCGGCATTTTACATAACCGCGAGCGTTTGTAAACTGACGACGCCGTATGTAAACGGCGGAATCATACAAAATGCCTGCGACATATATACAACGGCCAGCTAGCGTTCGCTCGGGCCGAGGTGGTGGGGTCGGTTTCTATATCAGGCGTGGTCTTAACGCGCGCTTACTAACTACAGCGCTTGATCCTAGGTTCGAGTCAATAGAACAGATGTGGCTTACTATCACTATCAACGGGCAAAGGGTTTCTATTGGGACTGCGTACCGGCCGCCTTAGCCCGATTTAAGTCTATTCTTGGATGCTATGACCGACACAATAGCGTCACTTACTGACTCCGACTATTGCGTTTTATAAGGAGATTTCAACGTTAATTTGCTCAATAGAACGGACTCTAGAGTTAAGGTGATTGAGGATATTTGAGCAGCCTTAGTCTAACACAAGTTGTTACCATTCCAACACATTTTACAAACTCAAGGGAATCCCTAATAGACCAGTTTGCACAAATCTTCGAGCCAAAAAAATCACAACTGAATCTTTCGTTAATATATGTGGACAATCTTTGGTTTTGTGTGAATTTATTATACGAAGGGAGCGGCTCAAACCACATAAAGTGCAATATAGACCGCTAAAACATGTCAATGTACAATGTTTACGGGACAGTCTATCCCGCGTTACTTGGGGCAATATTTTACATCTGGAAACGGTAAACGAGATGGTTGACGCTTTTAATGCCTAACTTATTGGAGTGTTTGATGCCTACGCGCCAGTTAAGACGACTCTTATCAGAGAACGATCATATCCGTGGGTTACAGATACTATCAAACTGATGATGAAATTGAGGGATGATGCGTTAAAGGCATATCGTTTTTGTAAAATAGACAACAAACAGGCATGTTATAAGCAGCTGAAATCACTTGTTTCATCATCCCTTTACAATGAAAAAGTAGCTTATTTTAAATTTAATATTAATAATAAAATTAAAGACCCGAAAACATTATGGAAAATATTAAACCCACCTTATTGCCAAATAAAAATGGCGGCTATAGCCTAGTGGTGTATGTAACCGACTGCCGAGACGATAGTCTCGGGTTCGATCCCCAGGTACCCCAGGCACACACCTCTGACTTTTCGAAGTTATGTGTGTATTAAAAATGTTAATTATCGCTCGCTTAATAATGTGCCCGGTAGATGGCAACAGGCTCGCCCCCTATTACATTGGGGCCTAAACATAACTGGCGAAATGTGGGTGTGTATACACCTCTGCCTATCCCTTCGGGGATAAAAGGCGTGAAGTTATGTTATGTTATGTTAAAAAGGTTATTGACCTTCCGTCTCACCTTTCAGACCCGAATATAATAAATAGCCATTTTGTAAACGTGCCTGGTAACCCTGTAGTTAAAATCTCGGATATGACTTTTTTGAATTTCATAAATATGGTGATGCCGTCTTTATTATATTACCCGTTGACCCTGAAGATATTTCTAAATATCTGTTGCTACTCAAATCAAATGAGGAGGGTTGCGATGGTATCAGCTTACAGATGTCGATGCTATCTCAGCCTTATTCGCTATTAGCCATAATGCAAATTATTAATACATCTATACAGACGGCCACTTTCCCGGATACTTGAAAATTGGCTACTGTCAGGCCACTACCGAAAAATCAAAACCCTAACGATGTTAAAGACCTTAGGCCTATAAGTATACTCCCCTGCTTGTCCAAGGTAATAGAAAAAGTAGTGAGCGGGCAATTTTCTAAATCATTATCAGCCTTTGATAGTCCACTGCTGGACTAGGCCTCTCCTTTGAAAGGAGGAATTGGCCTACTATACCACGCTGGCCAAGCGGGTTGGTATAGGGTTTGTATCAAGTTTGCCTTCTCTTGCAGTACTGTTCTCTGCATACTATGCTCCCTCTGTCGGTTCTTACGACACCCATGGGATGATATGGGGTTGTCTAGAATTACCGCAGCCAGGTAGGGATTTTCAGAACAGAGTTGCAGTGGAAGGTGTAATATATCTACCTGACCAAGATAGACAATATATCTAAACACTTTCACTGCGTTGCACAGCGAGTCACAACCAATACTAATAAAATGTTTCAACTCACCCGATATCTTCACTGGTGATATTCTTGAAGTAGACCTATAGGATTAACTCACAATTTTGGCCAAAATAACAAGAGAATCGAATAGATACCAGTCTCCAGTTCAGCGTAGTCCTCCTCGGGCACCAATCAGGAATTCACACACGTGTTTTACAAAGTTCAATGTTCAATAATCCAATTTACCACAAACCTTGCCGGAAGTCAAAAGCGGCAATCGTTAGGAATTACAAGTTAATTCAATTCGCGTTAATTCAAAAGGCGATTATTTTATATCAATTTATCTCGCGAGACAGCCCAAGACGGCGTGTTAATTTTTCAAGGCGGCAACGGAAGTGACAGTTCAGTGTGACCATTGTCAGAAATTTTCAATAGACTAAACAAAATGTTACTTAATCGATATAATCGATTTGACTTATAATAAAAACTAATTCTATTTCAAACATCCACCCGCCCCGGACCGGCCTACCGGTCCGCTAATCAGTTGGTAGACGTGACTATGTTGCAACCGCTCTCCTCAGAATCGAACCGTCCACCAAGACCTCAGCAAATCGGGGAACTCCATCAGCCCCAGTTACCAAACGAAGGATGCGCCCCCTGCGCCATCTGAGTGGCGGAAGGTTAGCCTCCTTGATCAAAACGAGGTCACCAATCTTGGGTGGATCGGTCTTGTCGGTCCACTTAACGCGTTGCTGGAGTATGTGCAAATATTCCAAATTCCAGAGTTTCCAAAAGCTCTGAGTAATCTGGCGTATCAATTCAAAAAAATGGCCCAGCGTAAGGGCCTCCAAATCATTTGGAAATCTGTCAAATGTGGCTACAAACGCCTCGGTCGTAAGTAAGGAGACCAGTTCCAGATGAACGGCCTCTGTGGAGAGGCAAACAAAAACACACAAGTAGGCCTTAACAGTCTTGCTGTTTCGAAGTGTCGACGTTTTCACCAAAAAGGGACCAGCGAAGTCCGTGCCAACACCGTCAAACGTCCTGCTTTCAGTTACGCGATCTGCCGGTAAGTCCCCCATCAAGGGCTGCATGGTAGAAGCCTTGAGCTTATAGCAAGGGATGCAGCGAAAGACTACACTCCGAATAATTCTTCGGGCAGACAAGATCCAAAACTCGCGTTGCAAAATGGCCAAGAGCGCATTACAACCAGCATGCGAATTTTTAAGGTGACGGTCAGTTACCAACAAGCGTACCAAATGACCGTCCTTAGGTAACAAAAGGGGGTGACGTACTCCGTAAGGGAGGTTGGCGTTCTTGAGACGCCCTCCAACGCGCAAGAGACCCGTTTCGTCCAAAAAGGGGTTCAATTTAGATACAGCTCCCGATAATTTCGATCTCTCTGATTTAAGGATAGCAATTTCCTTCTCAAAATGCGCCAATTGCACAGAACGAACCCAAAAGGTGAGAGACTCCTGTCGTTCCTATGGTGAGAGAAACGGTGTCAATCGTTTCTGTTGGGGGTGCCTAAAATTAAAAACAAAACGCTTTATCCAAGCAGTGACACCTAACAACTTGTCAAGGGAGCTGTAACGATTCAACAAAAAATTGGGGTCGAAGGCGCATTCTACCTTCTCAAGAGCGAGTGTTCGTAGATCCGGCAAATTAGAAGTATTCAAAACTGGCGCTCGAGGCCAATCAATTTCTGGTCGACTCAACCATTCCGGACCCCACCACAGCGAATGACCTATCAAACTAGGCGTCAAGCAACCGCGCGAGGCACAATCAGCGGGGTTGAGCTCACCTGGCACGTGTCTCCAAACAAGTTAGACTTCAGATTTCTGGATTTGGGAAACGCGATTAGCGACAAATACCTCCAAGGTGTGGACAGAAGCCTTCAACCAACAAAGAACAATTTGGCTTTGGTCTGTCCAGGCGTAGGTTCCATTAATAGAAATGCTTTTACCCAAAGTACTGGACACGTGGTTCAATAAGCGTACAAGTAGGGCTGCTCCCGAGAGCTCCAATTTTGGGATGGTCAGAGATGTCCGAAGTGGTGCTACCTTACTCTTCGCCATGATCAGGGAAACTCTCACCTGACCTGAGGCACTGACTGTGCGCAAGTACACCACGGCCGCGTGACCTCGTTCCGAGGCATCACAAAACCCGAGAAGGGTGGCCTTGTACTTTCCGGGAGGAAGGATGGGACTCGGCAAGGAGATCTCGTTGACGGCAGGAAGTGAGGATACAAAAGAGGTCCATTCCTTAACAAGAGTGCCGTGTAGAGGTTCGTCCCAGGTCAATCCTGCTGTCCAAAGCTTCTGCAAGAAGCATTTTGCCCAAAATATGATAGGACAAATCCAACCGTTCGGATCAAAGGTTCTGGCGACAGTAGACAACACGAGACGTTTAGTCCAAGAACAAGGCAATTTCAAGTCTACGTTATACGTAAAGATGTCTTGGACTGGTCTCTACTGAACGCCGAGAACAGCCATCATGGCGGGGTTGTCAACAATCTCAAACAAATGTGGATCTTGCTGATGATCCTCTGGCAAGCCTTACAAAAGCGCCGGTGAGTTGGAAATCCATTTGCGCAACTCATAACCAGCGGAGGCCAAAATACCTATCAATTCGTCCCGCAAGAGGATCGCCTCGTCCACTGTGGAGGCGCCCGAGCAAATGTCATCGACGTAAATATCGTCCTTCAAGATGGCGGAGGCTCGTGGGAAACGTAAGCCTTCGCGGTCTGCGAGCTCCCAAAGAGAATGTATTGCCAAGTAGGGGCTAGACCTTAACCCGTACGTATTAGTATTGAGCTCGTAGACGACCATGGGATCACGAGGAGACTCTCTCCAAAGGATCAGCTGGAAGCGACGGTCATCAGGGTGGATAATCGTCTGCCTGAACATCATTTTTATATCGGCTACAAAGACAACCTGATGTCGTCGGAAGCTGGTGATGACGTCACAAAGGTCCTTGACCAACTTGGGACCAGAATGCAAGCACTGGTTCAAGGATACGCCCGTAGAAGTCTGCGCAGAACCATCAAATACTGTGCGCAGCTTGCCAGTCGATGGCTTCAATACCGCTGATGCGGGAGAAAGTAGTGCTCTACCGAACGCCAATCCAAATTTGACACAGACATGTGTCCCAATTGTTCATATTCCCTCATGAACTCAATGTACTTCTGTCTGAGCTCCGGATCACGGCCCATGCGACGCTCCATAGCTAACAATCTTTTTTCAGCTAAAGGTCGTGACTCACCAAGCGGAGGCCGAACAGACAGAAAAGGTAGCCTCGTAATGATCCGACCAGAACGGAGTCGACCAGTGTTGTTCTGGAAGAACAGCTCGCACTCCTCATGTTCTGGATTCAAACGAGCAGCTTGAGGAGACTCCTATACCTCCCAAAACCTCTGAACAGCATCAGAGAGAGCAGAGCCTACAGCCAACAAATTATCAAGTTCGGGTGGAGGGGGGTCCCTAGGTACAGGTCCCATCAAAGCAAATCCAAATATGGTCGGGATGGCAGTCAAACCATTTGGCACCAAGACCCGTTTCCCACCAATCAAAATTCCACCGAGGACATCAGAGCCAATCAACAAGTCGATTTGTCCCGGTGTGTCAAATTTGGGGTCTGCCAGTTCCAATCCCGATGTCAAATTCACCACAGCAGCAGGTAGCTGCTTCTGTGGGTGCATACTCAAAATATTCTTCAACACAATAGCCGAGGTTTTAATCCTCGGGTGTGAAGATTCAACAGGGCTAAACAAAACCTTAACTTGCCCTTCAACATAAAAGGCTACGTCACCTATGCCCCGTATACAATTTGGAAATAAACCCATATTTAATTTAACCTGCCCTACCAAATAAGTGGAAACAATGCAACCTTGTGAACCTGTGTCCAATATAGCACGGACAACAACAGAGGTCCCCAGACCCTAACAGCAACCGTTGGTAGGATAACGGTGTCAATGGGGGAGGTTGGCGTTATAGGGCAGGGGTCAATGACCTATTGTTGCCTGGGCGGCGACCGTTGGCCAGGACCAGGCAAGTCCAAATGAGGGTGCGGCTTGAAGTCCTCAAAAGCGCGATGACTCGATCCGCGTGCCATCTGTGGGGGGTCATAATGACGCACCCGCCCAAAACTAGGTGGGCGCGAGTCAAGGCGGGGACGCTCCGCCAAAGGAGTGGAATACCTGGGGCAGCAGTCATGGTGCTGGTGACGCTGAACAGCATATTCAGGTGCGCGAGAGAGTGGAGGCGTGCGCACGCTACGGTTCTCCAAGCGGGGTGAGCGGCGATCAATTAAGCGAGGCGACTTTCGGCTACGCACCGGTGAGCCTCGGCTGCCACCTTCAAAACACCCGCCCGTGCGCGGCGTCAGCTGGTTGGACAAGCGGCCTACCTCTCTGGCATTTATGCAGAGAATGTCCAAATGCTGTCCTCCACAGTGAGGACAGGGGCGAGAGTTTGGGCAGTATCGCTGGTAGTGGGACCCCAAGCAAGAGAAGCAAAGGTGGCGGGCATTCGCGATGCGCCTACGAGAGGCGACATGTAGGTCCAAGAATGCCCTACAACTGGCCGTTCTGTGCCCCGTGACCTTTCAGTAAGAGCACTCCACTGGGCTCTGCGTGACTGCAAAGCGAGGAGGGCGCCGGTCAACATTGGCTCGGGTGTGAACGCGAGCCTGCTCCTTGACCTTGGGCGGCTGTGTCTTAGCCGGCGTGTCACCACCGGAGTTGTCCAAGACCCGGCACTCATCCTCCAGGAACCTCTCCAGGTCAGCAAAGGGGGGCAGATGGGTCGCGCTATCCCCACCAAAGCGCTGCTCAAAACGCGACCTCAGGTCGGCAGGCAGCTTCTTTAACACAATGTGCACCAATAGATAGGACCATTGGTCCACGGGCAGGTCAAGGCACTTAAGTGCATTGATGGCCACCAAAAGCGGGTTCAAAAGTTGGGTGCGCAACCCAGAGACCCGGATGTCATCGTTGCAAATTGCAACAGATTTGCAAAGATTGCGTCGGCAAATCCAAAATCTGCTCGATGTGGGTGTCAGCGAGGCCACGCTTATTATGGTACCTACGGGTAATTAGGTCCCGAGCCGTCTGGTACGCCGCGTCAGACACGGGCAGATGCTGGATGAGGCCCTTGGCCTCCCCATCCAGAACCGATATTAAATATGCCAATTTTTGTGCTGGCCGAAGGTCAGCCCTGTCATTGACCAGGCTGTCGAACAAATTAACGAAGCCCAGGTAGCTTCCTAGGCAGCCATCAAAATGGGGGAGGTCCAAGTAGGGAGCCTACTCACCATCCCCGGTGCTGACCTAGGAAGCTCCTGCTTCAGGCCGGGTTGCCCTTCCCTATCGGCAACTAGTTGTCTCGCACTATTGGAGACAGCATCATACAGGTCTAAGACCTGGGCATAGTCTTCGCTGACCTTTTTTCGCTGGTCAGCGGTGAAATCATTGACTGACACTTCGAGACAGCAAGCGCTGAAAGTGCGGAATTGCTGTTCCACACTTGCCAGGCGATCGTCAATCCGCTCGTACCTTTGTAGTAAGGCCTGCTGGCGATCAGGCCGGTTCACTAAGGCACTGGCCGAGGCAAACCAGCGCAAATCTGATGCAATAGCACCAGCAGCCGCACGCAAGTCCTTGATAGCTGACATAATGAAAATTCAAAAGAGCCCGGACAAGCGTTAAGTAATATTAACAATCAAAACTTAATTTTTCTTAATTCTTTGAAACCAACAAAGTATTAGCCTGTTTACTGTTGGTACAAGCAAGTGACAGGTATCTACTGTCCAACAAAATTAATAGTTTCAATATATTGAAACAAACACAAAAGTTATCAAAGTTGTATCTTATAACAAATTAAAAGTTGAAACTTCAAATTAATTAATGAATTATTTGCAACAGACAGACTGGCTGTGTTATTTGAGATATACAATAGTAAGTAAGCACAGAATATGTGTTACCTAGCAATATTATCTATATATTATAACAAACAAAGGTTTATCAAAAGTTTGGTTGTTATAAGTAATGATTCAAACTTAATATAATTATGAGATAAACTAAATTTACTAAATTTATTGATACATACAGCTGTTATGTATCCTAACAAACTGACTTATTAATAGTAACAGCAACAAATCTATGCTAGATTTCAACAATTTAAATCAAACAATTACTGATTGAGGTTATGTATGACAATGTGTTTCAAGTTATGTAGGTCAACTTATACAATTAAATATTATGTATTTTAGACAATAACTGACCTGACAAACACTACAATACTGTCTACAAGGTGATAAGATACAAGCTTATACCAATCTGAGGTTTGTACTAAGTAATGCAACAGCGGCTAAATACAACAGCGCTCTGCACCAAAAATGATGTCTAGAATTACCGCAGCCAGGTAGGGATTTTCAGAACAGAGTTGCAGTGGAAGGTGTAATATATCTACCTGACCAAGATAGACAATATATCTAAACACTTTCACTGCGTTGCACAGCGAGTCACAACCAATACTAATAAAATGTTTCAACTCACCCGATATCTTTGTACGGTGCAAGGCACGTACAAGGAGCAGCGTCAGCATATTACTCTATTGCGCGTTATACACGCCGTATTAATCAGTTCGCGATCTGCACGAATCGAGTAAAGACACGGGCTCCACCAAACGTGCTCCGCGGTCACTGTGTTACTTTGAATATATCAACTTTTTACCGAACAACTAATTCTTTCATTTGTTAACCTCATCGTAAGATTAACAAATTGGTCCTTCGAGCCGGATCTGAACCAGCGACCTATGGAAGACGTCCTTAAGGAGTTGCAGTCTCGCTGGAATACGATAGATAGCCTGCACTGGGAGATCTATATGGAAACTGACGGGGAGGACGAAGAGTACGAGTACATCTTCACAAAACACGAGACAACCTTCAACAGTCTCAAAAAAGCAGTGAATCAGAAGCTTTGGTCAGTATCTCATAGGGAAAAATCTGTACCTAAAATAGATATTCCTATATTTAACGGTAATTATCAGCTGTGGACATCGTTTAAAGACCTCTTCAATGAGGCTATCCACAACAATCCATCATTATCTTTAGCGCAGAAGATGCAGTTTCTAAAGGGTAAATTACGCGGTGAACCCGAGAGACTCATACAGCATCTTCATATAGGCGCAGATAATTATAAAGCTTGCTGGGAAATTCTTACAAATCGCTATGATAATAAGAAATTAATATTTTCAGCTCATATGAACACGTTATTAGGGCTTCCTAGCATAAATCAGCAATCATTAGCACAGATTAAAAAGATGCATGACGTCACCCTAGAGACGCTTCATGCCATCGAAAACTTAGGAGTGGATGTGTCCACTTGGGACCCTTTTTTGGTCCATATACTATCGCAAAAACTCGATTCGTGCAGATCGCGAACTGATTAATACGGCGTGTATAACGCGCAATAGAGTAATATGCTGACGCTGCTCCTTGTACGTGCCTTGCACCGTACATGCTCCCGACCGGAAAGTAATACAAAATAAGATAAAATATAAGTTGCTATTGCTTTACAATAAAAATATAACGTTTGTAAGACGATTTTTAATTTTTAAACACTTGCATCTGAGATGCTAAACACCCTACGGGGTATAGGTGAAGTGGCTGAGTCAGTCATTTCAATGTTGATGCTTTTCGTTTAAAAACAAAGGCGTATGTAAACAGAAACAGCTGTATCTCACGTTACGAGAGCTTAAGTTCGCAAAATTACTTATAACAATATCATTGCCAAGGTTAGAGATATGCGGTGCCCATTTATTATCAAAATGGATGGACAAAGTAGTGCACTGCTTAGGTAAACACAGAGTACAGGTGTATGGTTGGACCGACTCCATGGTCGTCTTGGGTTGGCTGCAAGGCGACCCGGGTCGATGGAAGACGTTCGTGGCAAATCGTGTCAAAAGGATAACAGAAATCATTGAACATAGTCGCTGGCGATACGTGAAATCCGCTGAGAATCCCGCAGATGCCGCAAGTAGAGGACTTTTAGCAAACCAATTAGCAAATTCAGCACTTTGGTGGCACGGACCCGAGTGGCTACAATCATTGGAACTGACACAGGCAGATCCAGCCACTTATACCACTAACGAGGAGTGCTTAAAGAAACACGTACATGTTACGCAAAAGGGCAAAGTAGGGGAAAATATTATTTCATCCCTATTACAGCAATATAGTTCATTTAATAAGATTGTAAGAGTATTAGCTAGAACATTAAGAGCGATCGAATCGTTTAAAAACAAAGGCGTATGTAAACAGAAACAGCTGTATCTCACGTTACGAGAGCTTAAGTTCGCAAAATTACTTATAATAAAACATGTACAGCAACAGGAATTCGAAGAGGACATTGTTTATTATCAGCAAAATAACAGCTGGAGTAAGAAAGGCCGGTTATTGAACTTGAATCCTTTCTTTGATTCGGACGGAGTTTTAAGAGTCGGGGGGCGTTTGAAAAACGCACAAATAACTAACAGCATGAAGTACCCTATTGTCATACCCTACAAGAGTACTCTAACTAATTTATTAATTGAACAAGCACATCAGCTAACCTATCATGGTGGTCCTCGCCTTACGTTAGCAAATTTGAGACAACGGTATTGGATCATATCAGGGAATCGAGCAGTTAAGCAAGTAGTAGGAAGGTGCGTCAAATGCCGGAAACACGATCCTAAACCGCAGACTCAGTTGATGGGGAACTTACCATCAGAGAGAATAAACCCAGCATCCCCATTCTATCATACAGGCGTAGACTACACTGGCTATGTGGAGGTCAAGGCCAGCAAAGGAAGGGGAATAAAAACTACTAAGGGCTACGTCGCTCTATTTATTTGTATGGTGACGAAAGCCATACATCTTGAGCTTGTCTCAGATCTAAGCAGCACAGCATTTTTAGCAGCTCTCCGCAGAATGGCTGCGAGGCGAGGTGCGCCTCGCCATGTATATAGCGACAATGGGACCAACTTTGTCGGAGCAAATCGTGTCTTGCAAGCAGAATTTTATGACCTCAAGAGTAGGCTCGATGAAAGCTTCTTTAGAGAAATAGCAGATCTAAATATTGAGTGGCATTTTAATGCGCCATCTTGGCCAAGCGCAGGTGGATTATGGGAGAGAGCGGTACGAAGCGTGAAACATCATTTAAAAAGAGTAGTCGGAGATCAAAAGTTAACGTTTGAGGAGTTTAGCACCATGTTAGCTCAAATTGAAAGCTGTTTAAACTCTCGACCCTTGTGCCCTTTAACAGAAGATGTAGAAGATTTAGATTATTTAACTCCCGCGCACTTTTTAACTGGAAGAGTAGGATCAAACATCATAGAAACGGAGCAAGACGCGAGAAGCAGATGGTACTTAGCAGACAAACTAGCACGCGATATCTGGAAGAGATTCAAGTCAGAATATCTTACCCAACTGTCGGTTCGCAGCAAATGGCGCAAACAGCAAGACAATCTGAAGGTAGGAGACTTGGTGACTATTCAGGATGACAATTTACCTCCCGGGAAATGGATGATGGGACGAGTAATAGATCTACATCCTGGATCAGATGGTTTAGTCCGGGTAGTGTCACTGAAGACAAAAAACGGTATTTTGAAGAGACCGATTGTCAAATTATCGGTGCTACCTGTATCAGCATTTTCCAACGAAAAGACAGCAGAAGAAAGCGCGCCTGAGCAACCTACAAAGAGGAGAACAACCACGACTAATAGATTCTTATCACTAGCGTTATCTTTTACTTTATTTATGTCTTTAATTGGTAACTCATTTGCTTCTTATAACATAACAAAATTAAACGTTTCTCAAGGTTTATATTTCGATAAAATCGGTAATATGAAATTAACGTGTGATCAATGGAAACTTGTGGTCTATTATAACATGAATCCATATTGGGAAGGCATGACAGCATTACAAAAATATCAATCTTATCTAGAAACCATGTGTACGTCTATAAGTACGACGTCACATTGTGACGTTGTGTTATCACAACTACGTCACAGTTTCTCAGAAGTAGAGTTCGCCAACCGCATTCTACTTGGTCATCAAAACAGCACTAGTATTCGTAAACGACGCGGTATTGTTAATGGAATAGGATACCTTGCGAATACATTGTTCGGAGTACTAGACGATCGCTTTGCCGAACAATATCAAAAAGATATTTCACTTATTAGGAGTAATCAGCAGCATTTAGTTAATTTGTGGAAAAATCAAACATCAGTAATTGAAGGAGAATATAATGTTCTTCAAAGAATTGAAGATACTATAAATAAACAGCACAAAGTTATCAATCAGCGTTTAAATGAATTAAATAAGGCAGCGAACACATTGACTCAGGAAGTCAAAAGCATTGGAATTATGAATGAGTTTGCTTTATCGGCTATGATAGCAAATAATTTGATTTCAAATATACAAAATGTTCAAGAAAAGTTAGTGGATATGCTCACTGATATTCATCATCATAAATTTAATACGCACATTCTTTCAGCTCAGCAATTACAACATGAATTAAACATTATAGCAGGGCAGTTGACGAACGACTTGTCACTTCCTATCGAACATATTCATAACGAAATGGCTAAAATCTATCAGTTGCTGAAGGTCAAGGCGCGATTAACTAGCAATTATTTTATTTTTGAGATTAGGATACCTCTGATTACGAGAGATAACTATGAGCTTTATAAAATATTACCCATTCCATTTAAGCGAGCGGACAATATTTTAGTAATTACTCCAATAGCAGAGTATGTAGCTATTAACTTACAGAAAGATATTTATTTACCTTTAAAAGATAACGAAATACAGCAGTGTGTTGATGTGGGGTCTTTAAACTATGTCTGCGATATGCATACAACTATCTATCATTTAAATATTGACCATGGTTTGTGCATTCATGATGCTGCCACTAAGAGATGTCAAGCAACCATTGCTACTTGTAGTACCCAGTTGATACAGTTGAGTAAAATAAATCAATATTTATTTTACTGTTGTGAACAATGTGCGCTACGCTTTATGTGTGGAGATCATGTTACCGTCGAACAGGTGAATGATACTCGTATAATTAACCTTGCGCCAGACTGTATTGTGAAAGAACAGCATTTTACTGCTTATGCTCATAACTCGCAACTATCTACGACGATACAAATTGGATCAGCTGATGTTTATAGTCCACAGATCGCACCGATTAATCATATTCTTAACATTTCCTCGAGCATGTATGGAAACGAAACCGCTGACTTGAACATCCACTTGAAAATACAAGAACTGGGTGAGAAGATCAAGCATTTGAAAAATGCTACGCTCATAGAAGATGAATCTGATTTCTATCACCACATACACCACTACGCCATCAGCTATGGCTTAGTGTTAGCAGCAGCAGTAGCAGCCGCCTGGTTATTGTGGAGACGCAGACGCCAAGAGATCCCGCGGGAGGGCGCTCGACGAGAGCTGCCCGCGCCCGCTACGCCCACCAGCAGTATCAGTGCAGTGAGTGCGCGTAAGCATAAGCAAAGAAGGGCACCTCGCCCACCGCAAGTGCAGTGTTTAAGTGCAAGTGCGTTAAAAAGCATCAACATTGAAATGACTGACTCAGCCACTTCACCTATACCCCGTAGGGTGTTTAGCATCTCAGATGCAAGTGTTTAAAAATTAAAAATCGTCTTACAAACGTTATTATAGTGTTACTTTGAATATATCAACTTTTTACCGAACAACTAATTCTTTCATTTGTTAACCTCATCGTAAGATTAACAAATTGGCCCTTCGAGTATAGAACCTCGCGCGCGTCGGGGACTTTAACAAGCAAACTTGCCAAAAACAGTGAGAGACTTAACACGCGGTGTCGTAACTCGCGTCAGCAAAAAGTACACGTGCCGCAGTTGGTGAAATTTAGCAGAGGTCTGTCTGGAGGAAGCAATCAGCAGGAGCAAGCAGCAGAGAGTAAGGAGACCAGCAGAGCGTAAGCAGAACAGCCAAGTCAGCGGTTTTCAAGTAAGATCTTTCCATATTTTTCTTAACCAAAACGGAGATGGAAAATTTGTATGTTAGCCAACAGGAAATTACAGAAGCGATTAGGAAATTTGCGACTAATTTGCAAAAAGCAGGGTTAGAAAGGAGAACACCTGATTATTTCAGGAGGCGGCTAAATATACTACAGAATTACTGGTTAGAATATGAGAATAATCATACAACTATCTGTGGGCTTGGAATTAAGGAACATAAATATTTTACGAGTAACGAGTATGAGCAGACAAAGGTGCTGTATTCATCGACAAAAGAGCTGATCGATCAGCAACAGCAGGAACAATCACTGGCGCAAACTCCATCTTCAGTCCGTACAGCAGTGGGAGAGAAGTTTGAGCAGCAGAAGGAGTCGCCAAGAAAAGCAGAAGACCGCATGATAGAGCTGGAAGCTGGTCCGTCTCGTGGAATGACTTCCACGGGTTCCATGAGTAGAATAGATGAGTTGTTGCGCAAGCAAGCGGTCAACTTCAAAGCATTCATGAGAACCGCCAACAATATCCAGCTAGAACATATCAACGAGAAATGGGAATTCGAAGACGTCCTTAAGGAGTTGCAGTCTCGCTGGAATACGATAGATAGCCTGCACTGGGAGATCTATATGGAAACTGACGGGGAGGACGAAGAGTACGAGTACATCTTCACAAAACACGAGACAACCTTCAACAGTCTCAAAAAAGCAGTGAATCAGAAGCTTTGGTCAGTATCTCATAGGGAAAAATCTGTACCTAAAATAGATATTCCTATATTTAACGGTAATTATCAGCTGTGGACATCGTTTAAAGACCTCTTCAATGAGGCTATCCACAACAATCCATCATTATCTTTAGCGCAGAAGATGCAGTTTCTAAAGGGTAAATTACGCGGTGAACCCGAGAGACTCATACAGCATCTTCATATAGGCGCAGATAATTATAAAGCTTGCTGGGAAATTCTTACAAATCGCTATGATAATAAGAAATTAATATTTACAGCTCATATGAACACGTTATTAGGGCTTCCTAGCATAAATCAGCAATCATTAGCACAGATTAAAAAGATGCATGACGTCACCCTAGAGACGCTTCATGCCATCGAAAACTTAGGAGTGGATGTGTCCACTTGGGACCCTTTTTTGGTCCATATACTATCGCAAAAACTCGATAGCGATATCTATAGCGATTATTTAGAATCGTTAAAATCTCCACGTGAATTACCTATTCTCAAAGACTTTTTATCTTTCCTCGAGAGTAAATTCACTAGCCTCGAGTCCGCGCGGAGAAAGCAAGATCAAGTTAACACAAAATCTTTGCACGGCAATCAATCTAAATCGCAAGATTCAGTAAAGAAACAAAATAATAATCATTCGTATTATAAAAATATGAATAAATCATTTCCTGTGACCTCGATTAAGTGCCCTTTGTGCAATGACGATCATAGCCTTTATCATTGTAAAGATTTCAACTCTTTGTCTACTGACTTAAAGTTGAAAAAAGCAAAAGAATTAAAAACATGCATTAACTGCCTATTTAGTCATAATGGCAAGCCATGCATTTCTACAAAACGATGTCGCAAATGCAGTGGAAAACATAATTCACTGTTACATGATGCCTGCATTAAATTGAAATCAACACCTTGTAGTCACGAACCAATTGCGAAATCAACCGAGCACGTTGGAAATAACCTTCATGTCACACCTGCAAACTCAGCAGAAATATTATTAGCAACGGCTTTGGTCAAAGTCGTATCGGCAGATGGATCATATCATATATTAAGAGCACTAATCGATCAAGGGTCTCAGGTCTCTTTAATATCAGAACACGCCGCGCAAAGATTAGGTGTAAAACGAACGTTCTGTAGAGGTGTAGTTTACGGAATAGGTGAAAACGCTAGCAGTGCTAAAGGTATGATTAACATAACGTGCATGTCGACGTACAACGACTTCACGTTCAGTACAGATGTACTTATCATGAGCAATTTAATGAAACGTTTACCTAACATTACTTTTGCAAAACCGTCGTGGCCGTTTATTCAAAACATTAATTTAGCAGATCCAGAATTTTACGTAAGCCGACCAGTAGACTTACTTTTGGGTTCAGACATTTACGCATTGATCAAAATGGGTGGTATCAGCAGAGGTGATGAGCCATCCCAGCCATTAGCAGAACAGACACAACTCGGCTGGATTTTATTTGGTAGAATGCAGTCCTATCATTGTAACGTTGTGTTAAATAACATTAGTGATATACAGCAGTTTTGGGAGGTGGAGGATATTGAGCATGAATCCGCTTTATCCTCCGAAGATCAGACATGCATCGATTTTTATCTAGCTACTACAAAGCGCCGTGAGGACGGTCGCTACGTGGTTAAATTACCTATCAAACAGGGTGTTGAGGACAAATTAGGATTGTCAAAAGGGATAGCAATAGCACAGTTTCGTAACTTAGAAAGGAAGTTCGAAAAACAAGCAGCTTTAGCAGAGCAGTATAAAGCATTTATTAGCGAATATCAGACGTTACAGCATATGATACCATCAACGATGGGTCATAATAGGGATCAAAATTCAACAACATCGTGTTTCCTTCCTCACCATGCTGTGCAGCGTGCTGAATCAGACACTACAAAGCTCAGAGTAGTGTTCAACGCGTCGGCTAAAACATCGAGTGGTTATAGCTTAAATGACATCATGTATAGAGGCCCTAACTTACAAAAGGACTTGCAGTCGTTGATATTAAAATGGCGGTTATATCGATATGCTTTCACAGCTGACATCGAAAAGATGTACAGGCAAATTATGGTGAGCGAGGATGACCAGCATTATCAGCAGATCGTATGGAGAGAAACACGAGATCAGCCTATAAAACCTTATCAGCTGACCACTCTAAGTTACGGCCTTAAGCCCGCCCCCTTCCTAGCCATTATGACATTGAAAAAACTGGCAGCTGATGAAAGCAGAACCTATCCGGAAGCAGCTAAAGTGATAGAAGAAGCTATGTATATGGATGATCTCGTCCACTCATTTCAGGACCTTGAGAGCGGTCAACAGCTAATAGCAGATATCAATCATGTCCTAAAGTTAGGCGGTTTTACACTTAGGAAGTGGATCGCTAACGAGCCAACGTTATTAGACAATATAGATAAAAACACGAGCCAGCGAATACTAACGTTTATTTTTAAAACAGACAGTACGTCGAAAACTTTAGGTTTGCGGTGGGATTCTCAAAGCGACAAATTTATCTTTCAGTTTAATATCGCTGATCATCCGATAGTTCATACAAAAAGGACTATCTTATCAGAGATATCGAAATTATTCGATCCTCTCGGATGGTTAGCTCCTTTATCAACTAAGCTAAAGCTACTTTTTCAAAAGGTATGGTCTGAAAAGTTAGAGTGGGATGACCGTATACCGGATGAAATTAACAACGAGTGGTTAAAAATTAAATCAAACATCTCTAGCTTAGCGCAATGTGCAATTCCTAGATGGATTAGATATCAGCAGGGTGACGTTATTGAGTTGCACGGGTTCTGCGATGCATCCCTAAAAGCGTATGCTGGGGTCATCTATGCCCGCATCGTGAGAAATGGGCAAATAACTGTGATCCTAGTAGGATCCAAAACTAGGCTAGTCCCGTGTAACAAAACAATATCATTGCCAAGGTTAGAGATATGCGGTGCCCATTTATTATCAAAATGGATGGACAAAGTAGTGCACTGCTTAGGTAAACACAGAGTACAGGTGTATGGTTGGACCGACTCCATGGTCGTCTTGGGTTGGCTGCAAGGCGACCCGGGTCGATGGAAGACGTTCGTGGCAAATCGTGTCAAAAGGATAACAGAAATCATTGAACATAGTCGCTGGCGATACGTGAAATCCGCTGAGAATCCCGCAGATGCCGCAAGTAGAGGACTTTTAGCAAACCAATTAGCAAATTCAGCACTTTGGTGGCACGGACCCGAGTGGCTACAATCATTGGAACTGACACAGGCAGATCCAGCCACTTATACCACTAACGAGGAGTGCTTAAAGAAACACGTACATGTTACGCAAAAGGGCAAAGTAGGGGAAAATATTATTTCATCCCTATTACAGCAATATAGTTCATTTAATAAGATTGTAAGAGTATTAGCTAGAACATTAAGAGCGATCGAATCGTTTAAAAACAAAGGCGTATGTAAACAGAAACAGCTGTATCTCACGTTACGAGAGCTTAAGTTCGCAAAATTACTTATAATAAAACATGTACAGCAACAGGAATTCGAAGAGGACATTGTTTATTATCAGCAAAATAACAGCTGGAGTAAGAAAGGCCGGTTATTGAACTTGAATCCTTTCTTTGATTCGGACGGAGTTTTAAGAGTCGGGGGGCGTTTGAAAAACGCACAAATAACTAACAGCATGAAGTACCCTATTGTCATACCCTACAAGAGTACTCTAACTAATTTATTAATTGAACAAGCACATCAGCTAACCTATCATGGTGGTCCTCGCCTTACGTTAGCAAATTTGAGACAACGGTATTGGATCATATCAGGGAATCGAGCAGTTAAGCAAGTAGTAGGAAGGTGCGTCAAATGCCGGAAACACGATCCTAAACCGCAGACTCAGTTGATGGGGAACTTACCATCAGAGAGAATAAACCCAGCATCCCCATTCTATCATACAGGCGTAGACTACACTGGCTATGTGGAGGTCAAGGCCAGCAAAGGAAGGGGAATAAAAACTACTAAGGGCTACGTCGCTCTATTTATTTGTATGGTGACGAAAGCCATACATCTTGAGCTTGTCTCAGATCTAAGCAGCACAGCATTTTTAGCAGCTCTCCGCAGAATGGCTGCGAGGCGAGGTGCGCCTCGCCATGTATATAGCGACAATGGGACCAACTTTGTCGGAGCAAATCGTGTCTTGCAAGCAGAATTTTATGACCTCAAGAGTAGGCTCGATGAAAGCTTCTTTAGAGAAATAGCAGATCTAAATATTGAGTGGCATTTTAATGCGCCATCTTGGCCAAGCGCAGGTGGATTATGGGAGAGAGCGGTACGAAGCGTGAAACATCATTTAAAAAGAGTAGTCGGAGATCAAAAGTTAACGTTTGAGGAGTTTAGCACCATGTTAGCTCAAATTGAAAGCTGTTTAAACTCTCGACCCTTGTGCCCTTTAACAGAAGATGTAGAAGATTTAGATTATTTAACTCCCGCGCACTTTTTAACTGGAAGAGTAGGATCAAACATCATAGAAACGGAGCAAGACGCGAGAAGCAGATGGTACTTAGCAGACAAACTAGCACGCGATATCTGGAAGAGATTCAAGTCAGAATATCTTACCCAACTGTCGGTTCGCAGCAAATGGCGCAAACAGCAAGACAATCTGAAGGTAGGAGACTTGGTGACTATTCAGGATGACAATTTACCTCCCGGGAAATGGATGATGGGACGAGTAATAGATCTACATCCTGGATCAGATGGTTTAGTCCGGGTAGTGTCACTGAAGACAAAAAACGGTATTTTGAAGAGACCGATTGTCAAATTATCGGTGCTACCTGTATCAGCATTTTTCAACGAAAAGACAGCAGAAGAAAGCGCGCCTGAGCAACCTACAAAGAGGAGAACAACCACGACTAATAGATTCTTATCACTAGCGTTATCTTTTACTTTATTTATGTCTTTAATTGGTAACTCATTTGCTTCTTATAACATAACAAAATTAAACGTTTCTCAAGGTTTATATTTCGATAAAATCGGTAATATGAAATTAACGCGTGATCAATGGAAACTTGTGGTCTATTATAACATGAATCCATATTGGGAAGGCATGACAGCATTACAAAAATATCAATCTTATCTAGAAACCATGTGTACGTCTATAAGTACGACGTCACATTGTGACGTTGTGTTATCACAACTACGTCACAGTTTCTCAGAAGTAGAGTTCGCCAACCGCATTCTACTTGGTCATCAAAACAGCACTAGTATTCGTAAACGACGCGGTATTGTTAATGGAATAGGATACCTTGCGAATACATTGTTCGGAGTACTAGACGATCGCTTTGCCGAACAATATCAAAAAGATATTTCACTTATTAGGAGTAATCAGCAGCATTTAGTTAATTTGTGGAAAAATCAAACATCAGTAATTGAAGGAGAATATAATGTTCTTCAAAGAATTGAAGATACTATAAATAAACAGCACAAAGTTATCAATCAGCGTTTAAATGAATTAAATAAGGCAGCGAACACATTGACTCAGGAAGTCAAAAGCATTGGAATTATGAATGAGTTTGCTTTATCGGCTATGATAGCAAATAATTTGATTTCAAATATACAAAATGTTCAAGAAAAGTTAGTGGATATGCTCACTGATATTCATCATCATAAATTTAATACGCACATTCTTTCAGCTCAGCAATTACAACATGAATTAAACATTATAGCAGGGCAGTTGACGAACGACTTGTCACTTCCTATCGAACATATTCATAACGAAATGGCTAAAATCTATCAGTTGCTGAAGGTCAAGGCGCGATTAACTAGCAATTATTTTATTTTTGAGATTAGGATACCTCTGATTACGAGAGATAACTATGAGCTTTATAAAATATTACCCATTCCATTTAAGCGAGCGGACAATATTTTAGTAATTACTCCAATAGCAGAGTATGTAGCTATTAACTTACAGAAAGATATTTATTTACCTTTAAAAGATAACGAAATACAGCAGTGTGTTGATGTGGGGTCTTTAAACTATGTCTGCGATATGCATACAACTATCTATCATTTAAATATTGACCATGGTTTGTGCATTCATGATGCTGCCACTAAGAGATGTCAAGCAACCATTGCTACTTGTAGTACCCAGTTGATACAGTTGAGTAAAATAAATCAATATTTATTTTACTGTTGTGAACAATGTGCGCTACGCTTTATGTGTGGAGATCATGTTACCGTCGAACAGGTGAATGATACTCGTATAATTAACCTTGCGCCAGACTGTATTGTGAAAGAACAGCATTTTACTGCTTATGCTCATAACTCGCAACTATCTACGACGATACAAATTGGATCAGCTGATGTTTATAGTCCACAGATCGCACCGATTAATCATATTCTTAACATTTCCTCGAGCATGTATGGAAACGAAACCGCTGACTTGAACATCCACTTGAAAATACAAGAACTGGGTGAGAAGATCAAGCATTTGAAAAATGCTACGCTCATAGAAGATGAATCTGATTTCTATCACCACATACACCACTACGCCATCAGCTATGGCTTAGTGTTAGCAGCAGCAGTAGCAGCCGCCTGGTTATTGTGGAGACGCAGACGCCAAGAGATCCCGCGGGAGGGCGCTCGACGAGAGCTGCCCGCGCCCGCTACGCCCACCAGCAGTATCAGTGCAGTGAGTGCGCGTAAGCATAAGCAAAGAAGGGCACCTCGCCCACCGCAAGTGCAGTGTTTAAGTGCAAGTGCGTTAAAAAGCATCAACATTGAAATGACTGACTCAGCCACTTCACCTATACCCCGTAGGGTGTTTAGCATCTCAGATGCAAGTGTTTAAAAATTAAAAATCGTCTTACAAACGTTATATTTTTATTGTAAAGCAATAGCAACTTATATTTTATCTTATTTTGTATTACTTTCCGGTCGGGAGCATGTACGGTGCAAGGCACGTACAAGGAGCAGCGTCAGCATATTACTCTATTGCGCGTTATACACGCCGTATTAATCAGTTCGCGATCTGCACGAATCGAGTAAAGACACGGGCTCCACCAAACGTGCTCCGCGGTCACTGTGTTACTTTGAATATATCAACTTTTTACCGAACAACTAATTCTTTCATTTGTTAACCTCATCGTAAGATTAACAATCTTCACTGGTGATATTCTTGAAGTAGACCTATAGGATTAACTCACAATTTTGGCCAAAATAACAAGAGAATCGAATAGATACCAGTCTCCAGTTCAGCGTAGTCCTCCTCGGGCACCAATCAGGAATTCACACACGTGTTTTACAAAGTTCAATGTTCAATAATCCAATTTACCACAAACCTTGCCGGAAGTCAAAAGCGGCAATCGTTAGTAATTACAAGTTAATTCAATTCGCGTTAATTCAAAAGGCGATTATTTTATATCAATTTATCTCGCGAGACAGCCCAAGACGGCGTGTTAATTTTTCAAGGCGGCAACGGAAGTGACAGTTCAGTGTGACCATTGTCAGAAATTTTCAATAGACTAAACAAAATGTTACTTAATCGATATATTCGATTTGACTTATAATAAAAACTAATTCTATTTCAAACAGGGGTGGTGACAATTCGTATTCTTAATCCGTCACCACACAGACATTTTCTAAATACTTGGAGGATAATAATATATTACCGACGCTCCAATCAGGCTTTAGGAAGGGCTGGGGCACCGCTACCTCGTTGCTTGACGTGACAGATAATATTCTTTCTGCTCAGGACCGGGGTATGTGCACCTTACTTGTACTTCTGGACTTTTCACGTGCTTTTGAAAGTATAAATATTTCTCTGCTACTTTCAAAATTTAACTACTACGGCTGTGACAACAGAACGATCAACTAGTTCCACAGTTATCTGTCACATCGTAAGCAAGCGGTGGAGATGCGTCTGTCCGATGGCGAAATGGTGGTCTCAGAAGTTAGTCCACTCGTGAGAGGAGTCCCACAGGGATCAATCCTGGCACCTCTGCTCTTTATCCTTTACTGTGCTGACATAACCAAGTGTATAAATCATTCGCAGTATCACATCTACGCTGAAGACATTCAGGTTTATGTGTCATTTAAGCCTAACCAGTATGCGATGGCTATAGAGGGTTTAAAGCAGGACCTCGATAAAATTGTAGAATGGGCTAAAAATAACTCTTTGGTACTGAATACCGAAAATACAAAATATATGGTGTTTGCACAAAATATGGTGTGTGCACAAAATAGGTATATTATACACAGAACCAACTTCAGTCACTACCTGTCCTTAATATTACGCTCATGGGGGAGGTAGTTGAGAGGGTGAGTGAAGCTCGTAACCTAGGTCTGAATATTAACTCAAATCTAAGATACGAGAAACATGTCGCGGAATTAGTGCGTAACTGTTTTTACAGGTTACGACTTCTATACAAAATGCGACCATATTTATCAGAAGATTTGCGAGTACATTTGGTTGAATCGCTGGTTCTCTCCAAGTTAAACTACGCGGACACTGTATATGGACCACGCCTGCTAGCACGCACGGATCGGTTGATCCGGAGAGTCCAGAACGCCACTGCTCGTTTTTGCTTCACAATAGGAAGTAGAAGCCATGTTACACCTTTTTTTAATGATAGGTTAATTCTTAAAATGAAATCACGGCGTAAGCTTCACTTGGCATCCCTCATGTTTGGCGTCGTTCATTGTCAGCAGCCTGTATACCTATAAAACAAACTCAGTTCAGTCAGAGCTCAGGGCAACTAGCAGACGCGACTGTGCTAGCAGACAGTGTTCGCAACAGCTGTCTATATTGCCTCACAAAACAGCTGCATTTAGAGGTAGCTACCGTTATACGGCTTCTAAAATGTGGAATAATCTACACCCACCTATAAGATCTTTAAAAACAATTGGCACTTTTAAAAATCATTTGCGGATTTATCTTACTGAGGCACAGCGGAAGCTAAATATGATACATGTGAACACGTCATTTCTATGATACTAAGGAATAGCACGGTAATAATATCTAACAGTATTGTAACTCCATACAAACGCACGAAACTCGAGTTATACCTACGCGCCTCCTCGCCGGTACCCAATGGGTACCCAGCCTAATAGACTGTGCTGTGCCTAAAGTACGCACAGCCGCGATCGAACAGACGGTGATGATTTTTGTACCAGTGTTTTGTTATTCTTATTCTAAGCTGCAATGGGGACCACATATTAGTAAATTGTCGAATAGACTCAGCTCTGCAGCATACGCAGTCAGGCAAATTCGCCAGTTAACTGACATTGACACTGCCAGGCTTGTATATCATAGCTATTTTCATAGTATAATGTCATACGGTATTCTCCTGTGGGGAAATGCTGCCGACTTTCAGACCATCTTTGTTCTGCAGAAAAGAGCTATTCGAGCAATTTATAATTTGGATTAAGGGGCTTCGTTAAGGAATAAATTCAAGGAAATAAACATTTTAACAGTTGCAAGCCAGTACATTTATTCCAACCTAATATATTTATTCCAAAACAAGGCCTCATACTCAAAGAAAAGTGATATCCACAATTTGAATACTAGAAATAAGAGTAAGCTAGTAGTGCCGGCTACCCGGCTAGAGAAAATAAAAAAATCTTTTCAAGGCCAATGTGTGCGCTTTTACAATAAAGTGCCAAGCAATATTCAAAATTTAAGTTATAATAAATTCAAAAAGATTATAAAACGTAAACTTTGTCAAAAAGTGTACTATTCAGTGCTAGATTATATTGAAGATAAAAATGCTTGGGATTAATTTGCTTGGTCCCACAGGCTACTTATGTTTGACTAGTCGACGCGAGCAGCTTCGCACGCACATATTTTCGAATTTCCCGTTCTGCCCGATCCCGTGGGAATTTCGGGAAGTCCCGTCTTAGTGCACCCCTACGGCCCCCAAGGAACATACATGCCAAATTTCAGCTTCCTGCGCCCAATAGTTTCGGCTGTAGCGTGTCTGTCAGTCAGTCAGTAACGCAAGGATTTTATATATTAAGATTAGTGTTAAGTTTCATGTGAGTGTGAGTTATTGTGTCTATATTATGCTAGTTAGTACTTTTATATTATTATTAACAAAGCCTTATTAATTGACAACAACATTATAGACACACCACCTCATATACCTATGAAAAATTCAATGTAGTTACTAAGTTTTTAAATTGTATAGAAACAAGATGTAGTAAAGAGTGGCCCGGAGTTTCTTGCCTGATTCTTCTCACGAGGCTCTACTTTCTGAACAGGCATTTTTTTCAATGCTCAACTATGTTAATATGCATTTAAAGTTACTTCTTTATTTTTTTTATTTGTATGACTTTCCGACGTGTCCAAAAACTTTCAACATTTTTATGGAAATAAACATATTTGAGTTTGATTCAAATAATTATTATGTCAAAGATGTAAAGATTATAGGGCCTTATCATACTAGCGGTTTGGGAGCGGTTGCGGGGCGGAGCGGACGCGCAGCGAATGCGTCGCGAACACGCCGCGTCTGCGCAGCGAAGACGCCGCGGCTGCGCAGCGAAGACGCTGCGGACGCGTGACGAATACGTTACGTTTTCGTCGCGTGTTTATAGCAAATTATCGACGTACAGTATACATCCAGTTACTGGACACACACTGTACAGTAAGGGGGGCTCCCATACAACAAACGTAATTTTTAAGCAATTTGTTACTCGATCTTAATATACAGGTAGAAACTTATAAAGTATTTAAGTAAACATACAACGAACGTGATTTTCTTTTATAGATGATGGTACGGAACCCTTCGTGCGCGAGTCTGACTCGCACTTGCCCAATTTTTTTGTTACAAATTACGAAGGTTCCTGCTAGTTCTAGTATTATACCATTACCTACCTTATTTTAAATGATGACTACGCTTTTCACACCTACTTTCTGACACGGTAATTAACTTTAGCGTGATAAAGTCGTTATTTGATAAACTTAATCTATTATTATTGTTTATTATTTTTAAAACTTATTGCGATTATAATGTATACTAGCAGGACACTTTTACCTGCGTTATGGACAATGTATTAAGTATTTCATTGTTGTCTATGATTAGTACTACCTACCTCCAGGGTAATTTTCAAAATGGAAGCCAATGGAAATTTGCTTATTACATAACCAATAGATAATTTCTTAGGGTACTTACTTAACTAAGTACATATTTTTTCGCTTAATTTTAAAGCACCCCGAGTTATAGGTTTTTGGAATTAAACGTAATATCGTTATGAAATTATAAGGTAGATGGTATGTAGTGATATCGAACAAGTTGGCAATGAATAGATATTACTGTAAGTAGCGCATACGCAATTAGATGGTTGACGTTAAGTAACGTTCAAAGCGGTTGGACATCGGATGGGTAACCAAATAACTGTTATTTCAAGTTGCTCTGTGCTGATTGTAATAGGGACGTTAATTTACGAAATGAAAAAGTTATAATTATACTCGTCAGCTATTTATTAAAGACGTAGGTACTTGCATTTTGGCTCAGAAGGGAGGTGTTGAAGTAAAAATTTAAGCTCTGTAACCTTCGGCGACTGCAGTTTATTCGTTTGTTATTATTTGTTATTCATTCGATTTTCATTTGTTAGAATAAAAAATATATAAGTAGGTACTTAATATGAATAATCACAAAACCAGAAAAAAACGTCACGTAGGTAGATGTAATTAAAATACTTGAGCAGCCCTACCGCTGGTTTGTGTACGGCGCGTCTGTAGGTATATAACTCACGAAGACGGCCGATTTAAGCTGGACGCACACCTATCCGAGCCGAACGCGTCGAACGAATCGAAGTCAAGGAGGCCTCGCACATTAGCAAGAATCGACCGCGCCGAAAGAATCGACTGCGCCGAAAGAATCGAGCGCATCGAACAAATGTTTTCCATTTCCTTTACGCCTGTCGCACTGTTATTACATGTGAATTGTGATGGATCTTGACGAGGTTTTTATTTGTCAGTGCTTTATTAATGGAATATGAAGAAACAATGCGGAAATAGTACTCGCGCGTTGTTCTGTCATACCCAACTGATAGAATGCGAGCGCACCGGACGAATCGACCGCACTAACCGCGCCGAATCTGATGACGTCATTCGAATGCTTCTAGGATTTCTGAGGTTCTTCCAGATTCGGACGATTCGACGCGGACAAGTGTGCGAGGTTTCATGAGATTTCATATAAAGAATTCTAAAATTCGTTTCGTTCGACGCGTTCGACGCGTTCGGCACGGATAGGTGTGCGTTCACCATTACAATACTGTTAGATTATATTACCGTGGGAATAGTAAGAAATGCCTTGCCAGACGTGCAGCTGCGCGTGGATGTAGGTACTGGTTGTGTCTGTTTATGTGTGTGTATGTGTGGCGAATGTGAGGATGTCAGATACTCGTATGTCTATATTACTGTTATAAATGAACAGAAAAAAAAATAACGTGAATATTACAAATTATTATTACATAGCTGATGTAGCTAGCTGGTTGTCGGGTGCGAGTGTGTTTGTAGCTGTGCAAACTGAATTTTCACTTCACTTGGAAGTCTGCTTGACTTTCCCATTGCAAAACGGGTAGGTGACCTGAAATTTTTAAATACACTTATTTTAACATGGATTTTTTCATTTTTTTTTTTATTTTCTCTTTATGAGGATTTTGTAACTGACATGATACTTATTTCTCACTGTCATATGTTATAGTTTGGTACTTAGGTATTGTTA
This sequence comes from Euclidia mi, assembly GCA_944739405.2. Classification (NCBI taxonomy): domain Eukaryota; kingdom Metazoa; phylum Arthropoda; class Insecta; order Lepidoptera; family Erebidae; genus Euclidia; species Euclidia mi. Next base: position 19,566,826 of record OX123201.2, read on the forward strand.
AGCATTTATGTACACTTACCTATGGAGTGTGGCCATCGTGCTCCGGTATCAACTGCTATTATTATATTAGGCTAGTTGACAAATTTTTTTTTATAAGTCCGTCCTTTAGATTATTCAAAAATAAGCGATACATATTTTTTTATTTGTAAATTAAACCAAAAATGACCAAGATATAGCTCATTAAAGTAACGTATAACGTCACGCCGTGCTACATTTTTTAGTACTAGATGACGTCACACGTAACTTTAATGGGCTATATCTTTGTTATTTTTTATTTAATCGAAAAAAGAAAAAATACGTGTCCAATATTTTTTTATAATCTAAAATACGGACTAAATAAAATGTAATTATTTTGACCCTGGAAACTACCCTATTATTTCATAGACGATCCATATTGTTAGACAACGAGATATGATAACTTAGATGATACTAATTTAAAAACGTAAATGTGCTACGCTATTAATAGTACTGTTGATACAGTTATTAAGTTCATAATGAAACGTTTTCGATATCGTACGACGATCGACGACGTGTGCGCGCGACGCGTGCGGTGAGCGGTCTGTGCGGTCTGTCGCTTGTCTCTGTGTTCCCCCGGTGTGCCCCGGTTGATGCGACGTCGACTCCGCCGCCCTGCGCTCGCGCTGCTAGTGCGTGATGTTATTGTTATTGTTTTAATTATGTAGGCACTTTAAGTTTATATTATATTAGGGTCACGTAGAAAATCAGTGCCAGCATGTCTGGTATCATGCTGAACGGGGTCGTATTGTCGTCACGACCTAACCCTGACAAGGTGTACCAGATATCCAGTATTTCTTCTGTTTTTTTTTTGTATTTTTGTGTGTTATTACGATTTCTGTTTACTTATAATCATGCTTGTTTGGTTGTGATAGCAATAGATATTATTTCATTTCATTCATTTCATTTATTGTCTGTCTTCTGGGTCTTCCTTGTTTGACCGAAAGGAATTTGTCAAATTTTCACTTCCAAAAAATTTTTCGCATAATTTCATTTACCAAATTATTACTTCACATTCTAATATCTATTCACAAAAAATAGTAATGCATACCTTATGTTTGGGAAATGAACGTTTAAACTATAACTTGTTTACCAAATAGTACTTTGAACATTTTTTATTTAGTCAAATATTTCAGTTGGAATAACAGTTATTACGCTAAATCAATAATTATCCTAATCTAAATAGTTCAGTTCCGGGTAACCTACTAAAAACAATCATTTTTTTCAATTAATGCAAGTCGTTTCTGGCACTCGCCGGCCGCTGCTGCGGCACCGCTCGCTTCGCTCGCTCGGCTCGTGCGTAGGAGGTCACAGTTCTAACCTAACCTAACCATTTTTTAAATAATTAACCTACTCTAACTACTTCCATAAATAAACTAATATCACCAAACGTTTATTGACTGAATATTGTTTGCTGTAATTAATCATTTGATTAAAGACCAAATGCCATAATGACATTATACTTGGTCATATTTTGCCAAGTAAAAATTTGACCAAATAAAAATATGCGAACTAAAATCATTCGAAACATTGCAATAGTATAAAAAAAAGTTGCCAAAATTTGTTTGGGTAATGAAATTTTGTCAAAATCTTTTCGGCAAAATGGCAGGATCCCCTGTCTTCTTTATTATATATTTTTTGTCATTTGTAGACTCACGCTTGTAGTCCCAATGGGTAGGCAGAGGTGTATTATTACACCTACATTTCGCCATAATATTATGAATTTGCAGATATAACGTAGGTAAGAGGCGCCAAGCCTTGCCATTGGAAAAACTCGTAATACTGAGAGATCCGAGAATCGAACCCGGGATCTCTCGATCAGCAGTGGCATAGGCTATCCACTGGAGGAGCCGGAATCAGTCAGAGGGTACTTTGACGTGATTAATATGAAGCCATTCAGGTACTTTGTTTATTTATAACATACTTAGAAATTATCTGTTATATGGTAGACATACCGTCTACCATATACCAGATCATTTCTAATGCATTTATGTGCGTATATAGACAATTTAATTTAATAATAAATCAATCAATAATTACACGGTAGGTGACCCTAGTGGATTCAAAAACGTGCGGACGTGCAAATATGTCGACATTTGGAATACAAAGGCTAATCTGAATAATTACTCAGAATGTGAAAAAATATATAATGTATCATTATATATAAAGAATTATAAATTATATACAACCACGTCAGCATTTGAAAAAGTAGAAGTAGTTTTTTGATTTGGATACATACCTGGATAGAGATTGCTCTTTATTATCGTCAACCCGTCAGGAGAGACTCGCGCCCAGCAGTGGGTCAGGATAGTGGGCACGGGACTCATATTGAATTTTATCTTCTCACTATGAGAAATAAAATAACAACATATTCGAATAAAACAACTGTTCAATTTGGTAACGGCGGAAAGATTAACATTATTCAAATAAACTTATGCAATACTCCTTGCTCATAGACACATACCATAAGTAGAAAGCAATAAACATCTAGCATAGACTTGTCAATTATAAGTCACACTACGGAAATTTAGTTTTATATGATGTCTTAACTATTTACATACAGACATACATAGCTTCATGCCTTTTATCCCCGAAGGGGTAGGCAGAGGTGTTTACACACCCACATTTCGCAAGCTATGTTTAGTTCCTAATGTAATAGGGGGCGAGCCTATTGCCAAACTACCTATTTATTATTAACAAATTCTGAATATGAGAAAGGTAATGCTATGGCATTACCTTTCTCATATTCAGAATTTGTAATATTTAATATAATACACATTAATATTATGAAGTATGTAATATAAGATATCATGGAGAAATCGTACTATATCTATTATACGTAAGTACCTAATTTAACGTATTCACTCCTGTAGTTATTTTACTCAAAATTCAAGAATGACTAATACTTACTTTGATTGAATTACGTACCTGTTTTATGTTTTCTTTCTTTTTACTTTTTATTTTAATTAAGCCTCGTTGGTCTCGTGGCATAAATGTGCGCGTGGGGCTAGGAGGTCTCGGGATCGATTCCCGGGTCGGGCAAAGTGTTACTGGGTTTTTCCGTTAGCAAATTCTCAGTAGCAGCACGGAGTCTGGTAATGTGCCCGGTACGGCCATAGGCTCGCCCCCTATTACGTGGGACCTAAAAATTCATGGCGAAATGTGGGTGTAATATTACACCTCTGCCTACCCCTTCGGGGATACAGGCGTGAGTCTACAAATAAAAAAAATTAAAAAAAAAAAGTTAATTTGTACAATATAAACAAATAGACAATACAGATTTAACAGACCTATTTGCTAAAATTATTCTATTTATTATATATTTTTAAAGTAAGATTGGTTTTCGTGTAATACTCCTACATTCTTGAATGTAATTTTGCCTACTTTGCCACTACAAATCTCGCCCCTTCTCAAAGCCTTCCGGAGCCACACCGCATGGTTTATTCCAGAAATCCCCCCCGACATTTCTCTGCTAATAGAGATTATCACATTTTTCCGAAAACACTCGCGCTGATGAAGGTGACGTCCGTGTAGCAGATAATATCCACGCCGGGTAGTGCCTCAGACAGTACCCATTCGTCGACAATGTTGCACAGTGAACCATGAACATCTCTTGCAAACTCCATCACAACTCGGGCAGACGATTAACTACTACTAAATGATATCTTGCCCACGTAAAGACCTCAGTAATTTTCCAAGAAAAATATTAAAAAGATGCTGCCGTTTATCAGTATTATAACAGCACTTTGACTTTTGAAATAACATATTTATGACTGAATAAAAGTGTTACAGAGTTTTTCAGCAGACGGAATCTAGCAATATGACCGGTAATGGAAATAGGCTCGTCTCCTATAAAATTAAAGCCAAAATCATAACTTCATCGAGAAATGTGGATGTAATATTAACCTCTGCCCGTAAGCAGACTCACGCCTGTATCCCCGAAGTCGTACCTTCGGGGATACAGGCAGGCCTCCTTCACTCGGCCGCACCTACAGCGATAAGTGCCTACACTTTGGCGCGGCTTCCAAGTCCGCGTCGTTAGTCGGTTGTCATGGTTGTCACCGCTAGCGCGCAGAGCGATTTTTGTTATTCGATTTGCTAATAACGTGAATTTTACTTGTAAACAACAAAAATGTTTCATCACAAGTCTGGTGCAAAGTATTGCTCTTTTCAAGGATGTGTGTCGAAAAAGGGCGATAAAAGTGTGTCATTTTTTACATTACCTACAGATGCAGAAAGGTAAGCTAAACTAATTAATACCAAATTACGTACTTAAAAGGTGTTGATATTTCTGATTTAATGATGTTGACAATCGTACAGAATCTAGGATTCTGTACGATTGACTTTTATGGTATGATGTTCGAAAAGATAGTTTTTAAAAGAATTGTTACGCGGTTCTTACTTCATAGTTATATATAAGTACCTACCCATTAGATAATTACGAGAGCAACATAAAAATTTGTTTTTTTGTTTGTTGAGATATCCCAACGATTATGGTGTCAAATTTAAAATCTAGTTCAAAAACCATTTTATCTGTTTGAATCATGTTAATCGGTCCACGCATTTTTTAAAAAATTTATTTGTTTACAACATAATAACAATAGACAATTCACTTATACTTGTGATGCAAACACAAACTAATTCTAGTTTTACCGTGTATTCTACTAATATGATCGACGGCGGTATAGCCATGTGTGACCATGCTTTTATCACAATAAACAAGAAATCCACACAAATCAAACAATTCACATAACGATGATAGTTAGATTTTTTCTGTATCGCACATAATGTCATTGCATGAAGTTGTTGTTTACGTGGGTATATATAGAATGTTTCGTATATGAGTGTGATGCATTTAATTTGAATATAGAATTTTATTGAATAAATAAAAAAGATGCATAAATGTTATATTATTATTAAACATCAACATTGAACATTACATCTTTTTGACGTGAATGGTAAAAGCTATACTGGGTCTGTACAATATAATATATACTCTATTATGAATATGAATTTTGTATTGATTGGGCAATGATGATTTCTAGTCATGATTCGTACTTACAAAATCGCGTACCAAGTATACCAAGTACGTCTTTATAAAAATACCAGGGTCGAAAACCAGGTTTCAAAATACTTGCAAGTTTTTGGGCACTCGAGTGTAGAAAACTTGGTGTGACGCCCTGGTAATGCAAGTTTGTATAGAAAAATAAACCTTACCCTCATATGAATAAGGATGTTTATCGCAAAATAGGGTAATGGACTTTTCTAAATACTTTCATGGAAATTTATTCCTTACTATCATACATTTATGGAACATTATCGCGCAAAAACTTGCATGTTTTATATTTCCGAGTACTCAAATTACTTTAAAGTATTTTAGCGTTTTACGCGACAATGTTCCGTAAATGTATGGTAGTAAGGAATATTATTCCATGAAAGTATAAGTACTACGATACGATCGAGAGTCGGCAACACGTGAGATCGCGTACTTTCACGTAAAAAATACTTTAAAGGTGTTGCAAGTATTTTAGTGTTTTGCGCGACAAAGTTCCGTAAATTTTTGAGAATAAGGAATAATATTCCATGAAAGTATAAGTACCTACTTTGGGTGTCGGCAACACGTGAGACGCGATCGCGTACGTTCAAGTGAAAAATACTTTGAAAGTTTTGCAAGTATTTTAGTGCTGAAACCTGGTTGGTTTGACTTGCAAACGAAAACCTGGTCGCGTAAATAAGCACCTTCCATCTAACGGGTATAATATGTAACCAAAAATAGGAATATAAGGAAATAGTAGGAAATAACTAAGAATTAGTATAGTAAAACTGTAAACTAGAATTTTTGTGCTTTTTGTTCTACAAGTTCAAATAGTGGGACGTTAATGGGGTGAGAACAGAAGTTAACGACGATTGCTTATCTCATAAAAGAGCCAAAAGTTTAAAGGACTAGATGATAAAAAGAATTTAATTAGGGTTACAGGTCGTTGTAAAATGGTACAGTATGCAAAAACAATATTCAAAAATATCAAATTATTTATTTATAAAATTAAATTATACCTATAAATATAGAAAATTAAATAGGTAAAAGTGTCTGGCAAAATAAAAAATAAGTCTTTGGGGTTGCTACTTTTTCTTGTGCAGTGAGCAATTTTTGTTGTGAACCCGATGTTTCAGGAAAGCAAAACAAAGTTAGCTCACTGCATGGGGAAATATAGCTAACTTGAACACCAAATGGTGATTTCTTTTGCCAAACCCTGTGTAAAATGTGACGTCGCTGTGACGTCGTGATGACACCACCTCCCGGCCGCTTGAATCTTCGCTCCCCAACGCACCCTGAGCTTCTATAAAAGCTGAGGTGCTGGCTGCGCTCGCCCCTTTCATCTGGCGGAACCGGCACCGAGCTAAGTGTCCACTTCTCCTGGACGAACCGGCAGCAGGACCCTCAACAAATTGCAAAGCATTATAAAGATTTAGAATCTTGGTTAGATGAAGTGATTTTAAAACTTTCTGACATTGGAATAGATGTCAGGGCTATCATCTCTGACCAAGGCTCTAATTTCGATAAATACGCTAAAGACGTTAAAAAAATTACAGCAGAAAAACCATATTACTTTTTAAACGGCAAAAAAATTTATTATGTTTTTGATATTCCACACTTAATTAAATGCGTAAGAAATAATCTTCTTACTAACAATTTTAAAATCAACGACAAAGTAATTTCATGGAAATATATAGCGTCATTATATTCACAACAGAAAGAAAATAATCTAAAAATGATTCCGCGCGTAACGGAAAAACACCTACATCCAAATAACTTCCAGAAAATGCGCGTTAAATACGCTGCACAAATATTTAGCTTATCTGTGTCCGCAGCCCTTAAAACATTAATTTTTGCTAAAATTTTACCTGAAGATGCTAAAGCTACCGCTGATTTTATTGAACAGATGAACAATCTATTTGATATTTTAAACTCAAGTACAGTACAATCCAAATACAAATATAAAAATTCCTAGTCATTTAAAAAATATCCGGTAGACGCATTAAAAGAGGCCTTAAAAACATTCAGAAATTTGGTAGCTGTTGATCCACGTAATGGAAAGAATAACACAAACCGAATTAAAACGTTTAAGAACATAGCAATATCGATTCAGGCCATTCTTATGCTAGCCACTGACTTAAAAAATGAAGGCTTTAAAAGTCTGTAACAGATGACGTTTAAATCAAGATTGTCTTGAAAATTTCTTTGGCGCCGTTAGACAGCAAGGAGGAAACTGTAGAGATCCTACACCAATCCAGTTCCAGAGGGCTTTTTCCAAGTTACTTCTTTATAACATGATTAAGAATTCACGATACAGTAACTGCCAAGAGGATATAATTATGTGACTTGCTGGAAAAGGGAAACACTTTTTGTGAACGGCCAAATCAGACAGAAACTAAAACTCCGTCATCTTCTGTAGCTCTAAATGGCGATACTGATTATTGTTTTGATATTCCCACGCAAAACGCATTAAACTATATTTCTAGATATTTATTAATTAAGTGTATAAAAAACACAGTTGCCCAACTCTAGCTAGTGAGATAAAAAAAATACCAGATCTAAATACTTCTAGAATATTTACCCATTTTAAAGCATATAACAAAAGTGCTTCTTTTTACGGTGGGTTGAAAGTCCCACCAGATACTTTCAACAATTACATTCAAAACTTAGAAACCACTTTCTTAGAAGAATTTAAATGTAACCTGATGGAACGGCCAGGGAGTAAATTATACGAACTATTAAAAAGTGTAGAATTTAATCCCCCATGCCCATGCTTTCCGAATGATTATTTATTGAAATGATTTGTCAGATTCAGAATTTTTTCGACTATAAGATTTAATAATAGGGAATTTAGAGAAGGAAAGAAACAAATTGCTCATTATATAAAGTTAAAGCACATGTGAAATAATATTGTACATATACTGTCGACGTATCCTGCGATCAGAAGGAGTATGTGTTGTGTACAAAATAATGATTTATGATGATATATAAAACGATTATTACGATGATATGATAAAAAATCAAAAATAAATTTATTAAAATTAATATACACATACATACACGTACACAGGCTCATGCCTGTTTCGCGGTCGCGGTACATTCACGTGTATTCTAGATGTTTCTACAAATCTCTAGAAAGTTCTAGTAAGCCATGCTTATAATCGATTATTCGATAAACTTCTCGAAAGCTCTAGAAATACGCGTATTTTCACGAAGATTCCACAAAACGAGTACTAAAAATATAGTTGCGAGTGTGCCCGTACCCGTCTTCTAATCGCAGACGACTAACTGTGTATTTAATCAAAACTTTGTTATTAACATTGATAATAATTTGTAAATAAATAAAGATGATTATGATTAAATTGAGTAAAAAAGAGTACTTATTTCAAAAGTTTTTTTTATTTCAATGGGTAATTTCACACACATTATGCGTTGTATGTTAGACCTGCCTACCTACCACTTACTTATGTGCATATTTTAGATAATCGTGTTGTTTACTCATAAAATTTGATTCCTTGAAATTTTTAGTTTAAATTATAATTGCTTAAGTAAGCGGCGGTAGCCCAGTGGTGTACGTAACGGATTGCCGAGACGATGGTCTCGGGTTCGATCCCCAGGTACCTCGGGCACACACCTCTGACTTTTCGAAGTTATGTGTGTATTAAAAATGTTAATTATCGCTCGCTTAATAATGTGCCCGGTAGATGGCAATAGGCTCGCCCCCTATTACATTGGGACCGAAACATATCTGGCGAAGTGTGGGTGTGTAATACACCTCTGCCTACCCCTTCGGGGATAAAAGGCGTGAAGATATGTGCTTAAGTAAGTAAGTACTTACATACCTAGACTTGCAATTTACTAATAGCCTGAGTAATAAGGTGCAGTTACTTATTTATACTTACCTAGCGAAAAGACGAAAAATACTTCCTAAGAATTCGTCAAGCCAACTTGAAGTAAGTCATCAAAAATATCACTAACCATTAAACAAGGATATATCTAGGTTTGTTTTAATTAAGTAAAATTTACCGTGTAACCATACGCATCAAACATAGGATAATTATTTATTATGACGTGGTCAAGTAGGTAGATAGATGATGAATAAATATTATAGTAGCAGCGGCAAGTCGACAACCCTAGCGCGATAGCTAGTGCGTCACTCCGCGCTAGACAGAGACAGCGTTATGTGTTAGAAAAGAGCGGGAACGATTAGGTGAATATTGCAGTAGGCACTGAGTGCTTAAGCGAGCTGAATTGCACTTTGTTGCTTAGTAGCAAGAGTTGCAATTTCTTTAAATTGGTTTGCGAAGTGGTGCTTCTGTACGTAAGTACCTGTTTATTCTGTGATACAGGCGTAAGTCTATAAAAAAAACTATTTTATGACATAATGATATTGGGAATAACAAGAAGTCAATAAGACATTTTAGAAAAGTGTTTTCACATACATACATACATAGACTCACGCCTGTTTCCCGGAGGGGTAGGCAGAGACTACGGAACGCCATTTGCAACGATCCTGACACATCTCTCTTGCTTCATTCACTCCCATCAGATTCCTCATGCATGCTCTTCTGTTCAGGGTGCTTCAAACTAGTCCTGTTTTTAGGATGTCTCCAATCTGGTCAGAGAACGTCCGCCTAGGTCTTCCCCTTCGTCCTGTCCCTTCCACACTTGCCTTATATATCTGCTTGGTCAGTCTTTCATCATCCATCCTCTCCACGTGCCCAAACCATCTTAGCATGCCTTTCTCGATGCTTGTCACTACATCTTCTTTTACCCCACAACACTCTCTTATCACACAATTCTTTACTCTGTCAGTCAAAGAAACACCACACATACTTCGCAGTGCTCTCATTTCTACATCATTTATTCTACTTTCATGACTCTTCTGCCATACCCAACTATCACTACCATACATAAGAGTAGGTACTAACACCCCTCTATGGACAGCCAAACGTGCCTTTTTGAACACGTTTTGGCTATTCATAAACGCCTTCAGAGCTCCATTCACTCTATTACCTGCATTAACTCTTCTTTCAATATCTTCTACATTCTTACCATCTCTTGTAAACAGCGTACCTAAATATACAAACTCATTCACTTGATCTACTCGCTGTCCATCGATCATAACATTACAAGCCATAACGCATTCCTCCTTTTCCAAAACCATAACTTTCGTTTTACTTACATTCACTTTCATTCCTTTCCTCTCTAACGCACCATGCATGATTGTTACCATCTCCTGCAACTCCTCCGCTGAAGACGCAAGTATAACCTGATCATCAGCATAAAGGAGGCATTTGACAAGTAACTCATTCATCCTTAATCCACAGTCACTATTTTTCAAATCTTGCAAACAACTGTCCATGAAGAGGTTGAACGGCGACGCTACACATCCCTGTCTAACACCTGTCTCGATGGTAAACCAATCCGTGTACGACCCATTTATCCTCACACAAACTCTAGAATCTTCATAAAGGGATTTCAGAGCTCGTATGAGGCTGCTGTTCACCCCATACATCGACAGTACCGACCACATTTCATTCCTCACCACTTTATCGTAAGCCTTTTCCAAATCCACGAATGCGCAGTAGACCTTTTGACCTTTGACCAAGAATTTTTCGGCTACGCACCGCAAGGAAAAGACTTGATCCGTGCACCCCATACCCTTTCGGAATCCTGCTTGTACATCCCATATTTTTTTGTCGGTTACTTCCATAACTCTTTCAATCAGTACCTTAGCATACAATTTGCCAACAATGCTGAGAAGGCTAATGCCTCTATAGTTCTTGCAGTCTTGTTGCGAGCCTTTTCCCTTATAAAGAGGCACAACCACCGCTGTGGCCCAGTCATCAGGTACTCGGCCGGTGCTCCAGCACAAGTTAAATAAGCGCTGCAGCTGACCAACTATGATGCCCTGTCCAGCCTTCAGCATTTCAACTGTAATCCTATCATATCCTGCAGCCGTACCTAATTTCATACTTTCCAATGCCTTCACAATCTCAACCACACCAATATCGCTTTCATCGTTGCTATTATTACCATTCATTTCGTCGATCGATGTCTCTATCGCCGTTCTTTCAAATAGACCTTCAAAGTACTCCTTCCATCTCTTCAGCACGCATGATTCACCATTCAGTATCTTTCCATTCTTGTCTCTGATTGACGTGTATTCTGAGGATTGAGTTTTTCCTCGAACTGCACGAACAGATTTCCAGTGTTTTCAAATGCTGCAATAAACGTCAGATGATTTAAATAAAAAAAAAAACATTCATTGCTAAATCAAAATTCTATCCTAATAGACTTATCTACTTTGAAAAATATGCTACATAGAGATAAAAAATATTACAATATAATAGTGACGCTCAAATAAAATTCTAACCATAGTGATAGGCAATAAAATTAACAACAGTTGCGTACATGAGGTCAAGACGCATTAGCATATAATTTATTTTATTTTTAGAATAAAATTATAATCACACATTTACAGAGCAGTGACCGAGTTACATCTTTATAGAAAAATATAATTGCTTTGTTAAATTGTCTGTTTGTACGACTTTCCGGAATAGTAGCATTAATGGCGTCGGGAGACATGACATTGTAAGGACGCTACATATATTTTAGAAAAAATATTAAATTACCGTGTAATAAATAAATGTTTATTTCTACTTAAATATTTTCTTGTTGCCTCACCCAAATAATTACATGATATGTACCTAACATATCATGACAAAAAAGAAGTTAATTATTGCTCGCTTAATAATGTGCCCGGCAGTATAGCAATGGGCTCGCCCACGGAAGAGAATTGTTTTTTCTGTTCTGAGGACTCGCCCCCTATTACACTGGGATCGAAACGTAACTGGTGAAGTGTGGGCGTGTAATACACATATCTGCCTACCGCTTCGGTGATAGTAACGTGAAGTTATGTTATGTTATAAATGATATCCCAGTAGCAGCATATATTTTTAACTGACTTCAAAAAAACGAGTAGGTTCTCAATTCGTCGGAATCTTTTTTTTTATGTATTTTTTTTATGTTAATAGGCGGCAAACGAGCAGACGGATTGCCTGATGGTAAGCATTTACCGCCGCCCATGGACACAAGCAACACCACAGGAGTAACAAGTGCGTTGCCACCCCTTGGGGTTGGGAATGGAGATAGGATGAGGAGCGGGATGAGGAAGAAGGAATAGGGGATAGTGCCTCCGGCACTCTCACTCACCGAACGAAACGCAACAGTTAAGGTACCGTTACTTGATGTCGATTTTCTGTGAGAGGGTAGTACTTCCTCGGTCGAGCCGCCCCATTCACGCTGAAATCAGCAAGGCTCTACTACCTATATGTATGTTCCCCAATTTCTCTAAGAGGTCCGGACCAATTTCGAAAATTCTTGTTTTGATTGAAAGAGTATACCTCCTTGTTGGTCCCATGATCATCAGGTCAGGATCTGATCATGGAATCCTGTAAAAATCGAAGGAACTCTTCAAATTTTATAAGTACACTTGAAGCGATTTGACGATAACAACGTAATGCTGTCGAGTTTGGGCTCATTTGAGTCGTCTTTAAATATATTATACTTTCATGCTGGATGAGTTCCATAGTCAGATGATAGAGCTGGAAGGTAACCATGAGATCTTTGTGATACAACAACCCAATCTCATCGAGTTTAGGTTAGTTTGATTCGTCTTTACATGGACTTTGGTACTGGATGTTTTCCAGGGTCTGATGATGGAGCAGGAAGGTGGTCATGGGATCTTTGTAATACAAAGGCGCAATCCCATTAAGTTTGGGCTCGGTTGATTCGTCTATACATGGACTTTAGTGCTGAATGTTTACCAAACTCTGATGACGGAGCAGGAAGGTGGCCGTGGGATATTTGTAATACAATAAAGCAATCTTATCGAGTTTAGGCTCGTTTGTTTTGTCTTGGCAAACACTTTGGTATTGGATGATTGCCGGGATCTGATGATGGAACTGAAACGAACGTATTTAGGCTAGTTAGTTGAAAACAAAAAAAATACATGAAATTGCCAGAAAGGTACAGGTCTACATTTCAGAATTGAGGCACGTAAGGAAGGCCTCCCCATCATTTACCACCTACACTATCCTATGTACCTACTTACCACCTATTACTATTTTTTATCAGTATACTTTTAAAAAGCAAAAAATAAAAATTATTTTTAAATAAAAAAAAACCGACTTCAAAAAACATTAAGACTAACATTTTTGCAAACATTAAACATTTTTGCTCCAAAACCATTTTTTTTATGGTAATAGGCGGCAAACGAGCAGACGGGTTGCCTGATGGTAAGCAATTACAAGTCGGTTTTTTTATTTAAAAATAATTTTTATCTCATGTTAAAGTATTCCGTAACATACTTTGTATCATCATACAACAAGCTGCATATGTAAGAATCGAGCTGCTTGATTTTTGAGCAATTAAAACACAAGCTTTGTCCATCCACGAATGCTGTTCCAAATTAAGTTTAATCATCCTTTTTATCCGTTGTTTGTAAGGGGAAATAATATCGACGTACTGTTGCAATAGTTCTCTTGCTATGTACCTACTTGTATTATTCTGTGAATGGTAGCGACGGTTGCTATTTACAGAGGGGATGAGCAAAGGAAGATATTCCTATTCATAGAGGGCGAGGCTAGTTTAACCAAATTCCCTCTTTGCTTTAGGTTGAAAACGCACGAACTTCGCCTAGTTGGCATCCTTGGCATCTAAGAACTGTGATTAGTTGTTATCCATCGAGCGGGACATTGTTTTATAAACTGGCAGCTATGACCGCACTTTTTTATTTAACGGTTTCTTACTGATCCTGTGAAACTGACGGGAAGTCTTAGTTCACCCCTACGATCCCCAAGGAACATACATGCCAAATTTCAGCTAGTTGCGCCCGATAGTTTTCGCCTATATAACTATCGCGTCAATCAGTCAGTAACGGAAGGATTTTATAAACGTAGATATCGTCTACTGCAAATGTATTAATTATGAGACCTTTACTGTAAGTTTGTTATAGTAAAATCTTTGTATTAATTTTTCTGCTTATGGATTTCTTATTCAGTTCATCATGCTAAAATATGGAATCACGGTAAAATATTGGCCGGCCGGTTGGCGCAGTGGGAGTGTAAGCGACTGCTACGCTACTACTACGGTCGCGGGTTCGATTCCCGTTCAAGTCAAACATTTGTGTGCATGAACATGGATGTTTGTTTAGGTAGTATACATAGAAACACCCAGTGTTTCTATGTATAATATGTATTTACAAAAAGAAAAGTATATAATATGTATGTTTATCCATTATCTAGTACCCATAGTTCAAGCTCTGCTTAGTTTGGGACTAGATGGTGATGTGTGTATGTGGTAGAATATTATTATTATTCTCTTTATTAATTATTATTCACATAATCGAATTTTACATGATTAAACCTTAGCTTAAAACAATAAATTTAACTACATAAAATAGGATCATGGAAACCAACCGGTGTCGGGTACAGGGACCAAGCCACCGGTGGTTAGGGCCTCAGAGAAAGGAACTTCCTCACAATGCGTGCCGTATCGAGAAGGACCGCCTTCTGAATCAAAGCCTTGATCCAGCTGCCCAGTGCGAGCCTCTTTAGATGTTGGTCGAGGCTCTTGGCGATCAATCCATTCACTGAAACGACAATCGGAACAATGATTGCTGAATCTACATCCCACATGTCGACAATCTCGTGAGCTACATCCAAATATTTAATCTGTTTATCATTTTCCGACTTCACGAGATTACCGTCATGTGGTATGGTGATATCAACAATCATTGCGAGACGCTCTGCTCGGTATATCACTACAATATCAGGCTTATTGGCTACAATAGTCCTGTCTGTAATGATAGACCGATCGCAGTACAACAATGCACGACCATTTTCGAGAACTGGGTCGGGAACATATCTGTAGTACGTTACCTCTGAACCAATGAGATTATATTTAAGGGCTAGTTGCTGATGGACAATCCTAGCCACTTGGTTATGTCTGTGCAAATACTGACTCAAACAACCGGACACAATATTCCTGAGAAATTCCCCGGGCTGGTGACACGCCCGACATATGTCAACCGTACCGTCCCTCAGGATAAACTTGCGGTGGTTATTTTTCATGATAACTTCATCCATAATTGCACAGACAAAACCTTCGGTTTCCCTGAAGAGATCACCGAAGCGCAGCCAGGATACTGATGCTTTAAAATCTATATCTGGCCCGTGCAAGGCTTTATAGAAGCGTCCATGTAGCTCCTTGCCCTTCCATCCCTTCACTCCAGTCCTCAATGCTAAGCACTGCAGGTTTGTGCCAGTTCTCTTTAGCCAGAGCGAGCGGGGTAAGTCCAGTATCTACTGCAACCACATCTCGGTGCATATCCACACTCATTTTCAGAAAATATTCTCTGAGGTTATACAGCTCGCGGTTATGGAGGGTCGTAAGAAACAAAAACCCTCGACCACCATATTTCCGCGGGATGTATAGTTTCATTACCGACGAGCGTGGATGATGCATCCGAGATGCAGTCAGCATTGAACGGACTTTTCTGTCCAGGACGTCAAGTTCAGTCTGAGTCCACCTGATTAGGTATGCCGAAGGAATACATAAGAACTGGCATAGGCCATCCGTTGCAGGCCGGTACCTTGCTACCACCTGATAAAAGACTATTCAGTACTTTTTTCAGGCAGCCAAGGAAACGAACCTGCAGCGACCGCTTCATTTTTTATTAATATGCTAAATATGATGCACGAAATCTAGCTGGTTTGGAAAGTCAACGAGACCGGGGTAGTTTTAGTGAGCAGGTAGTAGAGCCTAGCTGATTTCAGCATGAATGGGCCGGCTCGACCGGGGAAGTACTACCCTCTCACAGAAAATCGACGTAAAGTAACAGTACCTGAACTGTTGCGTTTCGTTCGGTGAGTGAGAGTGCCGGAGGCCCTATCCCCTATTCCTTCTCCCTCATCCCACTCCTTATCCTATCTCTTTTCCCAACCCCAAGGGGCGGCAACGCACTTGTGTCTCCTGTGGTGTGGTCCCATGGGTGGCGGTAATTGCTTACCATCAGGCGATCCGTCTGGTCGTTTGCCGCCTTATACTATAAAAAAAAGGTCCTGTTCGCTATGAGAGTCCCATATAATACCTCCTTCGGCAGCCTAAACTCGAATCACTTACACCCAAAGGCGGAGCACACAGGCTGCTAAATAGTTTCCACCCTGACGGTAAAAAATACAGTGAACACTATTACACGTGTTAATATCGATATTAAAAAACAATAAGATAATGATGACAGAACGATAAATACAATATGAGCATTCATGACATGGGTTAAATGCTCTATTTAACATTATTATCATTTAAATATATAAAATTCTTACGTTACTGTCTGACTGAACATAGGCCGAAATTTACGCTTTACAGTGGACGCGTACAAATTAAAATATAATTGTAGGCGTACCGACGGGCATTTTCTAGTAATACATAAACAAATGAGAGCATTCAACCTAATTTTAATAATCATAATGAATATTCAATCATATTATAATAATTGTATATGAATGTACTTTTAACTAATCAAACGTATATAAATATAAGATCGTTGAATCATTTGTTAACAGTGCTCCACCGACGGTCAAACAATCATCAAATAAGTGTCATTAAAAACTTTTGTCACCAGGCTTTGATTATCACGAAATGGCACCAGTTCCTCAAGAACAAACCTTAGCTGGTCAGGAAGTACCAAGCACAGAACATATATATACAGAAATCAAAGATGATGCAATTATACAATATCTGATATGACTATATATAACAATTCATATCTGGTATGTTGGGCATGTATCCGCAATCCAGCAATGTGAAGGAATTTAGACATACTGTATAATAAGGTAAGTCAATCTATAAAAGTAGTCTTGGTCTAGGTACCTCTCCAACGGAAAAAGAATATAGTGTTCGTCCATCATTTTATACTCATAGTACACGTTCTGCTTAATGTGGGCCTAGATGGTGTTGTACATATGTGGAAAGAAAAGCTCAAGTTTTGCTTTATCAACAAATGCTTGTGCCTAGTTTAGGTATTCTCTCCATCCGTTGTTTGATTGTTTGTGGCCATACGAATTTAATCTACTATCCATCAGTCACATCAATAAAAAATATCTCAATGGTTTTTGCGTGTACGTCAAAATACCTCAATAACATAATTGGATAATATTTAATAGTTTTAATTTTGGGATACCTTATTATCTCCACACACAAAATTAAACATTAATATCGTTCCATTGTGAAGTCAAAGAAGTAAAAGTACGTTCACGTTTTCTATTTTTGTATAGGGATGCCTGCAAGCACAATTCCATCTTAGTGCTCTGACGCTCCTAGCCAACCTCACCTGTCTATGATGCAATGCAACTCCCTGATCAGCGAATCAGGCTCTGGTTCTTTTTCGACACCTGTATCTCAAACCCTAAAGTTAAAATCTTGAACTAGTGAGATCTTCCCAAAATTTGAAATGGGGCATGTATGTTCCTTGGGGACCGCAGGGATATTGCCCCTAATTCCTATGCGGTATCCAAAGAATTGACATCAAGAAACGGCTTAATTATGAAATACTAGAGGACGCCAGCAGCTACGCCTGCATTTTTTTTAATTTACCCGTTTTGACCGATCCCGTGGGAATTTCGGGAAATCCCTTCTTAGTGCACCTCTACGGTCCCCAAAGAACATACATGCCAAATTTCAGCTTTCTGCGCCCAATAGTTTCGGCTGTAGCGTGTCTGTCAGTCAGTCAGTAACGCAAGGATTTTATTATATTAAGATTGGACGCAAGAAGCTGAAATTTAGCATGTGTTAATCATACCCCTACGCTCTCCAAGGAATATAGTATGTTCCGTGGGGCACTAAGAAGGAATTTCCCAAAATTCCCATTGGATCGGGTAAAATTTCGAGCGTAGCTGCGGGCATCCTCTAGTATTATATAAAATGTGGTGTTAGAAAACTCCCTTACTTATGCTTACTCATTAACGATGATTGATAATTTAAATTATTAATTATCTTCTCTCAGATACTGACGGGAATAGCAACACCATGAGGCTAACTGAGGAAGTTGTATTCTTCGACGACGCGAGGCGACCGCTTTGGTTCGTATACAGCGGGCTGGGCTCGCAATGGACTGGAATGGGAACGCAACTCATGCGTATACCCATATTCGCTGCCGCCATAGAACGGTACGCATATTTTACGCTAATATTTTGTCTCTGGTCTTAAGTGATATCAAAGGCAATATTCATCAGCCAAATCCTCCTAGCGTTATCCCAGTCATAGCCCGGGGTCCGCTTAGAAATCCAACCCGATATGACTGAATATTAGGTTTTCCACTGAGCAACTGTCTGACCCCCGCAATCCAAAGGAATAGCGATATTCCATGGTTAAGACTAGTGTCAGTTTATTCAAAGGTACTGACTACCTATAACGACTGTCAAAGATCTTTGTGAAAGCCAAGACCGTCGGCTTAACGTGCTCTCCGGACCGGGGCAATCGATAATTAACGTCAGAGGCAGTGCTAATATTTTTAATTCAATTTCATTGTTTTACTTACAGGTGCCGCAAAGCTCTGGAACCTAAAGGACTGGACATTGTTGATATAACTACATCAACTAATAAAACAATGTTTGACAACATTCTGCATTCATTTGTGGCAATAGCTGCTATTCAAATGACGACTGACCGACGTTCTTCAGGAAATGGGTTTGGTGCCCGACAGTATAATAGGTATGTTATGATCTATATATATATATATATGAAAGTATACTGCAAAGGTACTTCTTCGTTCTTTATCAAATATTATCGGTTTGGACTTATAAAGTGGAAAGAGTAAATTACAAGCATATTTGTTATTTCTTTAGCAATTATTAATTAACTCTTCATATAATTTAATAAATAAACCTTTATTTGCATAAATGTTAACATCAAAAATATATGAAGCCTCTGACTTCTGAGCTAGGTATTGGCTACCTGTGTTACAGAAGTCAGTGCCTTCTCACATGTAAGGACACAAGAAATATTTCATGCTAGCAGCACACTTATGCTAATACTAGAGGCCGCCAGCAGCTACGCCTGCATTTTTTTTTAATTTACCCCTTTTGGCCGATCCCATGGGAATTTCGGGAAATCCCTTCTTAGTGCAACATACATGCCAAATTTCAGCTTCCTGCGCCCAATAGTTTCGGCTGTAGCGTGTCTGTCAGTCAGTCAGTAACGCAAGGATTTTATATATTAAAATTACAAAGCAATTGCTAATTTTAAATACACATACACTTCATAAGGTAACTATCATTATTACTATAAACTATATTCTAGCAAACATTCTGTTTCATCGTAGTCTAAACTTAACAGCCGGTTCTTAAATTTAGACTTAAATTCCTGGTATTTTAGATGGTAAAAGTTAATTCTTTTGTTTATCTTATTATAGAGACGAGGGGCCATAAACATTTGTTGCCGTCTTGCAGATGCAGTGCGATATCTACCTAACATACAAATGTTTGTTTTTGTGCGTTTTGTGCTGTCAGTGTCGGGTACATAAGGTATTGACTTATGGTGTTTAGCAACTAGCTGAAAAATATATAGCTGCCTGACAGATAAAACTTGGCACTCTTTATACAGAGAGCTAGTAGGATATCGATATGGTTTACATATCATGACCTTTAGAATGCATCTCTGTGCTCTCTCAAGTTGAATCATGTACCACTTACAGGCACCACCCCATATTTGAATACACTATGCAAGAATGGATTGGGCTACGTACGTACGCAGTAGCCAAAAGTCGGCAACAAACCTAAGTTTTTTTTTTAAATACAAGTTAGTTTTCTTAGTTAGTTGCCGAAACTATTGGGCGCAGGCTGAAATTTGGCATGTATGTTCCTTGGGGACCGTAGGGGTGCACTAATAAGGGATTTCCCGAAATTCCCACGGGATCGGCCAAAACGGGTAAATTTAAAATAAATGCAGGCGTAGCTGCTGGCGTCCTCTAGTTCTATTATATCTGGTTAGACCAGTAAGCGGACCTCGGGCTCTAAGACTTGTAAGTCTTGAATGCAGTCGAGATAACGCTAGGGTGATGATGATGAGGCAGAGAGTCCGCATGAACAGGGTTTTAATCAAATTTAAATGGCGTTGGCGTATTGCCTTTTAAAAACAAGAATTTAATCACAGCTTGATACAAAATTTTCCATTTTCACAAAAAACACTCACATCGACTCAATCTGTCAAACAGCAACTACTTGTACAAAATAGCTGTAATAATGGTGGGTAACTGCCACAAGAAGTAAAATTATATCCACAATACTTGTACTTAGTAATTGATTTTTTTCACATTTGTTAAATTTAGGCCACACAAATGCAAAATAACCATAAATATGATGACAATTATTCAATTTGCAATTACTATCACGACATTGCATTCGGTTATGTAACATTTTGTGCCAAACAAAGTTTTATTTTCGACGTCACATTTTTAGATTTTAAATTGCCTCATTGATTTATACTGTTACATAAAAATAACTACGTTAAAAAACCGACACTAAAAACTAAAAAATATTAATTAAATACTACCTTTATTTAACCTATATGATTTAATAATAATTCATATGGGTTGGAATGTGGTGTGCGGTAAGGAGGGTTAAGCTCGCCTACGCTTTTCAACCTGTATATCAACGAACTTGTTGGGACGCTAAACAGTACGCGATTAGGGTGTCATATCGAAGGAGTGTGTTTGAATAACGTTAATTATACTGATGATATGGTGCTGCTAAGCGCCTCAGTGTGTGGACTCCGCAGTCTCCTTAAAATTATGTTCTGAATATGCAAATCTTCATGGTCTTGTATATAACGTAGTAAATACGGAATTCATGGTCGTTGCGGCGGCAAAGGGGCAGATGGAAATCTTTCCAACTATATCGATAAACGGTATCCCTTTGAAGAGGGTATATAGTTTTAAATATCTGGGGCACCTGCTTGTTTGTAGTCTCAAAGACGAGGATGATATTGAATAAGAGCGAAGGGCGCTGTCGATAAGAGCTAACACGATTGCTTGAAGGTTTGCACGTTGTTCAGCAGATGTCAAAGTTACACTGTTTTGTGCACATCGTTTTACACGTGCAGCCTTTGGTCTCACTATACAAAGCGAGCTTACAGCGCCCTTCGCGTTCAATATAACAATGCATTCAGGCTGCTGATGGGGTTGCCCCCTTTCTGTAGTGCATCGGGGATGTTCGCTGAAGCCAGAGTCGATTGCTTTTATGCAACGATGAGGAAGAGGCCGAAGAGGTGCGGATCTTTGGTCCGCCGCGTGCGGGGCAGCTCCAACAGTATCCTTAGAATGATAGCGAGCAGGCTTGACTGCATATACGTCAACAATTGTTGCAAGTTTTCCGCCTCATCGGTGGAAACCTTTTAATTTTATGTGCTATGATTTTATATTACTAACATAGTTTTGAGCAAACATTGTTACTAACCTTTGAGTCTTAGTTACTTTAATAAATATTTATTATATATTATTATATTCATTGATAAGGTATCAGTTATCTGTGTTAGATTTTTTTGATTAATGTATAGACTTTCAATTGCACTATTTAACTGTTGTTAATTCACATTAATTTTGTTTACTATTGCCTTTATAGAATAAAGGGTAGAATTTGTAGTTAGAATATTTTCCTTCGCTTATGCTCACTGATAGAAATTAGTGAAGAAAAATATTCTAACTACAAATTTTACCCTTTATTCTATAAAAGGAATTAGTAAAAAAAATGAATGTGAATAGGCGGGTCCACACAGACCGAGCAGCCTCGCGAGGAAAATGCTTCGCGAGGCTGTTCGGCCTGTGTGGACGTGGCTCGGTCGAGGACAACGCATGTGCCGCCGCGGCCGAGCTTACCGTGCGCCCGAGCTACCGAATTAGACACGTCCACACAGAGCGCGCAGCCTCGCGAGGAATTGGCGCGCGAGGCTGCGCGCTCTGTGTAGACGTGCCCCGGCCGAGGCAAGCGCGTGTACCGCCGCGGGCGAGCGACCGAGCGGCCGAGCCATCGAGTTCGGTTTTTTGTTTTGCCGCGGTGTGGACGCTGTTTCGTGCCTCGCTCGAACATAGTAATCCCTACTAATAATATAAATTCGAAAGTATGTATGTATGTTGTGCATTTTTTTTATAGACTCACATCTGTATCCCCGAAGGGATAGGCAGAGGTGTAATATTTTTACATCCAAATTTCGCCATGAAATGTTTAAGTCCCACATAATAGGGGACGAGCCTATTGCCATTACCGGGCACATCAGCAGACACCGTACTGCTTCTGAGAATTCAGGAAAACTCAGTAACACTTTTGCCCGACCCCGGAATCGAACCTGGGACCTCCGATCAGCAGTCGCATACGCTATCCACTGGTCACTGGATCACCGAGGATATCTACATTCATCATAACAATCTCATCTTTGACGTAATTTATTGTACCAATAATAATCCTTCAGTCTGCTACGATTACAGTATCCTTGCCTACAGACATTAATTTCCCATAATTCATTCTATATTTTTTCCATGTCTACCTATTCCTCATCCTTTAGGTATAACAATAATCGACGACTGGTTGGCATAGCGGGAGTGTAAGCGACTGCAACGCCGAAGGTCGCGGGTTAGATTCCCGCTCAAGTCAAACATTTGTGTGCATGAATATGAATGTTTGTCTTGGTCAGGGTGTTTCTATGTATATATTCAAAAAAAAGTAAGTATAAGTAAATATGTATGTTTGCTTAAGGCCCATTATTACCATTGTCTAGTACCCAAAGTAGGTACAGCAATTGGCGTCAGTCAGGCAGCCGGCTAGTAAAAACACATGCCACAACCCTATTGCAGTATGACCATTTCCAAGTACTATATTTATAAACAAAATTTAAAAATAAGAGAGAGGAGAGACCAACGATCTCACATTGATACGTAGACCGATAGATGGCAAAAGAACCACAGAGTACCTTTTTATATAGGAGGATAGAGACGTCACTCAAGCTATTAGCGCTACCTGGCGGTCGTTTCAAGCATTTTTTAACTATAGTAGGTACTTTATTAGATATTATTAGACAAATTAATTTTATTATGTGGTTCAATTACAAATACATCCCTAAGTGATAGCATGTACATCCATAAGCGAAAACCATGGTTTTCGCTTATGGATGTACATGCTACTGAACTGAAGTGTGTAACTGCGTACTGTAAAATTATATAAAATAAAACATTGGTTTAATAGCACCCTTTATTTTTCAAACGTTTTTTACAATATTCATAACATTTTTGTTGCATCTGAGATTTTTCATCATAGTCAATTCTGGACCCAGTTAAAACTTTATTGATGACTTTACACCAAGTAAAAATAAATAAGTTGGTGCATATTTCTTCAAAATGTTTGAGACTTTTTTATTCAAGATGCGTAAGTTCCTAATGCAGCCCTTCTGCGTGACTCCACGCATCCGGTGCAGCATATTCATCTCATTGACACGCAGGCTGTGCGATACAATCGCTGGCAGCTATAGTTCGGATAAAAACCTGTGTTGCACATTTTACTTTCACGTTTGATATTTTCTTTGAATTCACATGATATATTATTTTTGGCATTAAGCAAAGTCCTTGATATGCAGGATTTTCACTTTACAGAAGCATAGTCGGTTTCCTTTTGCTAAATTTTCTTGCCCATCATTAATTACTTTAAAATTTTTTTTTATTATTTTCTCAAATTGATCAAATATATTGTCATTGAAGTCGGGTGTAAGGGAAGCTGTTCGAATCATTCGGCTAAGTGTTATTAGTGCTGGTGATACAAAAACCTTTCTGAGCACGCTCTCGGACCCTATTTCTAATAGGTCACCACTTTCTCGCCTGTTTTAAACAGTCTGCCCATTTTTCATTTACCAATCTTCCTGATACTGTAGCATAGTGAAAATCATTGCATATATACATTCAATGTCTTTAAAAGAAATGGGTTTTCCCATAGCTTTAATCATCATCATCATCCTCCTAGTTATCAACCTAGGATCCGCTTACTCCTCTAACCGGATTTGGCTGAATATGAGTTTTTCCACAGAGCGACTGCCTGTCTGTCCTCCGCAACACAAAGGGATAGCACTATTCCATGGTTTAGACTAGTGACAGTTTATTTTGAAGGTACTGATTCCTTAAAATGACTGCCCATTACTTTAAGTGTAGTATTGTATGTAGTATTACTACTTTATGGTATGACAGCTGCTCATCGTTTGAAAATCAGGAAATTAAGAAACATTATCATTTAAATGTTATTTTCAAAATAAAAATTGCTTTTTACAGATATTTTTATGGAGAAAATTTAGAAATAAATATTATAAGAATAATTAAACGTGAGAATAAGTGATTATGCAAAAAAGTGAGTTTTACTGCCATCTAGCGCTCATTTATCTAAATAAATGAGGTTCTATTCAACTTTGTTCTAAGTTTTAAAACCATGAAATGTACTATTTCACTCTAATTCACAAGTCGACAATTTGATACATGCGTTCTGAATTCAAACTTTATGACAACTACAATTTTGTTTTTTCCTACGGTGCCGAGGCTGCCGCGCTCTAGGCCGCGTTCACATTTATCTGATGTAATCTGTCGTGACGGCGTCTGTCGTGTCGCGACAGACCATATCCCGGTCTGCGACAGAGAAGGGGGTATGGTGGGGGGTTGTACAGCGCGAATTAAGAGATTGGACTAAGATTAATTGTAAACAAAAAATACTTTATTTAATTATAACAGCTTAACAGTATATTTAAAATATAAAATAGTAATCGCTAATGTTAGATCTACAAAGGTATTTATAATAAATTAATGCTAAGATGACAATAAGATTATCTAGATAATTTGGTGAGGATAGATGTGCTGACGAAGCTAACATTGCTGGGTTCCGTACAGTTAACTCGCGCGACACAACTCGTCAGACTAATGTGGACGCGCCACTGTCTGTCGTAAAGCGTCAGACGCGCGTATGCAATTGTGCGCAATGGACGACGAACTAATTGACTTCCTTTTTATAATATTATTCTTATACAGTACCTATAGATGAGCTAATTGAATACGAAATAATATAATCCTATGTAAATAATTTATGGATATAATTGGATATCTACTTAATCTGAATCGGATAATTCATCAAAAACATTGCGAAAGTGTGAACTCTACGAGAGTCAAGACAGAACTGATTTAAAATCGCCTCAGATCGCGACAGACGGCGACAGAAAAATGTGAACGGTAAGTAATTACGACAGAGACCGTCACGAGAGATCACGTCAGATAAATGTGAACGCAGCTTTATTCTATGGCCTCGCTCGTTCGGGGACCGTTTCCTCGCGCGGCAAATGCCTCGCGAGGCTGCTCGCTCTGTGTGGACCCGCCTAATTAACAACAATTGTATATAATTGGAGGGTCCGTGAGCGGGAGGTAATTTAAACACACTAACACTTTTCACAAACTTTACTTTATTGTCACTAGAGGGCACTTTTACTAGTTATAATATTATTTACAATGTTTTTGAGGATCGCACTGACCATAGACTAATATATTATACCTGCACTGACAGCTACAATTCGTCTCCTATATATACCCCGAGTGTGAACGAAACCATAGCGCGATCTAATTTGCATGGTAGTGTCATCTATCGAGTTAAAAAACAACAACTTTGGGTTCGTATCATGGTTGACAAGTTTGACACGAAATATTTTCTTAATTGATATAAAACCTACATATCTACTTATAGATATGTAACCTACATACATTAACAACAATTAAATAGTGTAATTGAAAGTCTATACATTAATCACAAAAATCTAACACAGATAACTGATACCGTATCAATTAATATTATAATATACAGGGTGATTTGTAATTGCTCGTATTCCCTTCTGTGATTTGGGCCTGTGGTGATTCTAGGGCCAAAATGGAGTATTTTTACTCCCTACATATGCGGGTCCAAAATGCACCATTTTGGAATAAAACGGTTTTTAAGATATTTTTGAGAAAATTCCAAATTTTTGTTATAAACATCTTGTAAAAAAATTATTTTGACTATTCTTGGTGGCAAATTGGGTCTTATTTAATGGAAAATTAAATGGCCCATCTTTTAAATTAAAATAAACCTACTAGCTCAACGTGTAATTTGAAAATAGAGCCAATAAACACGCAAAAAATGTTCGAATAAAATAAAATTACGCCACAAAAATGCAATTATTTGAAAAATATAATATGTGGCATGTTATGTAAAGTATTGCAATAACTTCCTGGTATTACCTGCTATCCAAAAAGGTATAACAGTCTTAGACAATTGGTGCAAATTTCGAGTAATGGCCACTTTTGTTAAAAAAAAGTGCTTCTGGATGACTCACTCGCCAAAACATTTTTTCCTGTATTTATTCTTAAGCTCTGCAATCAGCAGTGATTTACTAGTAGGGAGACCAACCTAGCAATACTTTTGGACCCCCATATGTAGGGGGGAAAAATACTCCATTTTGGCCCTAAAATCACCTCCACGAAGTTGTAAAAATTAAACTGGGAGGGATTGTATAGGGTAGAAGTTTGTACGGCACAAATTTATCTCTTGGAAGTAAGCACGCATGCGCTGTTAATTGAGTGCTGCGCATGTGCTATCGCATATCTGTCAGTACTGTCACGTCATACATAATGTCATATTGTGCACGTTGATTAAATTGTTCGCATATCTATACTAATATAATATAATAAAGCGGAAGAGTTTGTTTGTTTGAACGCGCTAAGTTAGCAGCAGTCGGATTTTAAAAATTGTTATTGCCTGTGATAGCCCAATTATTCCGAAAGGCTTATAGGCTATACAAAATTACGCCACAACTTTTAGGGGCCAGACAAAAATAATAAAATGGTCAAACGAGAAGGGGGAGGTTTGGTTCAAAGGGCTAAACGAATAGGATACAATCTAAATGGGTATCGTTTTCGAGATTTTCGGGACGCTGATTAATAATATGAAATTTATTTCGTGATCAAAGATGGCGGATGGGAAATCAAAGATGGTGGATGGGCAAATTTTAAAAAGTTAATATTGGTATCATCTGCGATGTTAAAAGGTATGGAGAATCCAAATACAACATCTGTTTCGTGATTCAAGATGGTGGATGGGAACAATTAAAAAATCAATATGGGTATCGTCTCTGATGATTTAAGGGATGGAGAATCCCAATACAACATTTATTTCGTGATCAAAGATGGCGGATAGGAAATCAAAGATGGCGGACGGGATTTTTTTTATAGTCGATATGGGTATCGTCTCCGATATTTTAAGGAACGGGGAACTCAACAACACCATCTATTTCGTGATCAAAGATGGCGGATGGGATTTTTTTTAAATCAATATAGGTATCGTCTCCGATGTTTAAAGGGATGGGGAATCCAAATACAACATCTATTTCGTGATTCAAAGTGGCGGATGGGAAATCAAAGATGGCTGATGGGAATAATTTAAAAAATTGACTGATGATTTAAGGGATGGTGAATCCAAATACAACATCTATTTCGTGATCTAAGACGGCGGATAGGAAATCAAATATGGCGGACGAGATGTTTTTTGAAGTCGTCATGGGTATCGTCTCCGATATTTTAAGGAATGGGGAATTCAATATTATATAAAAATCTATGTTTATTTGTTCATCATTTATAGACTCTGAAATGATAAGAGATTAAGCGTTTAGTCAATGGTAACTTTGGAAAAGGGGCTTGGAAAAAAGGGAATTAAATAAAAACTCTTAAAAAGGCGATACGGTATTCGCTGGGTCAGCTAGTATTTATTAAAGTAGCTAAGATTTATAGGTTAGTAACAATGTTTGCTCAAAACTATGTCAGTAATATAAAAATCATAGAACATACATAGAACCTACTGAAAGCAAAACATAAAATTAAAAGGTTTCCACCGATGAGGCGGAAAACTTGCAACAATTGTTGACGTATATGCAATCAAACCTGCTCGCTATCATTATAAGGATACTGTTGGAGCTGCCCCGCACGCGGCGGACCAAAGATCCGCACCTCTTCGGCCTCTTCCTCATCGTTGCATAAAAGCAATCGACTCTGGCTTCAGCGAACATCCCCGATGCACTACAGAAAGGGGGCAACCCCATCAGCAGCCTGAATGCATTGTTATATTGAACGCGAAGGGCACTGTAAGCTCGCTTTGTATAGTGAGACCAAAGGCTGCACGTGTAAAACGATGTGCACAAAACAGTGTAACTTTGACATCTGCTGAACAACGTGCAAACCTTCAAGCAATCGTGTTAGCTCTTACCGACAGCGCCCTTCGCTCTAATTCAATATCATCCTCGTCTTTGAGACTACAAACAAGCATATATTCACAAGTAGGTAGGTACGTGTGTATAGTAGAATAAAACGACGTCTTGGTAGTACAATATATATACGCAGACTGACGAGTATTCTACAATTGTAAATAATGATGATGCACTACCCACTTAACTTATTATAATTAAGACACATACATCACACCTCTCTTCTTAAAATACAATACTATATATACTACTACTACTACTATATACTTCTTAATATATATATATTAATGAACTGTTCTGACATATTCCTTTCACAAATAGTTTCATCCTTACATTCGTCCTTATTCTTCTATCCTACCTACGAGCACTATCTACATTTGAAATAGTACCTTTTACCCATTTATCTGAAGAACCGTAATCTCTCATCCAAACAGGTTCACCCTCATCAAACATTCGCGGTACCCCTCCTGCGGAATCGATCTGTCTCTGCTGCACATTTTGTACCCTAGCACCTACTGAAAGATTCGTCCGTAATAAATCCAATCTGAATCGTAACGTTCGCTTTTGTAATAACATTGAGGGTGTCTCACCGGTAGTGCAGTGCACTGTATTTCTTTAAGCTAGCAGGAATGTTTGTAAAGCCGAGTCCACGTCTACACGTTCTCTAATTACCTTTTTAAAAGTACGCTTGCAGATGTTCACAGCATTTTCTGCGGCACCATTTGAAGACGAATGATAAGCGGGTGAAAAATACTGCCTAATACCATTATTTAGTAAGAAAATTTTTAAATTCGATACTTGTAAACGGTGGTCCTTGATCTGATACGAGCTGTTCTGGTAATCCGAACCTAGCGAAAGTCGAACGCAAGACCTTAATAACATTAGACGCAGTAGTACGTGGCATTTCAAATATTTCTAACCATTTTGAAGACGAATCCGTTAATACTAAGAAGGTCAGTCCTCGATACGGACCCAAAAAATCAATATGAAGTCTAGTCCACGGCTGAGCATAGTACGGCCACGGTTGTATCGTAGCTCGCGGGGGCGCCCTCGCTTCCGCTGCACATGTTTTACAACTTTTACCTATTTCCTCAATATCCTTATCGATGTTAGGCCACCACACGTAACTCCTAGCTAAACTTTTCATCTTTACAATGCCCATGTGACTGCTATATAATTGCTTCAATATTTGTCTTTGCAATAATTGTGGGATTACCATACGGTAGCCCCACATTATACACCCACATTCTATATATTATAATTCATTACGCCTAAAGAAAAATGGCTTAATCTCGTCATTATTAGGACAATTTAATGGCCAACCTGATTGAATATATCGTGGGTATAATGGAAGAACTAAATAACTCAGATTTTGGCCAAATTGACCTTTTACCATTTTCGTGAACCCCAAAATGTGCCGCTTTTGGTCTAACAAACATTCTTATATCTTAACCCAGTCCAAAAATAAAGCCAGTTTTGTGTTTCAATTGTAAAAATAGATATGTATAAATGAGCATTAAATATTAGTAGAAAAATTAATAACTCTATAAATAAATGAACAACTGTGACTTCTGATCACTTAAGTATGAAATGAATTAGCTAAGTTGAGTTATTTAGTTCTTCCGTGCACGAAAATATTTTAATGAAACTAGTCAAGTTGAAGGAAAACTAAACAACTTGAGTTATTTG
The DNA here is from genome assembly GCA_944739405.2 of Euclidia mi. Classification (NCBI taxonomy): domain Eukaryota; kingdom Metazoa; phylum Arthropoda; class Insecta; order Lepidoptera; family Erebidae; genus Euclidia; species Euclidia mi. The sequence goes on from OX123201.2 coordinate 19,596,926, forward strand.
ATTCGGGCATTAATGAACGTTCTTTCGTTTTTAAATAAGTATTTTTATTTATTTCTTCTTCGAGAAAATATAAATTGATAAGAGATTCCAATCAAATATATGTCAATAGGTTAAGTTATTTAATATTTATTTATTTTGTTAAATTTTCATTATAAGGTACATTGCAGATGATTAATTATAACTAAATACATGACTATCTTAAATAATCATACTGTCTAAGAATATATATGTACATAAAACTAAAAATAAAGAGTAAAAATAGATACATATGTACAGGTGTGTTTAGGCGTCGTAGAATGCCTCCGCATCAATATCATCGGGTAACGTGCCCAGAAGGCTGGCAGCATTGCCACGCTGGATGGCAATGCTGATTCTCTGAGCAAAGAATAAACCAGCCTTCTGGTCACGTGAGACGTCGACTAACCGTTTAGATATTTCTCGGTATAGAGAACGAGCGCTCGGACCCCATGAGCATAGCGTTTCCACCCCAAACGGCTCAAATACGTAATTAGCTACTAGATTACTGTATTTGCGCCGTTTGAGGGTTTCCGCAGATGCAGCAGCAGCGCCAGCATGACCTCCCGAGCTTGGAACATGGGATGGCGCGAGGGTGTCTACGCAGGTTGCGTCCCACACCAAAGGCCTACCCATTTTCCATGGCAACAGTGACATACCGTCAGGTCTCTTCCCGTCGTCGCGTACCAAACCATTTGGTTCAAGTACAGCTGGTACACCAGACGCGACAAGAGCACGACGGATTATGTCATTTAGGTGAGCATGACGAGGAATCCTACCAGCGCTTCTGCTGCAGGATAGCCCATGGTGTCCGAGGCTATCGACGTCTTCTCCACAATGACATCGATGCGGAGAAACACACGGAGCACCTAAACGGAGACAAGTGGCGATACGGAACGTCTCATCGTCCAACATGGTTCCTGTGTTAGACGATGGTAGTGCCTGAAGCCATAGACCGGATTCCCATTCCCCCACAGCCAGCAAACGAGCACGCTCTGTAACATTAAAAGATGTATCCAAAAGAGTTTTCCTCACAATGTTACAAAGCGGCGCGTCCCACTGTCTTTGGGAGAATAGGTTGGTGGGCAAATCAGTGTTTGGACAAGCCATTTTCCAGGCGTTTATAGCTTCGGTTTTGCACAGCACTTCTGAGTTAACTAGTGTAGGTGATAATATTTTCCTAGTTAACTCTTCCGTGCTGTGAACCGAAGACAGGAACGCCGGTAAACTGAGACTGGAAATTTTGCGAACGCCGAGCCCACCCAATCGTATGGGTAAAGATGCTTGTAGCCAGGCTCGGTCGTCCAAGTCCACATTTAATATTTTTTTTAAAGTAACTTGTATAATTTGGTCGATTTGTCCTAATAGTGTTATTTTTTTCCAAAGTTGCGATGATCTTAAGGCATGAGTAAATTTTGGGACGAAAAGGCAATATCGAATAATAGTATAAGCCGAATGTATATTAATTTTGAATAGACGATCTGAAATTTCACAAAAATTTTGTATTTTTTCTTCCAAGAAAGAATCAAAAGCTTCTTCAAATACGGGCGAACCTAGGAGGCGAAATGAACTCTTTTCAATAATTTTGATGTTTGGTGCCAAATAATTAAATTTAGATACTATCGAAAGTTTTTTTGTAGAGTCTGTTGTATTTATAAACAACTCACACTTACTAGAATTTAGTTCCAAGCCAATAGAAGCGAATTTATTTTTAATAAAAGCTAAATCTTGTTAAAGGCGGCGATAGCCCAGTGGTGTACGTAACGGACTGCCGAGACGATGGTCTCGGGTTCGATCCCCAGTTACCCCGGGCACACACCTATGACTTTTCGAAGTTATGTGTGTATTAAAATAAAAATATTAATTATCGCTCGCTTAAAAATGTGCCCGGTAGATGGCAATAGGCTCGCCCCCTATTACATTGGGACCGAAACATATCTGGCGAAGTGTGGGTGTGTAATGCACCTCTGCCTACCCCTTCGGGGATAAAAGGCGTGAAGATATGTTATGTTATGTTATGTAAATCTTGTAATACAATGTCTAGATCTCCTCCTAGGGTTCCGTCATCTAAATACCATACATTAAATTTAGAATTTATTTGCCGAATAATGGGTTGTATAGCTAAGCTAAAAATGACTGGTCCAAGAGGGTCACCTTGTTGGCATCCAACTGCAGATTCCAAAAGATTGTCCTGATATAGTAATTTTGTGGGATACCTGTAACATTGCCAAAGATATTTATAAATTTTAGGGGTTTCTAATTTTGCCTGTGCCAACAAAGTGTCCCTATTCACTGAATTGAAGGCGTTCTTCAAGTCAACCTTCAGAATGACCTCCCCATCACCACTTCCAAGATACGTCGAAAGGGCATGTATAGCAGCCTCACAACCTCCCTTTGAACCAAAACCTAGTTGGAGAGGTTGGAATTTATCAGATAGCTCCCTGCTGTAAAATTTACAGCATACCTTAGCTGCTATACGCCTATAAGTGCAACCCACGGCAATGGGACGGATGCCACCATCTCTCTTGTTAAGGGCGCACAGGTTGGCCCCATACAAGATATCAATGATAGCATCGTCCACATTACCGGAGAGCATCATATTTACTAGCGCAGTCAACTCCTTCAGAAGTGTATCGCCAGCCACCCCAGCACTTGCACACACAAGATCTTTTAGATGCTGTGGTGTCAAGGCATCGAGGCCACCTGCCGAGCCACTCCGGAAGGAGCAAACCGCTGCTAAGACGTCCTTGGCCGTGGTGATCAGATGTTCTGATTCACTGTCGGGAGCTTCAGGAAAGGAAAGATCATTAATGGGCGCTGGATGCTTGCTCTTCAGACCCGCAAGCGTATCTGGAGAGCAAGGCGCCACCACATCACTGCTGAATAAGAGTCTAGACGCGCCCCGTATGTCGCCTTCCCTCAATTTGGATTCCACATATTGATACAGAGATTTATGCTTATTTGAAGTGAATTTAGGGTCTAAAGTGTTGGCCGAAATTTGACAATTATATTTAATTTGAGATGTTAATGAATTTTTGCCAGCCTGATTTTTATCAACATGTAGAATCCTATAAGCCTTTAATATTTATAGTATACGCACGCTAGCGAAGTTATCGTATAATTCAGAAGTACAAATTAGTGCGAAATAATGTAAACCTATAGATTAACCATTCTCAAAGTGCGCTCCGCAGAGCGCCAGGGCTCCACGAAGCACCTCTAGAGGCCTCACGACAATATTGCTCCAATTAAAATAAAATAACTTAAATATACCTAACTAAATCAGAATCAGCCCCTTACAGTCCACTGCTGGACTAGGCCTCTCCTTGGAAGGAAGAATTGGCCTACTATACCACGCTGGCCAAACGGATTGGTATAGGGTTTGTTTTAGGTTTTCCTTCTCTTACAGTGCTATTCGCTGCATAGTATGGTCCCTCTGTCGGCTCTTATGACTTAATACGGGGTGGTGACATTGCGTATTTTAATCCGTCACCACACTAAACTCACTGCAACTTAAAGTAGTAGATTGTGCTATACTAGTATGCTATGTTTTTACCGGCGATTTATTACAATCGGATAATAATAGTATAAGCAGATATACTATTATTAGACATATTATGTTACTAAGCAGCGATAGCCTAGTGGAGAAATCAACAGACTGCCATTCACAGGGCTCGGGTTAGAATGGCTTGTCTCGTGCCTCAGAGAGCAGATGTTTAAGACTGGGTGATGTGGTCACCCCTTCCTACTTTTTTCTGACACCAAGATTTGATGTCTTGCAGCGACCGGTGCAGGCTAGGTTTCTTAAAGGATTTAGTACCGTGGGCCAAATCTATACACAGCATACTTTTTCATAGGTTATTTAGAAATCCGAAGAGTAAAACCGGCCGCTGTGGCTGGCTTTTGTGGACTACGAAAATGCCTTCAACTCCATTGAAACTGGGCTGTCCTGCAATGCACTGCCTACATTACATGTCTCTCAGAGAGCTATGAAAAGGACAATGCTAGGGATTTCGCTGATTAATAATTTCCGGCAGAAGACCAAAGTAACTGACATAGTCCAGGGTTATAGCAAATTGAATGGGGGAACTTATGGTATGTCGATTAAAAAGCAGGTTCTTAAATTAACGCCACGCCTCAGCAAGCGTAGTGTTGGCCGCTGGAATGGGTCTTGTGGCATACCGTGGGGAGGTCCACCTCTAGGAGTGATAGGCTGATGAAATGAATTAAATGAGAAGAAGTAGTTAATATTATAATTGTTTGACCATTACACGCTTTCTTCCTATTATGAAAGCCTAAAGGTGAGAAAATACCTCGCGTGATAGCGAGCAAGGCGTGACGTGGCAAACCGATACTCCAAAGAGGTAGACATAAGTTGTAATAATTACACCCACATTTACCAATTTCATGCATTTTAGGTCCTAAGTAAAAAGGGGGTCTATTGACTATCATTGTATATAATTGTTTGATTAAAAATCGTCGGAGAAAAATGTACAGGATCCTTTAAAAAAGAAAACAAACGATATCAAAGGTTTTTATTTCATCTTATAAAGGCATAAAAATAGTATCGAAATGAGCTAATGTTTAGAGATATGTTATATGCTGTCTCTTTCGCACATTAAACAGGTTTTTCTTCGCACATTTAATAGCTGCGCCCATATCGCTAGCATTGTTTATTGTCTGTCTTGGGCCATACACCAGGAAGCAACTGGCGCACCCGCTGCCTTTTTAAATGATCTTATGATTGCTTTGGATCAAATTGAATAAAAAATATTTGAAGGAATTAGCATTTTATTTTTCTTACCTATATCAATTAATAAGCGGACGCCCGCGACTTCGTCGGCCTCATTCAGTGATCCCGCGGGAATATCGGAATAAAAAGTAGCCTATAACCTTTCTCATGAATGTGGCTATCACACACAAAAAGATTTTTTCAAATCGGATGAGTAGTTTCAGAGATAAGGAGTATGGATATATACATAGATAAAACTTGAATTTTTTTAGATTCCCGTAGCTCACATTAATGCAACAAATGCCATAGTAAATGAGAGCCATAGATGAATACACTCTGCTATATTTCGTTTGTGTCCGCCATGGGTATGGTTTCCATACTAAGGTGCCCATTTATCTTTCCCATTTACACAAAAAACACTCACATCAACTCAATCGTATGGCTGTCAAACAGCAATTACTGGTAGAAAACAGCTGAAATGTTGGTGGATAACTGCCACAAGTTTTGTACAATTGTACTAAATTACATCTACAACACTTTTTTTGACGAGTGCTGCTTCCTTCAGGTTCAGGTTGGAAACTTTTCAGACCACCCTAGTATCTTTTAATGCAAAGAAAAGTTATTTTTGTTTTAGTTGAGTTTAGAAGATTATAATAAGTAATTTCTTATTATATAATTATAATATTTTGTTGCCATATCTAATTCCGTTAATTTGATATTGTAATTTTAGGTTTTTTATATATTATTTTTATATACAATGTTACTACTTCCAATCCAGGTCTTTTATTTCATGTGCGATCAATAATCAGTGATAAAATTTCACAGATAAACTTTCACTAAGAATGCCTAACTTTCATGTTTAAATATTTCTTTAGGTTGAAAACTCAATGAGTGTACTTAGTTTACCCAAATTCATGTATTCACATTCATTTAATATGTGGGAAAACTGAATAACTACAATATAGAATTAGCTAACTACGGTATGTTTGCATTTTCTTGGTGTGGCAAAATTGGATAACTTGGTTTTTTATTTCTATTATTTTTTTGGTTCATGATAAAAGTAATTTTAATCAAGCATAGAATCGACGGCAAACATGCTTAAAGCATATAAAATCGCCGACGGTAAAATTGTTCTCCATTTCTTAGAAATGTAAAAAACCGTGTAAAAAAAACACGCAATTATCTTGAAACTTGAAATTTTGTGTTATTCAGTTCTTCCATTATACCCACGATATTACATAACCCTACCTAGTATCATTGTTTTGACATCATTGTTAGTGACGGGTAAAAATGTTTCTACAAAGTTAACGTAAGTATTTTCTATTTGCAATCTATTTAAGTTATTAGCAGTTTTAGACGGCAGGCGCGATAAAGCGTCTGCACTGTTCTTATTCGACGCGGTGTACTCGATATCGTAACTGTAGCCCGTTAGAAGTACTGCCCAACGTTGCAATCGTGAAGCAGCCATCACAGGAATACCTGTTCTATTACCAAAAATATGTGTCAGAGGTTTATGGTCTGTACGAAGTATAAAGTGACGGCCGTACAGATACTGGTGAAATTTACGAATACCGAATACAATTCCCAGAGCCTCCCTGTCTATCTGTGCATAAGCGTGCTCAGCCGGAGTAAGTGACCGCGACGCGTACGCGATCGGGCGTTCTCCATCTGCCGTAATATGCGATATTACCCCGCCAACACCCACACTACTCGCATCCGTCGTCAAAACCAGTGGTAGCTCTGGATTGTAATAAATTAGTACCTTGCTATCCGTTAAAAGACGTTTCACTAACACGAAAGCATTCTGACACTCCTCGCTCCAAACATACTTAGAGCCCGACTTAAGAAGATTATACAATGGAGCGAGAATAGTACTAACATTCTTAATAAACTTTGCATAATACATGACTAGACCTATAAACGCCCGTAACTCAGTAGTGTTGGTAGGAACCGGTGTATCCCTCACTGCCTTTACTTTCTCTGGACACGTATGCACCCCATCTTTGCTTATAATATGACCCAGGTAAGAGACCGACTTTGAAAAGAAAACGCACTTATCCTTTTTTACTCTAAGTCTATAGTCCTGTAACCGTTGAAATACTTTATGTTAATTATTTATATGGTCGAATTTCGTACTACCCGTTACAATGATATCATCTAAAAATACCCCTACACCTCGCATACCCGCGAATAATTGTTCAATTCGCCTTTGAAAAATACCCGGTATAGATGCCAATCCATACACTAACCTGTTGTACATATATAATCCCTTATGAGTATTTATCACTGTGTATTTCTTACTTTCATCCAATTCAAATTGTGCATACGCTTGAGACAAATCGATTTTACTGTAATATTCGTCCCCTCTGAGACGAAATAATAAGTCTTCTACCCTCGGCAAAGGATAACGGTCAATTTCTATGAATGCTACCATCCTTTTTTACCACTGGCACTATCGGTGTAGCCCAGTCGGAACGCTCGACCGGGGTGAGAACTCCGTCGCGCACCAGCTGATCCAGCGCACGCTCCACCGGCTCGCGCAGTGCGTAGGCCAACGGCCGCGCCCGCATGAACACCGGCCGTGCTCCCGACCGCACATGTATGCTCACGGCGCCACCCGTGAAGCGCCCGAGCGAACACTTTACAGTATTTGGAACTGAAAGAGGATAATTCAAATTCACTATTTTGCACAATATTATGAACATCATATCAGCCCAACGACGTCCACTGCTGGACATAGGCCTCCCCCAAGATTCTCCACACAGACCGGTCTTGAGCCGCCCGCATCCAACCGCCTCCCGCGATCTTGACGAGATCGTCGGTCCACCTTGCGGGGGGCCTACCTCTGCTGCGTCGTCCGGTACGTGGCCGCCACTCCAGAACCTTTCTGCCCCAACGGCCATCGGTTCTTCGAGCTATGTGCCCTGCCCACTGCCACTTCAGCTTGGCTATCCGGAGAGCTATGTCGGCGACTTTGTTTCTACTGCGGATCTCCTCATTTCTGATTCGATCTCGCAGGGAAACTCCAAGCATAGCTCTCTCCATCGCCCTCTGAGTGACCTTGAGCCTTCTGATAAGGCCCATAGTGAGCGACCACGTCTCTGATCCGTAAGTGATCACTGGCAACACACACTGGTCAAAGACTTTCGTCTTGAGACATTGCGGGATATCGGACGAGAATATATGTCGTAGCTGCCCGAACGCTGCCCAACCGAGTTGGATTCGACGATTGACCTCCTTCTCGAAGTTGGACCTACCTAATTTGACTACTTGTCCCAGGTAGATATACTTGTCGACAACTTCGAGCGTAGAGTTCCCAACCTGAATAGGAGCAGGTACAACATGGACGTTCAACATGATTTTCGTCTTGTCCATGTTCATCTTAAGACCTACTTGTTGGGAGACTCTACAGAGGCCATCGAGCATTGTGCCTAGGTCTTCCATGGTCTCAGCCATGACTACGATATCGTCTGCGAATCGAAGGTGAGTGATGTACTCGCCGTTGATGTTGATGCCGAGTCCATTCCAGTCCAGAAGCTTGAAAACATCCTCCAGCGCAGTGGTAAACAGTTTCGGAGATATGACATCCCCTTGTCTCAATCCTCGCTGGAGTTGAATAGGTTTCGAACTCTGGTCCTGGAGGCGGACTGACATAGTGGCGTTTTCATACAAGCACTTCAGCACTTCGATATATCGGTAGTCAATCTGGCACCGTTGGAGACACTGTAGCACCGCCCAGGTTTCGATCGAATCGAAGGCTTTCTCATAGTCCACAAACGCCAAGCATAGGGGTTGGTTATACTCCTCGGACTTCTGTATAACCTGCCGCAGCGTATGTATGTGGTCAATGGTACTAGGTATAGCCTTTACGGAAACTGGCTTGTTTGGGAGGCTGGAAGTCGTCTAGTTTGCTCTCGAGACGATTCGTGATGACCCTCGAAAACAGCTTGTAGACGTGGCTCAGATGTGTGATGGGTCTGTAGTTCTTTAAGAGGGTTTTATCCCCTTTCTTAAAGAAAAGCACCACCACACCTCTGTGCCACGCATGTGGCTTTTTACCCTCGAGAATGACCGAATTTATATAGCTTCCGAAGGGCTTCTCTAGTGGGTGCACCGCCAGCCTTCAGAAGCTCGCTCGTAATTCCGTCATCACCCGGCGCCTTGTTGTTTTTGAGCTGTTTGAGAGCCACACTAATCTCGTGCATGCTGACGTCCGGGATATCTTCGGTATAGTGTCGGGTCAATCCAGCTTTAGGGTCTGACGCTGGAGTACTTGCAGGTTGTTGCGTTGTCGTGTATAGCTGTCCATAGAACCTTTCGATCTCCTCCAAGAGCTCAGGCTTGGACGATACGATTCTGCCGTCCACCATCTTCAGCTTTGTCAGCTGACTCTGCCCAACAGACAGATCCCTCTGGAACACTTTGGATCCCTTATTCTGCTCGATCGCCTCACGAACACATTTTATTTATTTAATTATTTATTGTACACCAGTAATTACAGAACCAAGTACAGTAGATAACTTATATACTAATGGTAAGTATAAGGGTGGTCTTATCGCATAATGCGATTTCTACCAGACAACCATGGACGGACAGTATCGTCTAAATGGAGAGGTAGTATGCGGGCGTACAATACTGGACTAAAACTAGCTACTTAAAACTAAAATAACCTAACGAAACTAAATTAATATAAACAATATTTAGATATAATTACATACATACATAAATAATATATACCTACATAATACATATAACAAGTAAATAAATAAATATATATATTATACATACATATATACATACATAATGTATATTTTACATATATGTAATTAGATTGGTTGTTGTTACAGTGACAAGTAATGTTCTTTTACGAGCTTTTTAAATATTGGCAGTGTTTTCGATCGTCTAATATCTTCTGGTAGTGAATTCTATAGTCTTGTCGCTAGCACTGTAAATGATTTGTCGAAGAACACAGTAGAGTGCACAGGAATTTTCAACTTAAGATTTTCTGATGATCTCAAGCACTTCGAATGTGTGTCATGCAAGAATACAAATCTTTTCTTGAGATATAGGGGATATGACGGATTAAATAGTACATTATACAGGAGACAGAGAATGTGAGTATTCCGGCGAAGGCGGATTGGCAGCCATTTGAGCTTGTTTCGAAATTCAGAGACGTGGTCATATTTACGTAAACCAAATATGAACCGTATACAAAAGTTTTGGAGTCGCTCAAGTTTGTCCAGCTGGTCCTCATTAAGATCTAGATAGCTGGCATCGGCATAGTCAAGAATGGAAAGAAGGATAGATTGCGCAAGTGCTATTTTAGTGGCAATTGGGAGAAAGTTGTGTAACCATCTCAATGATGCGCCAGCAGCAAAAAGTTGTCGACTAGTGCTTTGTAGTTGGAATGTCCAAGATAGTGTTCTGTCAATGTAGATCCCCAAGTTCTTTACTTTTTCACTAAAAGGAATCGAAACACCATCAAAAGATACTAGGGCAAGCGTTGACCAGTCGATCTTAGAAATAAATCTAGAACTACCAACCACAATAACCTGGGTCTTGGTAGGATTAACCCTTAGTCCAAACCTATTTTTCCAATCACTTATTCGTTCCAGATCGTTATTAATAATTGTAATACCATGTGTTAAGTTCTCAGGCTTAGTCTGATAATAAATTTGCATAGTGGTGGTAGGATGAAGAAATATGGTTGGAGATAGTATTAATAAAAACTGAGAAAAGCGAAGGAGATAAAACGCCGCCCTGTGGTACGCTGGCAGAGATATCACACAAGGTGGAATAGGTGTCATCTAGACGGACTCTTTGACGGCGACCAAACAGGTAACTACGAAACCAGTCGATCAATGATGGAGATATGTTAAGAGAGCATAACCTGGCAAGGAGAACGTCAAAGTCTACAGTGTTGAAAGCGTTACTGAAGTCTAGTAAACAGAGCACTGTGAGATTGCCATCCTCCATGCCTCTCCTGATATCATCCGTAATATTGACAAGGGTGGTACAGGTACTATGTCCAGGACGGAAGCCAGATTGAAAGGGATTCAGGATATTATTTCTAGATAGGAAAGCATTCAGTTGGCTATGGATAAGGCGTTCAAGGACTTTGGAAAGCAGCATCCAACGCAGTTGGAAGTGACGGTATCACCCGTAATATGACCCTTCCCATCCTTGGTGAAATCCTATCGATCGTTATGTGATCGTTTGTCACATCCTTAATTATTCCATCTCCAATGGTGTTTTTCCAACTGCTTGGAAAAATGCTCAAGTCATCCTTTTACCAAAAAAGCCTAATCCTGAATCCTTCTCCGAATTTCATCCCATATCCATATTACGATGTCGTGAGCATATATGTAGTTTAATTGACAAAACTTTTACTTTGACATCCGGATCTGACATATCTAATAAATTTAATAATTATTTTATTGACATTACAAATACTGATATGCCATCTAACGAACATAATAATTTCTTTGACATGCATAATATTAAATTAAATGATAATAGTATTTTCTTAGAACCCACAAGTGCTTGTGAAGTTTGCCAAACAATAAAATCATTGAAAAATACAAAAGCCGCAGGATACGATAACATCACTACTAGTCTTCTTAAGGCCATATCCCAGTACATCTGTTACCCATTAGCTCATATTAGTAGTTATAGTTATAGTTGGTCGTGGGTTTTCCGCACTTAGCCACTTATTTGGGCCATTGTGCGTGTGTGGCGACTTCATTGACGCCGACTACTCATACCATCTTAGTTCCTTCCAGAAAGCCATTAGTTGGCTGGTGTCGTTTAAAACTTCACTCATGGTTCTGGGGTTGTTCAGCAGCTTTGCCCGTTGATCGCTCACACTTGCACAGTGCAGAATGACGTGAGCGGGTGTTTCTTCGGTTTCCATGCAGCCCCTGCACAGTGGGCTGTCCGTAACGCCTATGTTGAATAGGTGCTTGTTGAGTGGACAGTGGCCGGTTATTATGCCCGTCAGATGCTTTAGTGTTTTCCTATTAGAATGCAGCAGCTTGTGTGAGAGTCGCTTGTTCAAGCAGGGGATAGCATCTTTTGTTTGTCTGCATTCTTTTATGTTTGCCCACTGTTTTTCGTGTTCATGTGCGGTTCTCTCGCGTAGCCACGTTTTGATTTGGCTTGCTGGCATCGGTACAATCGGCTCGGGTCCCATTATCATTGTGTCCGATCCTTGCCGTGCCAGTTGGTCTGCGGAGTCATTGCCTGCGGAGTTGCTGTGGCCTTTAATCCATTGCAGCGTAACCCGATTCTTCTCTGCAATCTTTTGCAGCTCTAGGTGGCATTCCATGATGAGGCCGCTGTTAAAGCAGTTGCTGCCGAGAGCTTGTAGTACAGAGGCACTGTCCGTGATAATGCGTATAGCCAGGTCACTTACGTTCCTAGACGCGATTGCTGTTGCGGCTCTTGTTATCCCAACACACTAGGCTTGGAATATGGTGTTATGGGTGCCAAGAGATGTTGAGATGTCGATATTTAAGTCATGGGAGAATACGCCCGCACCCGTCCCATACTTCGTTTTTGAGCCGTCTGTGTATACTCTGACTTCGTGTATACCAGAGCTGCCTTTGTGTTCCTCCTGCAATTGGATGCGATATTTTTTGTCAAAGACAAAAGTTTTAGGGATGAAATCGCAAGCGGCCTCTAGCATCGGGATCTCTTTGGTTAAGGTCCCTTTTAGGCGTGCGTGAGTAATTCGATCATCCTTTCTCCATAGCCCGAGCTTGTCTAGACGGATTGCTGCAGCGCCAGCTTCCTGCTGGATCATTAGGTGCAGTGGTCTTAGGTCCAGTAGTATCTCCAAGGCGGCTGTTGGGGTGCTCTTCATGCAGCCTGTTGTGGCCAAGCAGGCTAGGCGTTGAAGGCTCTGTAGCTTTTTTGTGATTGTGCTTAGTTGCGTGCGTGGCCACCACACTACTGCACCATATGTAAGCATGGGGCGTATAATGGCAGTGTAGATCCACAGGGTAATTGATGGTTTGAGACCCCATTTTTTGCCTATGATTCTCCGACATTGCCAGAAGATTGTGCATGCTTTTGTTGTTTTTGTGCTGATGTGCTTGCCCCAGTTTAGCTTATGGTCAAGTATTACGCCCAAGTACTTGACTTCATTCGATAGGGTAAGCTCCGTTCCAAAGAGTTTTGGTGTTTTGCACATATGGGTTTTCCTTTTGTTGGTGAAAAGTACTAGCTCCGTTTTGTTGGGGTTAACCGTCAGTTCATGTTGGTTGCACCATTCCTCCATGATCCTGATGGCTGCTTGCATCCGATTTCGGATCGTGTCTTCTGAGTCACCTTTGATCAGGATGGTAATGTCGTCTGCATAGCCGACCGTGAAGAATCGTCTATCCACAACAAGGGTGAGAGTACACCTCCCTGAGGGCAGCCTTTTGCAACTATGCCCCTTGTGGTGGAGTTTACCGTGAATTGTATTGCCCTCTGTTTCAGCAGTTGATCAATCCAGCCACTAAGGGTTTGCTCAACTCCGAACTTTTCGAGGGCCCGGCTGATACTGTTGAACTTAGTTTTGTCGAAGGCACCTTCTATGTCAATGAAGGCCCCCAGTGTCATTAACTTGTTGGTAAGCGCTGTTTCAATGGTTCCCACAACGGAATGCAGCGCCGATTCAGTTGACCTGCCACTTCTGTAGGCGTGTTGATGTGGGTGTAGTGGATTGCGCAGTAATGCGCCTTCACGGAGGTATCGGTCCGTAAGTCTCTCCAGCGTTTTCAATAAGAAGGAGGTCAAGCTGATGGGTCTATATGCTTTCGCTTGTGAGTAGTCAGTTTTGCCAGGTTTTGGGAGGAATATGACTTTAACTTCCCTCCACCTGCAAGGTATGTATCTGTGCGCTATTGAGGCCCTGTAGATGTCGAGCAGGTGCGGCACAATCGTTGTGCATCCCCACTGTAGGAATGCTGGTATGATTTCATCCAGGCCTGCGGATTTGAATGCCTGGAAGCTGTCTATTGCCCATTTCAGCCGGTCTGTGGTGACCACATTTTCGGCTACCAGCCAGTCTGTTTGGGTCGGTGGTCTGTAGTCTGACTCGTCCTAGCTCATATTATCAATCTTTCTTTGGAACAAGGTTGCTTTCCTAATGGGATGAAATTTTCATTGATAAAACCGTTACATAAGAAAGGCGTAAAAACAGATGTTATCAATTACAGATCAATATCATTAACCCCAACATTATCAAAAGTGTTCGAGAAAATTATGTATAAGCGGGTACTTAATTTTTTTGATAAATACAATATTTTAGTTAATCAACAATTTGGTTTTCGGCAAAATAGATCTACTACATTAGCAATATTTACATTAGTGAAAGCTATTATAAACAGTTTAAATAATAATAGGGGTGTATAGGGTTCCCACCAAGAACATAGGGTCCGAAGCCAACCTCACCTGCAAGTGGTGCACCTGCCGATCAACGGACGAGGCTCTGGCAAACAAAATATCCCGATAAGCGGCAATAGGCTCGCCACCTATTACGTGGGATCAAAACACTGGCGAAAAGTGGGCGTTTAATATGCCTCTGCCTACCCCTTCGGGGAAACAGGCGTGAGTCTATGTATGTATGTATGTAAATAATAATAGATCTCCGTGTACCCTTTTTCTAGATTAAAGCAAAGCTTTTGACCTTGTTGATCATTTTAGACTAGTAAATAAATTGGAAAAATATGGTATTCGCGGCCCTGCTAAGAAGTGGTTTGAATCCTATTTAAGTGATAGAAAACAAATTACCAGGGTAACAAAGTTAAATATCATATCACACACTTGATAATTTTGATTCAGAACCCAGAGTAAACCCCCGTGGTGTACCCCAAGGTAGCATCTTGGGTCCGTTATTATTTCTCGTCTACATAAGCGATCTACCTCAATCAGTTAAACACCAAAGTGTTCTATTTGCTGATGACACCACTATTATAATTGAGCAAGAAAAACAGAACTTTGATTTAGTTATAGGCGATACTCTTAGTGATTTGGTTAAATGGTTAGATATCAATAAGTTTTTTTTTATTTTTTTTTTTATTTAGCCTGTACATGTGTCCCACTGCTGGGCAAAGGCCTCTCCCTTGGACCGCCATTCATCCCTGTCCTGTGCTATGTTCGGCCAGTCGCTGTCGAATGCATCTAAGTCGTCCCGCCATCTCCGTTTAGGTCTGCCGCGTCGTCGTCGACTATCATGAGGCACCCAACTGGTTATTAAATAAGCCCACCTTTCTGGGTGCATACGGCTGAGGTGACCAGCCCAGTCCCACTTCAGCCTGGCAGATTTTAAACCAACATCGGCTATGCGTGTTTGGGAACGTAGCGTGGTGTTCCGGACACGGTCGGTCCTTTTTACCCCGAGAATGCTACGTTCCATAGCCCTTTGGCAAATCTTCAGTTTGGACTTCTGGAATTCCGTCAAGGACCATGTTTGGGCACCGTAGGTTAAGACGGGCAATATACACATATCGACGAGCTTTCGCTTGAGTGTCAGTGGAAGGTTGCCCTTCAGTAGCTCTTTCATTGACCAGAAGCTCTTCCAGGCATTTTCGACTCGCCGTCCTACTTCTTTGTCTTGCCTGTTGCTGAAAGAGACAATCTGGCCCAAGTATATATACTCGTCGACATAATGTATAGTCTGCCCGTCTACCGTGACCCTACGTTTCGTGCTGTTGGTCATTACTTGAATTTTGGCCCGGTTCATCTGAATCCAACTTGAAGACTTGCAGAGCTGAGGTCTTTAAGCATTAGCTCGATATTTCTAAAACTATTACTATTTATATATTAAGATCAATATTTCTAAAACAAATATTATCAACTTTAAAACATAGAAAAGGAAAAATATACAGATAAAAGTAGTTCTAAATAATAAAAATATAGTGCAACTAAATAGTACAAAGTTCTTAGGTGTCATTTTAGACGAACACTAAACATGGAAGTGTCATATTGAAGAACTTAACACTAAAATTAATAGATTTGTATTTGCCTTAAGAAAAGTCAAAGATATCGCATCTAGACAAACTGCGTTTATGGTGTATCACGCTCATGTATGTTCTTTAATCCGTTATGGTATAGTTGTTTGGGGAAACTCCACTGACATATCGCGAATATTTATTGCTCAAAAAAAGTGTATCCGTACAATGTTTAATATGAATTGGAGCGATTCTTGTAGGCCTATATTTACATCACATAAACTTTTAACCGTTCCTAGTATCTATATCTATGAAATCGCAAAATTTTTGAGATGCAATTCTTCGTTATTTGAAAGCAGGAATAATGTGAATAAACGGAAAATTAACCAATTTCAATATGAAATCCCGGTTCCTAAGTTGGAACTTTTCAGGAAAAGCTGTGTTTACATGGCTCCATTAATTTACAACTGTTTACCGTGTGCTATTACATCACTTCCATACAACGAATTTAGCACGGCATTGCGTAATTGGTTGATTGAGGAGTGTTATTACTCTGTTGAAGAGTTTCTAGAAGAAAACAGATGCAAATTTTATAACTTGGAGCGTTCAGTGAGGTATAGATTTTAATAATTACTACCTGTTGGAATAATGTATGTCTAGTGATAAATGTGTATTTTTTAATTTAAAATGTGTCTTTTAAACGATTGTTGCATGCTGTGTAGCGGCCAAGTATGTGGAACTATAAAATTGTGTAACACCTATGTGCTATACGATATTTGATGCAATAAATGATTTTTATTTATTTATTTGGAGTAACCGATATTTTGGCACTGTTGCAAGCGCCATGTTCACGGATGTACTGAGGGTATTGCGGGTGGGTGAATGTTACGAGCAAGTATAGCGGTCTACCCGCTTTCTTACTCGTTTTTTGCGTTCAACACAGTGGTGTTGAACGCAAAAAACGAGTGAGTGCTAGTGAGCACTGCTATCACTATCGCACTGTACCCGATCATGACATACTATACTAACTACGTCAGCTCGCGGTTTGACTTTGTTATTTTGACGGGTTTTAGCACATAGACGTACTACTGGATGCCAGATACTCGACAGTTTAAACCCATCCTCTCTATTGAAATTTTTGCACTTTTTAATTTCAATAGCCTCCCTAACCATTCGAGGTATGTAATTTCGTTCTGTCGAAAGCACCTTAGGGTTATGTAACTCAATCCAGTGGTCGGTACCCGAGTCTAAGAGGTGTTGAACTATGGCCGACTTGTGTGGTTCATTATTTTTGACTGCCCTTGTGATGTATGTTTAAAATATATTTGTTACTTACTCTATGTTAATGTGTGTCTAGTTGTGTTAAGTACTCTATAATCTCTATTTGTAACCATATATATCATCTATTAATTGGAATAAATACACAGTATTCTTCGAGCATTCAGTCGTATCATTTACCTCCACCTCCACACCTTACATGGCGACCCTGCCGACGGAGTCTGCCTGCGCGTCGCGAATTTGACACTATCCCATATATGGACATAGTTCTCGATAGTTCGAAGAATTTATAACTATGGAGAGAGTGCAATGGTATTGTTGCTGCGCGGTACTCGTGTACTACATTATACATTACATCCTTGAAAATTTGGAAAATGGGAAAACAGCAATCTAAGGAAG
The DNA here is from genome assembly GCA_944739405.2 of Euclidia mi. Classification (NCBI taxonomy): domain Eukaryota; kingdom Metazoa; phylum Arthropoda; class Insecta; order Lepidoptera; family Erebidae; genus Euclidia; species Euclidia mi. The sequence continues at coordinate 19,614,287 of OX123201.2, forward strand.
AGACAGTTATCGTCCAAAACGCTGCCGCTGGCCTCTACCAACGAAGAAATTCGGTTCCTATGTCCACCACCAATATATTACTTTCCGTCGTTCTGATAGTGCTGTTGCTTGGCCTTCTATATTTCATATACAAGTTTTATCGAAAATGCCACGTCAAATGGATAAGTAAGGAAATAAATCGGATGGCTATTCGGAGATCGCTGTTTCGACACCAGCTACAGTCGGGGCCTGGAGATGCGCCGAAAATCTACCCCGATGTATAAGCAAGTATGCGGTAAATAAAAATACAAAAAAGTGCGACAAATAAAATATAAAAAGTGCTTATAGTGCGATAAATAAAATTATAAAAAAGTGCGTATAGTGTGGTAAATAAATATCGGTATGCATTAAACAAAAAAAATAAAAAATAAAAACATATGTGCGTATTCTCGTAATATATAATCAAGTGTTTAAACATACATATTCATAATTAATCAATCGTAATACGTCTATCATAATCGCTATTAGAACATGCATCGCTTCGCGTGACCATGAACCTTACAGAATGCAGTGACATACCATATTCAGCAAGTGTACCTAACATGCAGGATGAACTTTGAACACTTATAGTTTATTGCGTTGTTTAAGATAAATAAATGTGTATGCTAATGTTTTGCAATGAATTACAGGCAAACAATTGTTTTAATTACTGATTTCTACATTATGGTGGCAAGGTATGGATGATGTTGTGGCACTATATGAAGATTTAAAGAAAATAAGAGTATATTTAATCAAGCTAGGACCGCAAAGAAGGACCGAAAAAGTAAGTTTAATACAAAATAAATTAAAGGAAGTTAGTGTAATTTATGAGAGATATGAGTCTTGGCTAATTGATTTTAAAGATAAATTAGGTAAGAAATATTATAAGGAGCAAGATATTTTACTTATAGAAAATTATTGTCATTTATTTTTAGCTTTACGTGACGAAATTTTCTTTTTGCGTCAAAGTGATAAAACCGAGTCGACTACCAAAATGTCTTCGTTTGATTTAAAGACCGCTTTGAATCTTTTACCTGTAATGACCAATGAAAAGACGAATACGAAACAGTTAATTGATAATATAGAATATTACGATTCTTTATTAAAAGATAGTGCTTGCAAACAAAATTTAATTAACTTTGTTTTAAAAAGTAGTTTGTCACAGGAAGCAAAGTTAAAGTTAAAATTTAAATATGGCTCTGTACCTGACTTAGTTTGCGATATGAAAAATCTATTATTGTCAAAGAAAGCTGCAACGGCAATACAAAATAAATTACAAAAAATAAGGCAAAATGATGCGTCTATTGACAATTATGGGCAAGAGATTACCAAATTATTTGTCGATCTCACGATTTCTGAAGCCGATGGCAATGAGCAATGTTATGACATTTTAAAACCGCATAATGAAAAGATGGCAATAAAACAGCTTGCAGACGGCTTAAGGAATCGTAGATTAAGCACGATTATTTCAGCTAGAAATTATAGCTCATTGAAAGACGCTATTCAAGCTGCTAAGGACGAGGAAACTTCATCATCTTCAACGTCCGGTGAGATTTATGGTATGTACAAAAGACCATATAATAATTTTTACTATAATAGGTCTCGTATGTTTAACTTCAGAGTACAGCGTGGAGGTCGTGAAGCTTTCAATCCGAATAGAGGCAGAGAACATGGTCAAAGTTATGGGCGTCCGCGTATTATTCGAGGAAGGTCGTCTCGAGGCAGAGCAAACAACCACAGGCAACAAAGAGGTAATTTCTCTTATAATTATAGAAATCAAGGGATACGTTCTAATAATATTAATATGCTAACGGAGGCGTCTTCGCAAAATACTGACCATTCTACGGATTCTAAAATTCCTAATCAGTTTTTTCGTGAACAGTAATTGTTACATATCCTTATATTTATCACCACATTTTGGAGAAGAAAATTATTTTCTAGTCGATTCAGGTGCGTCATTATCGGCTTATAATTACAGACATGCGCTTGAATATAGAATTCCAGTCAATAAAGAGAACATAAGCATAAATGGATTAGGAGGTACAGTTCAAGCAATAGGATACATATATTTACCTTTGACTGTTGGTAATGAGACCATCAGTCACAAGTTTTACGTTTTTAATAACTTACCTATTAAAGGAAGTGGAATTTTAGGTCGTGATTTTTTTAATAAATACCATTCAGATTTTCATCATTTAGATTTTTACAAAAATTTATTAACGTTGAGTGTTAATCAAATACCTATTACTTTACCTATAGTAAATAATACCTGTAATATTGTATTCAAAATTCCTGCTAGATCGGAATCAATACATTTTATAAAAACAGACTTAATAGAAGATTGTGTAGTTTCAGCTAAAGAAATAAAAGAAGGTGTGTATTTAGCCAGTTTGATAGCTACTCCTAAAAATGGGTTGATACCCGTCCGATTACTAAATGTTACTGAAAATGATGTAACGATAACGAATTTAGAGGCATCAATTGATAAACTTAGTAAATACGATATTTGTTCATATGAAAAATCAGACAATAATTCAGATAGAGTCAAAACATTATTACCTTTAATTAAATTAGAACATTTGAATAAAGAAGAACAGAACACTATTGAAAGTATTTGTGCAAAATACGTAGATATATTTTATTTACCAGGAGATAGATTAACTACTACAGACATATATAAGCATACTATTTCAGTAAAACCAAATACAGTTCCAATTTTTTCCAAACAATACAGATTACCGATATCTCAGCAAAATGAAATTAAACGCCAAATAGACAAATTGTTAGATGAAGGAATAATTGAGCCTAGCAAAAGCGATTGGTCAAGTCCAATATTATTAGTACCTAAAAAATCTGATTCAGGCAATGGAAAATGGAGGTTAGTAATAGACTATAGAAAATTAAATAATTGTATTGAAAATGATAAATTCCCTTTACCAGATATAACTGAGATTTTAGAGTCATTAAGTGGAAGCATTTATTTCACGCATCTAATATATTTAGATGACTTAATAGTTTTTGGAAGAAACCTTCAAATTCATAATAAAAATTTGCAAGATATATTTGAAAGGCTGAGGACAGTTAATTTAAAATTAAATCCTGCTAAATGTGATTTCTTGAAAAAATACATTTTGTCTCGGTCATGTTATATCATGTGATGGCCTAAAACCGGATCCACAAAAATAGAAGTTGTGGAAAATTATCCATGTCCTAAAAGTACTGATGAAGTAAAAAGATTTGTAGCTTTCACAAACTATTACCGAAAATTCATACCCAATTTTGCAGAAATCACTTAACCTTTAAATAAATCAACAAGAAAAGGCGTACCTTTTGAATGGAATCGAGAATGTCAGGAGTCATTTGAATTATTAAAACAGAAATTAATAAGCCCACCTATTTTAGATTATCCCGATATTTCCTTGAATAATAAATTTATAGTACAAACTGATGCGTCAAATAATGCTATAGGGGCTATATTGTCTAACGGAAATGGACGACCAATATCTTATGCCAGTAGAACTTTGAATAAAGGTGAAAGAAACTACCCAGTTATAGAGAAGGAACTGCTTGCAATAGTTTGGGCAGTAAAATATTTTCGACCATATTTGTATGGCCGACCTTTTAAAATACTTACAGACCACAAACCACTAGTGTACTTATTTAATATGAAAGATCCCTCAAGTAGGCTTATGAAATTTAGAATAGCTTTAGAAGAATATAACTTCGAAGTAGAATATATAAAAGGTTCTGACAATGCAGCTGCAGATGCACTGTCAAGAATCACAATACAGAATTTGATAGAAATGCATGACAGTATTGTTAATGTAATGACAAGAGCTCAAGCGAGGAAACTAATTCGTCCTGATTCTGTGGCGGATATAGTAGACACCGACTCGAGGCCTGCGCAACCAAGAGTCGTGAATACTCATATCAAACCAAAAGAATCAGTTGAATTAAAATTTATTAACGGAAATGAGTTAGAAAAATTAAGGAAATTAAGAAAGATTACGAAGGAAAATAATATATTGTGTTATGTTGATAGTGAAAAAACTATTTACGTTAAATTTCTAAATTCTCAATCGCAGATGACGCGAGACGTATTTGTGAGAGAATTAGATCATTTTTGCAATTCCTTAAAGTTAGAAGAAATATATATATTAAAAACGAAAGATAATGATTGTTGTCTTTTTAAACAAATGATGTCTTTATTAGAAAGCTATTAACGGAGATAAAAAGTAATAAAACCAGGTTAAGACCTCGAATATGCATACTGAGTAATGTTAAAAGAATATATAATTTGGACGACAGGCGAGTTATTTTAAATGACTTTCACTCCTACCAAGTAGTGGCCATGCTGGTATGAGACAAATGTCAAATAATATTAAAAATATTATTATTGGCCTGGTAAAGAAAATGATGTTCAGAAGTTCGTTAAATGTTGTGATCAATGTCAACGACATAAATATTCCTTACCAAAGAAAGAACCCATGGTTGTAACTAGCACAGCAAATACTGCATTTGAAAAGATATATTTAGATCTGGTTGGTCCTTTAGAAACTGATTATAATAACTATACGTTTATATTAACTTTACAATGTGAACTTACTAAATACGTAGAAGCATATCCCTTAATTTCTAAAAAGTCAGAAGAAGTAGCCAGAGCATTTGTTGATAATTTCATTCTTAGATATGGGGTGCCCAGAGAAATAGCAAAAGACAGAGGAAAAGAATTTCTATCAGAAATATTTCAGGAGGTTTGTAAACTGCTTAATATTAAACAATTTAATTCTACAGCGTATCATCATCAGTCGATCGGAGCGCTAGAAGTAACACACAAGAATTTGAATGCATTCTTGCGTATTCAAACAGATAGCCACCCTGACTTGTGGAGTAAGTGGATTCCTTTTTGGTCTTTTGGTTACAACACAACGGTACATTCAGAAACCGGCTTCACTCCATATGAATTGGTGTTTGGTAAGACATGTTCTTTACCCAGTAATTTGTCAAAAGATTTAGATCCTTTTTATAATTTTGAAAGTTACCCTTGTGAACTTAGATACCGTTTGCAATTTTCGCAAAGAGAGGCAAGAACAAATCTGTTAAAAAGTAAATTAAATAGAAAACTAAGGTATGATAAAGGTATTAATCCTGTAAATTATAAGGAAAATGATTTGATTCTTGTAAAAAATGAATCACCTAGTAATAAGTTGGATTAGGTATACTCGGGTCCTTATAAAGTTATCAAAGACGTGCCACCAAATGTAGAAATAATTAATAAATATGGTAAAAAAGATATAGTTCATAAGAATCGTACTAAGCCTTATAATGAATAGTAAATAAAACATTATAATTTTTATACTATACCAATAAATAGGTATTTCTTTCTCTTATGTTTTCTATAAAATTGTAAAAAAAAAATTCCCTGTAACTGTATTTTTTTTTCTGTAAGTGCGGTGATGTGATGTATGTTTAAAGGATATTTGTTACTTACTCTATGTTAATCTCTAATTGTGTTAAGTACTCTGTAATCTCTATTTGTAACCATATATATCATCTATTAATTGGAATAAATACACAGTATTATTCGAGCATTCAGTCGTATCATTTACCTCCACCTCCACACCGTACACCCTGATGTGTTCCTTTATCCGACAAGAGACGGTGCGTTAAGTTTGTCCTATATAGGAACTCCCACAGCTGCTATCAATTTTGTATACACCTGGTTTTTCCAAGGGATGACTGTCTTTCGGCGTTCTTATATATTGCGCAGTTTCTTAAAAGGAGTGAAGATAGTTTTAACTGATACCTTCCACACACAAAACCAACGCACACACATCATTATCTACACGCCGACTCACATCATCACCCACGTAAAACCCGTGAAAATAACAAAGTCAAACCGCGAGCTGACGTAGTAAGTATAGTATGTCGTGATCGGGTACAGTGCGATAGTGATAACAGTGCTAGTGGTGTTGAACGCAAAAACGAGTAAGAAAGTGGGTAGACCGCTATACTTGCTCGTAACATTCACCCACCCGCAATACCCTCAGTACATCCGTGAACATGGTGCTTGCAACAGTGCCGAAATATCGGTTACTCCAAACAAAAGTACGTGGTATATATCCCGAAAAACAATTTAAAATAAGTTTAAATGACCATGAAAGTTTAAATTCCTATGTTGAGTACAAAGTTTCGTCTAAATGGTAAGGTTCTCGAGTAGTTCATATCTATGTTATTTACATTCTCGTATCTATTGCAAATAAATCAGAGTAAGTAATTAATTTTTGCTTTATTAAAATACCTGTTTCTGGGTACTTCGCTGATAATTACATTAGTGTTGGCAGTTGATGTCAGCCACCGATGTAGGTTTATATCAATATCATACGGATTTCTGTCCCAGCACCCACCTAATACAATTATATAATCATTTTTTGTCAAGCTTTCAATTTCATTCTTGGGATAACTTAAAATGTTCTCTAATTCGGCATTTGGTTTTAAGTATGAGAATACATTACACTCAGATTCAAGTAGATTTTGTAACATATTGCGTAGACCATGTCCTTGCCCGTCGCCCAGTATAATTACCCTATGCTTTTTATCAGGCGACCTTTCTGTATACACGTGTACTGGTTTACGTGTTTCGTTTGCGCTTGTTTCTGGTATAGATTTTGTTGAAAGTAGTGCTGTGCTGCACCTTTGAGGTGGCTGTTGGCAGTTTTCAAAGTTTTGTACAGTGCTGAAGCATTCATACACGTTTTTTTTACATTAACAGAGTCATGGTCTCTGTTTTCAATTTGTTGTGGATTTGTACCTTTTTGTTCTTGCTCAATAACTTTTGCAGGCGTATTTATAATTGGTTCAATCTGTTGACTAGTAGTACTATGCATATTGAACGTAATCTGTTGTGTTTCTGTGTTTTGCTCCATTATTTGTGTAGGCGTCAAGATTTTGTTTGTATTTTTTGCTTTTCCTTTTCCCTTGGTTCCTGAAAGCGGTGTCCGGCAGAAAGAGTCAGTAGTAGCAAGCTTTTTATATGTTTCTATTAGTTTAATTGGTTTCTGTAAATCGGCTTTCAATCTCAAATTTTCAATATTTAAATCATTTGTCATCTGGTGTAGTTTTTCTTGCATATCCATTAAAGTTTGGCTACGATTTAGTGATGTTTCATTTCAGCTTCCACAGCTGCAGTTGATTTTATAGACACCTGGGGTTTGTAGCGGTAGAACATCCTTTGGTGTGCCCACCATGTTGTGTACTTTGGCCCCTGGTGTAAATATGGTCGGAATGGAGTAGTTCTTTAACTTGGCTCCTATTTTATCCGTAACACCTCTAATATAGGGCATGTAGGTGGGTTGTCTAATTTACCGCCAGATGTTTTTCGCGCTTAATAGGCCGCGTCATTCGTCGTTGTACCTGGTATCCGTTCTTCCTAAGTACCTCCTGAACATGGTCTAGCTCTAGATGCAAATGCTCAGGGTCACAGAGGTCATGTGCTCTGTTTTTAAGTGATGTGAAATGAAATGAATGAAAAATGAAAATGAAAAATGATTTATTTCTGCCACAACCAGACAAATTACGTGGTAAAAGAAAGATACACACAAAAAAATATATTTATATAATTATATACATAAAAAAAACAAAAAACATCGTTAACAGCTACATAGTAACATTAAAACACGCTAAGGCCAGGTCATGTCAGCAATGGGACCCCGTTCAGCATAACACCAGACTCGCTGGCACTGATATTCTACGGGGCCCTGCTAGTGTGTCACGAAGGCGCAAAACAGTGGATACCTACACTAGACAAATACAATTATACATAGCAATAATTACCTACTTAAAATGTTTACAAAGTAAACAATAACAACATCACGCATTATTAGAAGCGCGGGTGCGGGCCGCGCGTGCAGCATGGGGCGGAGTCTACGTCGCGTCAACCGGCGACAAAAAGAGACAATCGACAAACTGCTCACCACACGCGCGGATGTCAACTACTTCCTCTTCCAAGGCCAATATTACCTCCAGATCGATGGTGTCGCAATGGGAAGTTTAGTGGCCCCAGTACTGTCTAATATCTGGATGGAACACTTTGAACAAAAGGCGCTTAGCATCGGGCCCAAGACCATCAGGCTTTGGAAAAGATACGTGGACGACATCTTTAGTATCGTAAAAGGAAGTAAGCAGGAAGTAGATCAATATGTGCAACACCTTAACTCCATTCATCCGAAAATGAGGTTCACCTACGAAATGGAAACTGACAGATCGTTGTCATTCTTTTATGTCAAAGTGACTGTGAGACCAGATGGGTCCTTAACACACTGCGTATACCGGAAGCCTACACACACAGATAGATACCTGCACGCCACGTCGCACCACTAACCTCGACACCTGCAATCCGTTGTGACATCACCAGAATAGATTTCACAAGCCTGTCGCCTGTAACTTTTAACAGGTGTTGGTTCGGCGTTACACCGAAACCGAAGGTTCCTAGGCGATTTGGGAAAAAATGGTCTGTATTTAAAGGATGGCGAGTTCTGATCGCCTAGGATTGGAGAGGGAGAGAAAGTATGATGTAGACAGGAACCTCTTTCCTTGCACGGCAATCTTCTTCTTCTCAGAAGGGCAGTCTCCTGGTGTTTTCGAGATGAAGCTGCTTGAATCACTACACTACACTATTCGTTTCACTTTCACTCGCGAGTGGGTTTGTTAGGTTTTCTTTGGTTGTAAGCGGTAATAATTATATATGGCGGTGCGGTGCGGTGCGGTACGGTATGGCGGACACGTCCTCAGCGTCTCGAATCTTCTGCGTCGCCGTTGAGCAAGGAAGCCAATAGCGAGGTGTTTTGGGAGGGGATTCATGAAAAGGATTGCTCGGATTAGCCGAGCAGCGACGAACCATTGACGTTGACAGAATTAACTAGCAAGGGAAAAGATAGATGGCGCTACCAGGTGTGCTATACCATTCTCGACATCTGTGAAAAATCTCGGTCTGCACATAAATGACAACCTTGACTGGCGGACCCAGATTTCAATTGTCAGCCAAAAAGTATTCGGGACTTTGCGCTCACTGTACCGTCTCAAAAATTTTCTTCCATCAAAAACTAAAGCAATGCTTGTGCAAACTTTAATTTTCCCTATAATTGACTATGGTGACATGTGTTATCTCGACCTGAATCTAGATCTACTCAACAAACTTGACCGACTTCTCAATTATTGCATTCGGTTCGTTTTTAATCTGCGTAAGTTCGATCACATTTCTAAATTTCGCAAGGAATTAAAATGGTGGCCGATCGTCAGCGACGAAATTTGCGTACTCTGACGACTTTATACTCTTTTCTCCACTCTCCTAACGGTCCGTCATATCTAGTACCTTATTTTCAATATCTCTGCTCCAATCATGATAAGAACTTGCGATCTACTAATAACCTTCTCCTTCTCTGTGCATCTCACTCTTCTAGCTTAGTACATTCTACTTTCAATATCCAATCTACCCTTCTTTGGAATACTCTCCCTCCCGAAGTTAGGACGTCCAGTAGTCGTGCCACGTTCAAATTTAGAGTTCGCCAGCTGTTGTATAGCGAATTGTCGGAACCTTCTCAGTAGCAATTCACTACTTGTTAGTATTCTATCTTTTTAACTATTTATTTTCATGTGTATAGTTATGTATATTATTAACTGTTAGTAATCTATCTTCTTAAATATTTATTTTCTCTTCTCAAATATGTATAATTATATATGTATTTATATATTTATTTATATGTATATATGTATTTTGTTATGTATCTATATTTTAATTGTAAGTATGTATTATGTTGCGTATTCTCTTTAATTTTCCTCTTTATGTGTAGTACACACCTGCCATGATCATCTCTGCATCACCGAAAGGTTGACTGGGAGAAAATGCCTATAGGCATTAAGTCCGCCTTGTGCAATGTATTTTGCAGAAAGTTTTTAAATAAATAAATAAATATTAAAAGATTGTCATGAATCGACTAATTCCCAAATAACTATTTCCAGCACAGGTATCTTAAGCCTCCCTACACATTGTATAGCATATTAAGACTCAAGGTTCATTCCAAAATATAACAAAATAATAAAGTTTCAACAAATATATTCCAACTTTGACTTAATCAACGATAGCTGTTGCAATTTGGAAATTCACCAGAAATCTAAACAAAACACCCCGATAATTCACAAAAAAAAGGTTAACCTTGACTCTACAGTATTAGAGCATAACAAAGTATCCAGTTTAAATGTTAATAATCTTGACGAGGTCCTTGAGAAACCACATACTCGTATTGTGTTATATGAGGAATATTATTCCTACAAAATCATTGTAATATCGATTATGGTTTTAATATTAATTATATTCTTAGTTTATAAATATTTTCATATAAGCGGCGATAGCTGAGTGGAGAGACCGATGGACTGCCACGCAGAGGGTCTCGGGTTCGAATCCACGGCGCGCACCAATGACTTTTCGAAGTTATGTGCGTATTAAATTGTCAATAAAATTATCGCTTGCTGAACGGTGTAGAAAAACATCGTGAGGAATGCATGTCTGAGAGTTCTCCATAATGTTCTCGAAAGACATGTAATGCATGTCTGAGAGTTCTCCATAATGTTCTCGAAAGACATGTGAAGTCTGCCAATCCGCACTTGGCTAGTGTGGTGGACTATGGCCTTATCCTTCTCATAATGAGAAGAGGCCTGTGCCCAGCAGTGGGACAGTATAAAGGGCTGATGATGGTGATGATATAAATATTTTAGTTTTAGAATGTGTCAACGTATATTCAGTTAAAAAAATTAAAAGTAGTCTTAAAATACAAAAAGCTTATGAGTTTTCAGAAGTGGCTATGAGCTATAATTAGACACTAAACAGCTACAATTATTTGACTTTTTACGTTAACTTCACCATTCAGGTGTAAGTTTAGTCTTATTCCCCGGGGCTGTTATATACATAGAATGCATATATAAAATGCAACGCAGGCCTATTTCCTAACACCCTTAGTCAGCGTTTTTGATGCCTCATTATTATATGACATTTATTTACGTCTTCGTCGGTGACACTTGCCTCAAAACTCAAAATGTGTATCTTATTAGAAAGTGAAATTCAAATAAAGTGTCCTTCAATAAATAATTACTTTTTTTTAAACTGTTTTCTCAAGGTCGTAGATAATTTGGTTTGCAAATAATTAATCAGTGAATAATTACACGGTAGATGACCCAAGTAGATTCACAAAAGTGCAGACATGTAAATATGTCAACATTTGGAACACAAAGGCTAATCTGAATAATTACTCAGAATGTGAATAATTACATACTGAATCTACAAAACGTCAGCATTTGAATGAGTCTGATACCTGGATAGAGATTGCTCTTTATTATCGTCAACCCGTCAGAAGACACGCAGGCCTCTTTTCACTATGCAAAGGGTAAAGCCATAGTCCACCACACTGATCATGTGCGGTTCGGCAGACTTCACACGTCTTTCGGAAAAAATATGAAGAAGCCTTTAGAAAGATATAGTCTCCAAATGTATAAATTATTAAAAATGTGAAATAAGTTGTACACCTTAGTCGTAGTAGCGATAGCTGAGTGGAGAGACCAACAGACTGCTACGCAGAGGGTCTCGGGTTCGAATCTACGGCACGTACCAATGACTTTTCGGAGTCAAGTGCGTATTAAATTGTTCGTTATAGCTTGCTAATCGGTGAAGGAAAACATCGTGAGGAAACCTGCGTGTCTGAGAGTTCTCCAGCAGAGCTGGAGCTGTTTCGAAGCAGAAAGTCTGATCGTCTCACTGCACTGAGGCACCCTACACAGCTATAGAACTCCCGAGCATGTAAAGCCTCCGACAGGAAGCGCTCGCTTCTCCAAGGTTAGGCAGCTGCTGCGTCATTTCGTTCACCTCTCTCGGCAGTTGAATGGCAAGCACGGAAGAGTTCCTTGAAGTTCTACCAGCTATTGAGTACGAGCTCTTAATGCTTAAGACTTGTACTGACGCCGATTTGGACCCCATATATGGGTCATTGGTGGCTATTACAAAAGCCCATGAAAAATAAATGGCCTCGGACTTACACCTCAACGGTAGTATCATCACCGCTGCCTGATTTTTTTATTTCTGGAATAAGCCAGATGCCTCGGTTCATTCCCCTCCGACATTTCTCCGCTAATGGAGATTATAATTATAACTTCACGCCTTTAGAAGTGATAGGCTGAGGTGTATTACACACCCAACTTCGCCAGTTATGTTTCGGTGCCAAAGTAATAGGGGGCGTGCCTATTGCCATCTACCGGGCACATTATTAAGCGAGCAATAATTAACATTCATAATATTTTTCCTGATGATTGATTGATTGAATGATTATTATGTATTAAAACTGTATTAAATCTTAACATACTAAAAATGTTGTAGTAAGTGATTATATATTTTATTCTATCTAACTAGCCCTGATCGCCTGAAACACAGGTTTATTCTAGTTCAGACATATAATTTTATATAAGGAACCTAAAACTTAGCTTTTGTACTCTAAATAAGTAAACTGTACTATTTTAATTAACAAAATAAATTTAATTTGAATTTTTAATTTGAATTATATTTTTCCCAAAACCCTCGCGCTGACGAAGATGACGTCCGTGTAGCTGATAAGTAGCAGATAATATCCGCGCCGGGTAGGAGTGCCTCTGATAGTACACAGACGTCGACAATGTTGCACAGCGAACCGAGAACATCTCTCGCCACCATCACGACTCGGGCAGACGACTGACTACGACTGAATGATTATCTTGCCTACGTAAAGACCTCAGTAATTTTTGAAGAAAAAAATATTTAACAGATGCTGCCGTTTATCAATACTATACCAGGACATTGACTTAAAAAAACACTTTTATGACTGTCTTACTGAGTTTTTCCGAATTCTCAATAGCAGCTCGGAGCCAAAATTTGGAGCTAAAATTATAACTTGACATGGAGAAATGTGGGTGCAATATTAACCTCTGCCCATAGGCAGACTCACGAAGTCCGTCAGACGTCCGAAGTCGTACCTTTGGTGATACAAGCGTGAGTCTATAAAAAACCTTTTTTATGACTGGCATTTTAGAAAACTGTTTTAAATGCTGCAATAAACGTCAGACGATTTAATAAAAAAAATATTAATTGCCGAATCAAAATTCTATCCTAATAGACTTTGAAAATTAGTATATAGAGATACATATTACATATATTACAATATAATAGTGATGCACATAAGAAGTGAATATGTGCAGGAAAAGTTTATGACTATAGTGATAGACAATTAACAACAGTTGCAGACATAAGGTCAAGACGCATTAGCATATAATTACTTTTATTTGTAGAATAAAATTAAAAGCATACACTTACAGAGCAGTGACCGAGTTACATCTATATAGAAAAATATAGTTTCATTGTAAAATTGTCTGTTTGTATCAGTTTTTCGGAATAATAGCATCAATGGCGTCGGGAGTCTTCCTGGTGAATGCTAGATATTATGAGGACGCTATATTTTTTAGAAAAATATCAAAGAACTGATTTATTTATTTCTACTTAAATATTTTCTTGTTTCGTCACCCAGTTATCTTCTTAATATATAAAATCCTTGCGTTACTGACTGACTGACAGACACGCTACAGCCGAAACTATTGGGCGCAGGAAGCTGAAATTTGGCATGTATGTTCCTTAGGGACAGTAGGGGTGCACTAAGAAGGGATTTCCCGAAATTCCCACGGAATAGGCCAAAACGGGTAAATTTAAAAAAAGTGCAGGCGTAGCTGCTGGCGTCCTCTAGTAATAATATATTATAATATGTAGAAAATATATGTTGCTATTGCAATGCTTTGTATCATCATGCAACAAGTTACATGTGTAAGAGCAAAGCTGCTTGATTTGAGCAAGTAAAACAAAAGTTTGGTCTAAACTTCTCGTGATCCACGAATGCTTTTTCCAAATTAAGTAGGCGGCAAACGAGCAGACGGATCGCCTGATGGTAAGCAATTACCGCCGCCCATGGACACGTACAACAGCTCAGGAGTCACAAGTGCGTTGCCGCCCCTTGGGGTTGGGAAAAGGGATAGAGGAGGAATGAGATGAGGGAGAAGGAATAGGGGATGGGCCTCCGGCACTCTCACTCACCGAACGAAACGCAACAGTTTGGATACTGTTACTTTATGTCGATTTTCTGTGAGGGGGTAGTACTGTCCCGGTCGAGCCGGCCCATTCGTGCTGAAATCAGCAAGGCTCTACTACCTGGAAAAACCTGTTTGTACAGTGTACTTGTATTATTCTGTGAATGGTAGCACGGTTGCTGTTTACAGAGGGGATGAGCAAAGGATGATATTCCTCGCAGAGGGCGAGATTAGTTTAACCATCTTCCTTTTTTTCTTCAGGATGACAACGCACCAACTTCACCCAGTTAGCATCCTTGGCATCTAAGAACTGTGATTAGTTGTTAACCATCGAGCGGGACATTGTTTGATAAACTGGCAGCAACGAACGCACTTTTTTATCTTTTATTTAACGGTTTCTTCCCGACCCCGTGAGATTTTCGGGAAATCCTTGCTTAGTTTACCCCTACAATCCCCAAGAAACATACATGCCAAATTTCAGCTTCTTGCGCCCGATAGTTTTCGCTACGCGTTGCGTCAGTCAGTCAGTATCGGAAGAATTTTATAAACGTAGATGTCGTTTAATGCAAACGTGTTCATTATGAGACCTTTACTGTAAGTTCGTAACACTAAAATCTTTGTTTTAATATTTCTGCTTATGGATTTCTTATTATGATAACCTTCATGCTAAAATATGGAATCACGGTAAAATATGCTAAATGTGATGCACGAGACCAAGCTGCTTTGGAACTTCAACGACACCACTATGAGAGTCTCGTATACCTCCTTCGCCAGCCTAATCTCGAATCACTTACACCCAAGGGTGGAGAACACAGGCTGCAAAATAGTTTCCACTGTGACGGTAAAAAAGACAGTGAACACAATTACACGTGTTAGTCTCGATATGAACATAAATACAATATGAGCATTAATGACATGGGGTGAATGCTCTAATTATCATTATTATCATTTAAAAGCCGCGTGGTTGATGGCATAGAATACAAGTGTCACCACCCCCTATCTTCCCGTGGGTGTCGTAAGAGGCGACTAAGGGATAACACGATGCAAATACCATCTTTGTGTAGAGACGGAAAACTCGACATCAAACCCTATACGACTGCCTCGTTGGTCTCGCGGCATAAATGTGCGCGTGGGATCGGGAGGTCCCGGGTTTGATTCCTGGGTCGGGCAATGTTATTGGGTTTTTCTGTCACGAAATTCTCAGTAGCAGCACGGAGTCTGGAAATGTGCCCGGTACGGCAATAGGCTCGCCCCTTATTACGTGGGACTAAAGTATATCTGGCGAAAAGTGGGTGTAGAAATACACCTCTGCCTACTCCTTCGGGGATAAAAGGCGATATGACGATAAGTATGTATGTATGTATGTATCATTTAAATATATAACATTCTTCCATTACTGTCTAACCCACTGCATCGAAATTTACGCTTTACAATCGAAGCATACAAATTAAAATATAAGCGTAGACGTACCTACGAGCATTTTTAGTAATACATAAATAAATTAGAGCATTCAACCTTATTTTAATAATCATAATGAATATTCAATCATATTATAAATCGTATGTGAATATTCTTCTAATCAAACGTATATAAATATAAGATAGATGTTCATTTGTTGACAGTTCTCTACAGACAGTCAAACAATCATCAAATTAGTGTAATTAAAGATTCTGCCTAACCGGGTTTGGAGTATCACGAAATGGCACCAGCTCATCAAAAACAAACCTTAGCTGGTCAGGAAGTACCAAGCACAGAACATTTGTATCCAGAAATCAAAGATGATGCTATTGTCATATCTGGTATGTCGGGCATGTATCCGCAATCCAGCAATGTGAAGGAATTATCTGACATACTGTATAATAAGGTAAGTCAATCTATAAAACTAGTCTTGGTCTAGGTGTCTCTACAAAAGAAATGAAATGAAATGAAATGAAATGATTCTTTATTTCGTGTAAACTTTGTATAAAGTGCTTACGAAACGTCAATTTTAAATGTATTAGTTGTACAAGTTTATATTTTTAAACATGTTGAATTAGAGCAGCTTAATCCCAAGAATTTTTGTCGTCTAAATAATCGGAAATTTTATAATATGCTTTTAAACACAATTTTCTTTTAACAATTATCTTAAATTTATTTATTTTTAAATTTCTTATACTAAGAGGGATCTTGTTATAAAAGCGTATACACTGCCCCATAAAACAGTTACTTATTTTGTGGAGGCGGGTGCTATGAACTACAAGATTATACTTATGTCTAGTATTTACAGTGCACAGTGTGAAGATCACTTTTTTTTACTAAATTTGTCAATATTCTTCTGGACATATAACAGATTATCGTATATATATTGTGATACAACAGTTAGAATGCCTATCTCACTGAACTTTCCTCTTAGAGAAACTCGAGGACTGAGGTTGTAAATTCCCTTTATTGCTCTTTGCTGCAGAACGAATATCGTGTTAAGGTCTGCAGCATTCCCCCAGAGAAGAATCCCATAAGACATGATACTATGAAAGTAACTGAAATAAACCATTCTAGCTGTATCTATATCTGTAAGGCGTCTAATTGTCCTAACTGCATAAGCTGCAGAACTAAGTTTGCCCGAAAGTCTTTCTATATGCGGGCCCCATTGGAGTTTGGTATCAAGCATAATACCTAGAAACATAGCTGTCCCGACGGGCTAAATTCTGGATTCCTTAAGTTGTACATTGGTTTCCATCTGTTTAACATTGGGCGTTGAGAATTTTAATAGTTTGGTTTTCTTATCATTAAGTAATAAATTATTTACATTAAACCAATTAACAACTTTAGAGAGTGCATTGTTTACTTCGTCAAAATGTATCTGTTGGCGTCTAATATTAAAAATTAAGGAGGTATCATCCGCGAACAACACAATCTAATGATTCTTTTTTACATAATAAATAGATCGTTAATATAAATCAAAAAAAGAAATGGTCCGAGGATTGACCCCTGCGGGACTCCCATTTTCAAGGCAGAACCTGAAGATGTCTTGTCATTGATCTGGACCTTCTGGATTCTTTTGCCCAAGAATGAAAACTGGAGATCGAGAGCTTTGTTACTAACGCCGTAATGATACAATTTTCTGACCAGAGTGTCATGATGTACACAATCAAACGCTTTTGACAAGTCGCAAAAAATACCTAATGCATCTTGCGACTTCCCCAAGCTGCAAATATACTTTTGAGTAGCTCAACTCCAGCGTCAGTAGTCGAACGACCCCTCGTGAATCCGAACTGTTTCTCGTGGAGTAGATTATGTCTATTAAAATAACTAAGCAACTGACTAAGAATTAATTTTTCAAAAATTTCTATACAGAAATCGGTCGAAAATTAGAAGGGTCGGTTGTGTCACCAGATTTAAATAAAGGTATAACTTTACTATATTTCATTAAGTCAGGAAATATTCCAGAAGCGACGCAACCATTGAATACCGCTGCAAAATGTGGAGCAATTATGCTAATAATGGATGAAGTAGTCTTCACTGACAGTCCCCACAAATCCATTGTCTTTTTCATATTTAAAGTTTTAAATTGTTTAAGAATATCGTCAGTAGTAACAACAGTGAATTCAAAGGCTGCTTCACATTCTGGCACGCAGTCCCTAAGAAGCATTTCAGCAGACATGGAAGATGAGTTGAGCGACTTTGTTGTCACTATAGGTATATTAGCAAAGAAATTCTCAAATTCTGTCGCAACTTCCAGATCCTCCGAAATACTCACATTATTGATTTTTAAAAGGTAGTCGCAGCTGCGTGCTTTGGCTCTGCCAGTTTCATTGTTGATGACATTCCAGGTAGCCTTTATAGTGTTTTCTGATAATTTAATTTTATTTCTCAGATAAATAGATTTAGCCGTGTTACAAGCTTGTCTAAATATTTTGGAATATTTTCTTACGTAATTAATAAAGGTCTGACTATTATTATAAGACTTTTCATTATACAGTTCATATAACCTAATCCGGCTTTTATGAATACCTTCAGTTACCCAATCACTAAACATCAGACGGTCAGTTACACTTAATTTTTTGGATGAAAATACGGTCTGAAATTCGTCATTAATTAATTTAAATAAAGAGTTATATAACTGATCCGGATGGTCGTGATGAGGCAACCAACGCATTTTTCGAGATAAATTGTTTTTAAAAGTTTTCAGTCGATCCTCATTAATTGGTATATATTTAACAATTTTTCTCTGGTCTCTCGGACATTCTCTTGTACAACAGATTAACTGCCCACTGTGATCTGACTGAAGCATAATATAGTGTTCATCCACCGTCGTATACTCAAAGGACAAGTTCTGCTTAACTTGGGCCTTGATGGTGATGCACATATGTGGAAAGAAAAGCTCAACTTTTGCTTTATTAACAAATGCTTATGCCTAGTTTAGGAATTCTCTCCATCCGTTGTTTGATTGTTTGTAAGGCCATACGAATTTAATCTACTGATCATCAGACTCTTAATTAATAATTAACTCAATTGTTTTTGCTACGTTGTACGTCTGTTTAGAGTCCGGACTAAAATTGGGTAGTGTTGCAGTAGAAGCGATTAATTCATCCAGTCTTAGCCCAGGGCAAAGGTTTAAACATATATTACTGCGATTGCACAGTGATGAGTTCAAGTACATGCAAGTTACAATATTGATATTAATTAACTTACCAAATCTTCAAGGTGTTCTTGATGATGTTCTTGAGTAGACCTATAAGATTAACTCATAATTTTGGCCAAAATAACAAGAAAATCGTTATGAATACCACTACTCGAGGTCCAGATCGGCGTCCTTCATCAGCGAAGTCGTCGGGCACCAACCACGTCCACGTTGGCGTTGATTCACACAATTTTTACAATGTTCCTTATAAGGTTACTTATGATTTTATCCTTTATCACTTCGCGAAGCTACTAGGACGAGCTTTCCAAAAGGCGAACAATTTATTTCAATTACAAAACCACGCGAGACAGCAAAACCGCGGGTATTAATTTACTTTTGTCAATCGCTCACAACCTCGTCGGACAACTTCATATAGCGACGGTTGCGAGTTTGTTAATTACTATAATTAACTCAAAAACTCAAAATTACAAAAACCTGCGTGCTTACAAGATACGGCGTGGTCAAGACTTTTTTACCGGGAAAAACAATGAACCAAAGAGAGTGAATGACAGTTCAGTGTGACCATAGTCAAAATTTGCAATAGACTAAACTAAACGTTACTAAATCGATATAATCGACTTGACCTATCACAAATAATATTTCTATTTCAAACATCAACCCGCCCCGGACCGGCCTACCGGTCCGCTAATCGGTTGGTAGACGTGACAATGTTGCCAGCGCTCTCCTCAGAATCGAACCGTCCACCAAGACCTCATCAAATCGGGGAACTCCATCAGCCCCAGTTACCAAACGAAGAATGCGCCGCCTGCGCCATCTGAGTGGCGGAAGGTTAGCCTCCTTGATCAAAACGAGGTCACCAATCTTGGGTGGATCGGTCTTGTCGGTCCACTTAACGCGTTGCTGGAGTATGTGCAAATATTCCAAATTCCAGCATTTCCAAAAGCTCTGAGTAATCGACCAGGTCTCGTATCAATGTAGGGGTACTCAGGCAAGGCGACAAGTGGGCGACCAATCAAAAAATGGCCCGGCGTAAGGGCCTCCAAATCATTCGGATCTGAGGAGATCGGGCACAATGGCCTAGAGTTCAAAACGGCCTCAATCTTACAAAACACAGTTGCGAGTTCCTCAAATGTAAGGACAGATTCACCGATTGTCCTGCGCAAGTGTGTTTTGGTTGATTTTACAGCGGCCTCAAATATACCACCCCAGTGTGGACAATTTTGTGGGGAAAACAACCAATTTATCCCACGTCGGGCAAGCCTATTGCCTATATCAGCCTTGTTGGTTTCAAGAAAATTAACAACGTCATTCAAATAATTATAAGTGCCCTTGAAGTTAGTGCCACAGTCAGAACGGATCAAGGAAGGCAGCCCTCTGCGGGATACAAATCTGTCAAATGTGGCTACAAACGCCTCGGTCGTAAGCGAGGAGACCAGTTCTTAGTGTACGGCCTTTGTGGAAAGACAAACAAAAACACACAAGTAGGCCTTGACAGTCTTGCTGTTTTGAAGTGTCGACGTTTTCACCAAAAAGGGACCTGCGAAGTCCGTGCCAACGCCGTCAAACGTCCTGCTTTCAGTTACGCGATCTGCCGGTAAGTCCCCCATCAAGGGCTGCATGGTAGAAGCCTTGAGCTTATAGCAAGGGATGCAGCGAAAGACTACACTCCGGATAATTCTTCGGGCAGACAAAATCCAAAACTCGTGTTGCAAAATGGCCAACAGCGCATTACAACCAGCATGCGAATTTTTAAGGTGACGGTCAGTTACCAACAAACGCACCAAATGACCGTCTTTGGGTAACAAAAGGGGGTGACGAGCTCCGTAAGGGAGGTTGGCGTTCTTGAGACGCCCTCCAACGCGCAAGAGACCCGTATCGTCCAAAAAGGGGTTCAATTTAGAAACAGCTCCCGACAATTTCGATCTCCCTGATTTAAGGATAGCAATCTCCTTCTCAAAATGCGCCAATTGCACAGAACGAACCCTAAAGGTGAAGGACTCCTGTCGTTCCTGTGGTGAGAAAAACGGTGTCAGTCGTTTCTGTTGTGGGTGCCTAAAGTTAAAAACAAAACGCTTTATCCAAGCAGTAACACCTAACAACTTGTCAAGGGAGCTGTAGCGATTCAACCAGAAATCGGGGTCGAAGGCGCATTCTACCTTCTCAAGAGCGAGTGTTCGTAGACCCGGCAAATTAGAAGTATTCAAAACTGGCGTTCGAGGCCAATCAATTTCTGGTCGACTCAACCATTCCAGACCCCACCACAGCGAATGATCAAACTAGGCGTCAAGCATCCGCGCGAGGCACAATCAGCGGGGTTGAGCTCACCTGGCACTAAACTGTCTCCAAACAAGTTTGACTTCGGATTTCTGGATTTGGGAAACGCGATTAGTGACAAATACCTCCAAGGTGTGGAAATAAGCCTTCAACCAACAGAGAACAATTTGGCTGTCTATCCAGGCGTAGGTCCCATTAATACAAATGCTTTTACCCAAAGTACTTACTAGACACGTGGTTCAATAAGCGTACAAGTAGGGCTGCTCCCGAGAGCTCCAATTTTGGGATGGTCAGAGATGTCTGAAGGGGTGCAACCTTGCTCTTCGCCATGACCAGGGAAACTCTCACCTGACCTGAGGCACTGACTGTGCGCAAGTACACCACGGCCGCGTGACCACGTTCCAAGGCATCACAAAACCCGTGAAGGGTGGCCTTGTACTTCCCGGGAGGAAGGATGGGACGAGGCAAGGAGATCTCGTTGACGGTAGGAAGTGAGGATACAAAAGAGGTCCATTCCTCAACAAGAGTGCCGTGTAGAGGTTCGTCCCAAGTCAATCCTGCTGTCCAAAGCTTCTGCAAGAAGCATTTTGCCCAAAATATGATAGGAAAAATCCAACCGTTCGGATCAAAGGTTCTGGCGACAGAAGACAACACGAGACGTTTAGTCCAAGAACAAGGCAATTTCAAGTCTACGTTATACGTAAAGATGTCTTGGACTGGTCTGTACTGAACGCCGAGAACAGCCATCATGGCGGGGATAGGGGCAAATAGATGTGGATCTTGTTGATGATCCTCGGGTAAGCCCTCCAAAAGCGCTGGTGAGTTGGAAATCCATTTGCGCAACTCATAACCAGCGGAGGCCAAAATACCTATCAATTCGTCCCGCAGGAGGATCGCCTCGTTCGCTGTGGAGGCGCCCGAGCAAATGTCATCGACGTTAATATCGTCCTTCAAGATGGCGGAGGCTCGTGGGAAACGTATGCCTTCGCGGTCTGCGAGCTCCCAAAGAGAACGTATTGCCACGTAGGGGCTCGACCTTAACCCGTACGTATTGGTATGAGCTCGTAGACGACCATGGGATCGCGAGGATTCTCTCTCCAAAGGATCAGCTGGAAACGACGGTCATCAGGGTGGATAATCGTCTGCCTAAACATCATTTTTATGTCGGCTACAAAGACAACCTGATGTCGTCGGAAGCTGGTGATGACGTCACTAAGGTCCTTGACCAACTTGGGACCAGAATGCAAGCACTGGTTCAAGGATATGCCTGTTGAAGTCTGCGCAGAACCATCAAACACTGTGCGCAGCTTGCCAGTTTATGGCTTCAATACCACATGATGTGGGAGAAAGTAGTGCTCCACCGAACGCCAATCCAAATTTGTCACGGACATGTGTCCCAATTGTTCATATTCTCTCATGAACTCAATGTACTTCTGTCTGAGCTCCGGATCACGACCCATGCGACGCTCCATAGCCAACAATCTCTTTTCGGCTAAAGGTCATGACTCACCAAGCGGAAGCCGAACAGACAGAAAAGGTAGCTTCGTAATAATCCGACCAGAACGGAGTCGACCAGTGTTGTTCTGGAAGAACAGCTCGCACTCCTCATGTTCTGGATTCAAACGAGCAGCTTGAGGGGGCTCATCTACTTCTCAAAACCTCTGAACCGCATCAGAGAGAGCAGAGCCTACAGCCAACAAATTATCAAGTTCAGGTGGAGGGGGGTCCCTAGGTACAGGTCCCATCAAAGCAAATCCAAATATGGTCGGGATGGCAGTCAAACCATTTGGCACCAAGACCCGTTTCCCACCAATCAAAATTCCACCGAGGACATCAGAGCCAATCAATAAGTCGATTTGTCCTGGTGTGTCAAATTTGGGGTCTGCCAGATCCAATCCCGATGTCAAATTCACCACAGCAGCAGTTAGCTGCTTCTGTGGATGCATACCCAAAATATTCTTCAGCACAATAGCCGAGGTTTTAATCCTCGGGTGTGAAGATTCAACAGGAGCAAACAAAACTTTAACTTGCCCTTCCACATTAGAGGCTACGTCACCTATTCCCCGTATACAATTTGGAAAAGAACCCATATTTAATTTAACCTGCCCTACCAAATACATGGAAATAATGCAACCTTGTGAACATGTGTCCAATATAGCACGGACAACAACAGAGGTCACCGTGGGTCCCCAGACCCTAACAGCAACCGTTGGTAGGATAACGGTCTCAAAGGGGGAGGTTGGCGTCATAGGGCAGGGGTCAATGACCTATTGTTGCCTGGGCGGCGACCGTTAGCCAGGACCAGGCAAATCAAAATGAGGGTGCGGTTTGAAGTCCTCTAAAGCACGATGACTCGATCCGCGCGCCATCTGTGGGGGGTCATAATGACGCACCCGCCCAAAACGAGGTGGGCGCGAGTCAAGGCGGGGACGCTCCGCCAAAGGAGGGGAATACCTGGGGCAGCAGTCATGGTGCTGGTGACGTTGAACGGTCGCACATTCTGGTGCGCGAGAGAGAGGAGGCATGCGCACGCTACGGTTCTCCAAGCGGGGTGAGCGGCGATCAATTGAGCGAGGCGACTCCCGGCTACGCGCCGGTGAGCCTCGGCTGCCACCTTCAAAACACCCACCCGTGCGCGGCGTCGGCTGGTTGGACAAGCGGCCTACCTCTCTGGCATTCATGCAGAGAATGTCCAAATGCTGTCCTCCACAGTGAAGACAGGGGCGAGAGTTTGGGCAGTCTCGCTGGTAGTGGGACCCCAAGCAAGAGAAGCAAAGGCGGCGGGCATTCGCGCCTACGAGAGGCGACATGTAGGTCCAAGAATGCCCTACAACTGGCCGTTCTGTTCCCCGTGACCTTGCAGTAAGAGCACTCCATTGGGCTCTGCGTGACTGCAAAGCGAGGAGGGCGCCGGTCAACATTGGCTCGGGTGTGAACGCGAGCCTGCTTCTTGACCTTGGGCGGCTGCGACTTAGCCGGCGTGTCACCATCGGAGTTGTCCAGGACCCGGCACTCGTCCTCGAGAAACCTCTCCAAGTCAGCAAAGGGGGGCAAATGGGTCGCGCTATCCCCACCAAAGCGCTGTTCAAAACGCGACCTCAGGTCGGCAGGCAGCTTTTTAAGTACAATGTGCACCAATAGATAAGACCATTGGCCCACGGGCAGGTCCAAGCACTTAAGTGCGTTGATTGCCACCTAAAGCGGGTTCAAAAGTTGGGTGCGCAACCCAAAGACCCGGGTGAGCGTGGGCAAACTCAAAATCTGTTCAATATGCGTGTCGGCGAGGCCACGCTTGTTATGGTACCTACCGGTAATTAGGTCCCGAGCCGTCTGGTACGCCTCGTCAGACACGGGCAGATGCTGGAGGAGGCCTTTGACCTCTCAATCCAGAACCGACATCAAATAGGCCAATTTTTGTGCCGGCCGAAGGTCAGCCCTGTCATTGACCAGGCTGTCAAACAAATTAACGAAGCCCAGGTTGCTTCCTAGGCAGCCATCGAAATGCGGGAAGTCTAAGGTAGGAAGCCCACTCACCAGCCCCGGTGCTGTCCTAGGAAGCTCTTGCTTCAAGCCGGGTTGCCCGTCCCTCTCGGCAACTAATTGTCTCGCACTATTGGAGACAGCATCATACAGGTCTAAGACCTGTGCATAATCTTCGCTGACCTTATTTCGCTGGTCAACGGTGAATTCATTAACTGACACTTCGAGACAGCAAGCGGTGAAAGTGCGGCATTGCTGTTCCACACTTGCCAGGCGATCATCGATCCGCTCGTACCTTTGTAGTAAGGCCTGCTGGCGATCAGGCCGGTTCACCAAGACACTGGCCGAGGCAAACCAGCGCAAATCTGATGCAATAGCACCAGCAGCCACACGCAAGTCCTTGATAGCTGACATAATCAAGTTTCAAAAGAGCTCGGACAAGCGTTAAATAATATTAATAATCAAAACTTAATATTTGTTAATTCTTTGAAACCATCAAAGTATTAGCCTGTTTACTGCTGGTACAAGCAAGTGACAGGTATTTACTGCCCAACAAAATTAATAACAAGCTCAAAATCTGCTTGTTTCAATATATTGACATAGGGACAAAGTTATCAAAAGGTTTATAACTTACACCAATTAAAAGTTGAACTTTAAATCAATTAGTTAACTATTTGCAACAGACAGACTAACTGTGTTATATGTTACACTGTAGACACCAGGTAGTGTTACTTAACAATATTAGCAATTTATTATAACAAAGTTTATCAATGTTTATCAAAGTTTGGTTGTTATAATGTTTCAAACCCAATATATGCAATAAACTAAATTTACTAAATTTATTGATACATACAGCTGTGTTATGTATCCAAAAAAACTGACTTATTAATGCTAACAACAACAAATTATTGTTAGATTTCAGCAATACAAGTCAAACAATTACTGATTGAGGTTATGTATGACAATGTGTTTCAAATTATCTAGGTCAACTTATACAAATAAATATTATGTATTTTAGGCAAAAACTGACCTGAAAAACACTCCAATACTGTCTACAAGGTGATAAGATACAAGCTTATACCAATCTGAGGTTTGTACTCAGCAATGCAACAGCGGCTAAATTTCAACTACAGCTCTGCACCAAAAACAATGTTTAGAGTCCGGACTAAAATTGGGTAGTGTGGCAGTGGAAGCGATTAATTCATCCAGTCTTAGCCCAGGGTAAAGGTTTAAACATATATTACTGCGATTGCACAGTGATGAGTTCAAGTACATGCAAGTTACAATATTGACATTAATTAACTTACCAAATCTTCAAGGTGTTCCTGATGATGTTCTTGAGTGGACCTATAAGATTAACTCATAATTTAAGCCAAAATAACAAAAAATCGTTATGAATACCACTACTCGAGGTCCAGATCGGCGTCCTTCATCAGCGAAGTCGTTGGGCACCAACCACGTGCACGTTGGCGTTGATTCACACAATTTTTACAATGTTCCTTATAAGGTTACTTATGATTTTATCCTTTATCACTTCGCGAAGCTACTAGGACGAGCTTTCCAAAAGGCGAACAATTTATTTCAATTACAAAACCACGCGAGACAGCAAAACCGCGGGTATTAATTTACTTTTGTCAATCGCTCACAACCTCGTCGGACAACTTCATATAGCGACGGTTGCGAGTTTGTTAATTACTATAATTAACTCAAAAACTCAAAATTACAAAAACCTGCGTGCTTACAAGATATGGCGTGGTCAAGACGTTTTTACCGGGAAAAACAATGAACCAAAGAGAGTGAATGACAGTTCAGTGTGACCATAGTCAAAATTTACAATAGACTAAACTAAACGTTACTAAATCGATATAATCGACTCGACCTATCACAAATAATATTTATATTTCAAACAACGTCAAAATACTTCAATAACATAATTTAATAATATTTAATTGTTTTTATTTTGGGATATAACGATGGATATTTCTTAATTTCCAAGTAGACTGTGCCTCTCTAGCCTCCTTAGTATCCATCCATTCCATTGCGAAGTCAAAGATTTCTGTAATAAATTCTTTAATAAAAAAGTAAAAACGTGAACGTACTTTTATTTAAAAGAATCTTCACGTTTTTAATTTTTGTATAGGGATGCCTGCAAACACAATTCCATCTTAGTGCTCTGAGGCTCATAGCCAACCCTACTTGTCCATGATGCAACTCGCTGACCACGACACCTGTACCGCAAACCCTAAAACTAAAGTCTTGAACTAGTGAGATCTTCCCAAAACGGTATACAGAGCTGATATGGCAACAGTGACGGTGCGATTGGTCCACCAACCTAAAGGTACCAGCGAGCTATGGAGAGACCTATGTTCCAAAATATTCTGAAGAATGGAACCCAAAATCTTATGATCCTACAAAGTACCAAAAGTAATCGACATTTAACAGAGAATCAGCAAGCTGAAGTGGTAGTGTTCACATTTCTCGCTAAATCGACAACCGCTGAGGTAGATGTGATATTGAATATAGACCGCGTCTCGGCAAATGTAACTTAGGGCGCCCTCCAGTTAGGTGGAGTGACGGTCTACGACACGAAGAACCGGCGGTTGAGCTCAGTGGCATGCCATTAGAGAGGCTTATATTCAGCATTGGACTAAGGAAGCTGGTAATATCCGATTTTCCAGTTGAAAAATTTAATAGGGGTGCATAGGGTTCCCACCAAGAACTTAGGGTCCCAAGCCAACCTCTCCTGCAAGTGGTGCACCTGCCGATCAACGGCCGAGGCTCTGGCAAACAAAATGTTCCAATAAGCGGCAATAGGCTTGCCACCTATTACGTGGGATCAAAACACTGGCGAAAAGTGGGCGTTTAATATGCCTCTGCCTACCCCTTCGGGAAACAGGCGTGAGTCTATTTATGTATGTATGTAAAAATTTAATGATTACGGATGTACAAAATACAATTTTGTGTTTAAATAGGTGAATCCTGTAACACCCGAAGGAGTAAGAGGTCATTACAATCATCCAGAAGCAGCGAAGTATGGGGGCATGGCCCCTGGGGTAGAACGTTTTGATGCTCAGTTCTTTACCATCCACCACCGTCTCTGCCACTACTTGGACCCCATGGCACGAAAACTGCTCGAGCATACTTACCAAGCGATATATGATGCAGGTTGGTATTAAACATTTTTTTATATAAAAAAAAGTATATACGGAGTATACGACTTTACATTGTTCTTAAACTATCGCAATTTGCACAAATATAAAGACTCATTCATATCGTGACCACAGCTAGTGCAATCTGTACTGAAATATGGCTAGGGCACATAAAATATACGTCAACATTCTATCTGAAAAAAACACTTGGTGCCGTTACATGAATATTAACTTTTCATTTTTTTTAAAAACACTTCAGATAATTATAATCAGAAGAATATTAGCATGACTTCACATTGACTTTTTTTTTAAACTAAATACTAAACTGCATGAATACAGCTACTGATACTTATTAAGATAACACTTCAGAGACTGTTTTATATTACCTATAACCAATTTTGATTTTCAGGATTATCTCCAGCAGACCTGAATGGCAAAAAGGTTGCAGTTTTCGTAGGTTGTTCTTGCTCGGATACTGAGTACGGAGGCATAACGGATCTGTATTCTAAAACCGGTCTAGGCATAGTCGGGTAAGGTGCAATTCTAAAACATTATGATAATAAATACGATTGTATAAATATCATTAAAGAAATATATACCAACGGCAAGTTAAACATCAAACTGGACAGTCTTAGTGTAAATGCTGGTGCATTTAAACCACTCCCTCCCAAACTTTTCACATGCGCACTCGAAAAGCATTTTTAAGTCTGTACTTCCCTTATGGTCAACAAAGGGCTTCATTATAGACGACAAAAGGAATCACGAATCTCCGTTTTGCCGATGACATAGCTCTTATCGCATCATCCTCTCTAGATTTCGCTTCAAGATCTAAGCATGACAAGCCTTGAAGTTAGGCTAGTGAGGAATCGGTCCAAAACAAAAAATAATGACTCATTTCAGAAAATGTAAGATCGAGGTAGATAGGCACATTATTTTGATGAGAGAGATTTACTTGGGCCGG
The DNA here is from genome assembly GCA_944739405.2 of Euclidia mi. Lineage (NCBI taxonomy): Eukaryota > Metazoa > Arthropoda > Insecta > Lepidoptera > Erebidae > Euclidia > Euclidia mi. The sequence continues at coordinate 19,642,935 of OX123201.2, forward strand.
TAAGTCTGTTTCAAAAATAAGCAGGGTAAAGAAATCGACCGCCGGATTGAAAACGTCTAGAAGAGCTCCTGGTCCATGAAGACGTATATGAAGTGCAACCTTCCAATGGTACTCAAACGCAGATTCATCGTCATGTGTATCCCGCCTGTCCTAACTTACAGAGCCCAGATATGGTCACTGACCGATTCTCAGAAGTACAAACTCAAGGTTTGCCAACGAGCTATTGAACGGAGTGTATTGGGGATCAAACGATCAGACCCAATCCGTAACACAACCATACGCGTTAAACCTGGTATCAGTAATGTTGGCAAGAAGGCCGCTAAATTACAATTCAGACAGGTCATGTGTGCAGAACATAATTATCGCTTGTCCCGTGCCTCGGAGAGCACGTTAAGCCGTCGGTCCCGGTTGTCATGAAGATATTTGATAGTCGTTACAGGGCATCAGTACCTTCTAAATAAACTGACACTAGTCTAAACCATGGAATATCGCTATCCCTTCGGGTTGCGGAGGTTAGACAGGCAGTCGCTCCGTGGAAAAGCTAATATTCAGCCAAATCCGGTTAGACTAGAAAGCGGACCCCAGATTGAGACTGGGATAACGCTAAGAGAAAGAAGATGTGTGTAGAATACATCCCGAAAAATGGGCACATATTGCAGACCCAGGAAGCGTTGGCGAGATGAGCTGGATGCTTTCTCAAAAACTTGGACTGTAATAGCTGGAGACAGGGACCTTTGGAGAAGTTTAGGGGAGACCTTTGTGCAACAATGGGACAGCATAGGTTAAAAAAAAGAAATTTACGGTACTCTATCAAACCAACGCATTACTAAATGCATATATTTCCTAAACTAAACTTCATTTAACAAGTCACTAGACAAACTGGTCTAAAGTAAATACGATTTAAAGATGCATTTCTCAGTATGAAAACGATTACTATACTAGTTTCACTTTTTGGTATTGCTTTATATATTTTTCTTGCCTATTCAAATGAACAGTTTAAATGTTTCTTTTTATTATTTTCAGAATAAACAAAGCCATGTTTGCAAATCGTATTTCGTATTGGCTTAATGCCAAAGGTCCTTCGTTTGCTGTTGACCAAATGGACTGCAGTGCCTACCTCGCTTTGGAGCAAGCAATTTCAGCTATAAGAAGGGGTGATTGTGAAGCAGCTATAGTTGGCGGTTCATGTCTTAATCTGTTCCCACATAGTTCCATACACCACAAGAGGTAAACATTTTAGTTTATAACTTTAGAATTTAAATAAATAATAATAAATAACGTATAATTTATATTTAAATCGTGAGTCTTTTTCTTAAGTTCCTAATTTATAACTATTTACAATCTATCTTGTAAACCCCGGCCTCTTGTAAGGGTAACTGACTCTTGACAGATGGTAATAATTGGCTTATCTTCGTTGGCGGCTTGTAGAAAGTTTTGATTGAAGCTCGCTTCAAGATGTAGCCAATCTTGTCGGTCACGCCCTTGATAGACTGTGAGTGTGGGCTCTCATACATTGGACAAACCAAGAGAAGCATAGGCATTCGACTAAAGGAACATATAGCTGACATTAAACACAAACGCTCGACGAAGTCTGCTGTGTGTGAACATGTAGAACAAGCGATTATTTATATATATATTACCATTACCTGCGATTTGATAAACCACAGATACTCGCAAAAGAACACCGCTTTATTCCAAGAATGATACGAGAAGCTATTGAAATTAAAAAACATCCTAATTTCAATAGGGAAGATCGTTGGCATGTTCCTCCAGCTTGGGACCCTGTTATCGGGCTAATGAAACCCAAGAAGGACAAAGTCACCAGAAGACATCAAGACACAGTGAGCACATTTTGCGTAGATAGTAACACCAATAGTTGAAAAATTTTCGGGTACTTTGAGATAACTTTTAAATTCAAGACAAAGACAAATACCACCTCAGTCTGCCGTGAACATGAATCCTGTAAAGAATTCGAAACGTTGGCTAGTAATAAAAATGTAGTTTCTAGATCATTCGGTTTAAATGTAAAAACAAGTGAAACCAATATAACGCGATAAAATCCGTAAACAGTAGTTTAATTTCAATGTGTAACATTCGCGTAAACCCAAGAAAATATTATATTTACAATCGTTAAATATACGAGTATGATGATTAAAGCATTATTGCGATTTGTTACTTTTAAGGCTTGAGGGACAACCAGCTGATGGCAAAACTAAGTCATTTTCGGCAAACGCTGATGGATTCACACAATCAGATGCTGTTGGCGTTCTGTTGATACAAAAGAAGAAAAATGCCTTGAGGTAAGTAACACTGATGAGGAAAGTTATAACCTAAACCCCATATCGTATAATTATGTGTATAGTGAAGTGAATCTTATAAACGAGTTCAATGTCAATTTAAAAATATTAAATGATTAGATTTATAGACTTAATTCTGTTTAATAGGGTATACGCCGAAGTGAAACATGTCAAAAATGAATTTATTTCTATCGAGAAAAATGGTAATCAGCCAAAGTATGGACACGAACGTAATCCTCAAACTGCAGCATCATTTCTCAAGCAATTTTACAAAGAGGCACAAGTACCGCCTCAAGCTGTGGAGTACGTGGAAGCTTATGGCACAGGTAATTTTAGTATATTCTTTGTATGAATAACATTAAACCAAATTTAGAAACAATACTTGAGCGACAAAAAGATAAAGAAAACAAACTTTTTACTGTTCTTCGAATATGTTCTCAACTTCATGAATATGCAGAAGCATATTCATGAAGTAGTTTTGTAGGTAGTAGAGCCTTGCTGATTTCAGCATGAATGGGCCGGCTCAACCGGGGAAGTACTACCCCCTCAAAGAAAATCGACGTCAAGTAACAGTCCCTAAACTGTTGCGTTTCGTTCGGTGAGTGAGAGTGCCGGAGGCCCTATTCCCCATTCCTTCTCCCTCATCCCACTCCTCATCCCATCCCTTTTCCCAACCCCAAGTGGCGGCAACGCACTTGTGACTCCTGTGGTGTTGCTTGTGCCCATGGGCGGCGGTAATTGCTTACCATCAGGCAATCCGTCTGCTCGTTTGCCGCCAAATATCATAAAAAAAAAGTTGAGAAGATATTGTGTTAAAGTTAGGAAATACTTTTTATACCCAATATTTTTTTTATAATATCATCATCATCCTCTTAGCGTTATCCCAGTTTCAACCCAACTGGTCCGCTTACTAGTCTTACTAGATTTGGCTGAATAGTAGCTTTTCCACAGAGCAACACATTACTCCGAAAATTCAATATTTTACATTTCAGTTTCTTTGTTTTATAATTACGTTGAAAATTAAATCGAATGAAATTTGATCAAAAAGTGGTCTGTAAAATAGTGCTAAGGTGATGCAATAAAATATGTGAAAGTACTCGATGAGTTATGATGAATTTCATAAATATATAATGTGTATCGACAATTTATTTTAGGGAATCCCTGGCTCCAAGGCAAGAAGTCTTGGATGCGACTGGGATAACGCTAGGACGATGATTAATGTGATGCAATTTGACAAGCAAATTAACATTGAGATTCATATGTTTAAATCTGACCAAGCGGAAAATAAAGCGTTAAATAATGTGTTTAATTATGTGTTTGCAGCCATGCCAGATGCTGATAAATGTGAATTGGAAGCTATTGCAGAGGTGTATTGCAAGGATAGAGAAGATCCTCTAATGGTTGGAAGCGTTTCATCAAATATTGGCGTAACTGAGGCAGCATCTGGTATCACTGGTATCGTGAAGGTAATTAAAAAGAAATGGAAAATTTTTCGTAGAGTAAGCGAAACGGTTGTATTTGAAACGGATCCCAGTAACTGACAAAATTTTAATTCTATCTAGAGTAGCTGTTGCTTGTGTGTGTGTGTGTTTAGTAATTATTTAAACTTCTTATACAGGTATTGCTAGGTTATACAAATGGAAAGTTAGCGGGAAATCTCCACTGCGATCGTCCACGTGATGACGTCGAAGCACTTCGTGACGGGCGTATTCAAATTCTTACCGATCATCAGCCCTTCAAAGGCACGTACGCTGCTGTCAACGGCATGACGGTCTCCGGGCTCAACTCTCACGTCCTCCTACATGGCCACCATAAGCCAAAAGTAAGCGTTTCTTATCAATACAAATTATATTTTTTTAATATTCTATTCATCAGTATCATCGTCATATCAGCTGAAAGTCGTCCTGCTGGACATATGCCTCCCCAAGGTTCTCCACATAGACCGATATAAAGTCACCCTCATCCATCCGCTGCCCGCGATCCCAACAAGTCGTTAACAATATTCTATTGGGCTGGCTAACTATACATTTTTATTTCAGGACCTATCTCGCTACAAGTCTGCTATTCCCCACCTGGTCACCTTATCAGGGAGACAAGAATCAGCAGTTCAACGTATTATTCATCATTTGAAATCTAAGTCTGTGGACGCTGAAGAACTGGCGCTGTTTCACAACATCCATTCGAAGAATACATCTGGACATTTAGGAAGAGGATACGTAATTCTGGGTTTGACAATTGCCTTATCTATATTGAATTTGACCCTGGCGATGCCAATCCATTCTAGCAATTACTACGATCTTAATAAATCCTTTACAGTTCAAACTGCACGCCTGTGGAATGGATTGCCGCTAGAAATCCGTAAAGCCAAATCGCTTAACATATTTAAGTGTATGTTAAAAAGACACTACCAGTCAATCTAACGCTAATAATTATAAGCATTGTTAATTTATCATGTTCCGTTCACTGCTTCCATATAATTATATAATCATATTTTATTTATTATATGTATTTTATCATATAGTACCTATACTTATGTATGTTATAGTAGTATAATATAGTATGTATTGTATAATATATATGTAATCTAGTATGTATAGTATAATATAGTATGTATTTATGTAAATGTTTATTACAATATGTATATATTTAGGTACCTACTTATTTATAATTATTATAGATTACTGACACTACACCATCAATATACATGACTGCTAACCTGCATCATTTCTGTCCATCCGCGGTTGCCTGGAAGAGATCGCTCTATTAGCGAGAAGGCCGCCAATTGCACACTAGTTTTAAGTTATATACTTCTGTAAATACTTTGTTTGTTTTGGTGTTCAATAAAGTATAATCTATCTATCTATCTTATCTAAGAGCTTGTTTTAGTAATATTTGTATCGCAAAGAATTATCCACCGAGATGTAATAATAAATTATAGAAATTATCAGAGTTAGAGGGCTATTCGCTTGCATCATTTACCTACTAAATAATTCTTGCTCCGTCGATTTTATTACAAGGGTTATTAAGTTTCAGTTGTAAATATAAATAATCGGTGCCTAGTAGTAATAATTAGTAATGGAATATACATTTTTATATCATGTGATGATGATACTTATAGAAAAGAAACAGTCTTTTGTTATTTACATACAAATAAACATACAACACTGTATGTCAATAGAAAATCTGTATAAATAAAAATCTTGCGTTTCTGAGTGACAGACAACGCACATCAAAAATTATTGGCTGTAAGAGGCTGAAATTGGGCATGTATGTTCCTTGAGGACCGCAAAGAAGTTACATCAAGAAACGGCAAAATTAAAAAATATTGGACGCAAGAAGCTGAAATGTAGCATGTATTAATAATACCCCTAGGCTCCCCAAGGAATATACTATGTTCCTTGGGGCACTAAGAAAGGATTTCCCAAAATTCCCATTGGATCGGGTAAATTTTCGAGCGTAGCTGCGGGCCTCCTCCAGGATTATATAAAATGGGGTGTTAGAAAACTCTTTTACTTATGCTTACTCATTAACGGTAATCGTACTTTTGATTATTAATTATCTTCTCTCAGATACTGACGAGAATAGCAACACCGTGAGCCTAGCTGAGGAAGCTGAATTTTTCGACGACGCGAGGCGACCGCTTTGGTTCGTTTACAGCGGGATGGGCTCGCAATGGACTGGAATGGGAACACAACTCATGCGTATACCCATATTCGCTGCCGCCATAGAACGGTACGCATAATTTACGCTAGTATTTAATTTCTAGTCTTAAGCAATATCAAAGGCAGTATCATCCACATACTCCTGGCGTTATTCTGGGAGCTCGCTTACTAATCCAACCCGATATGACTGAATATTAGCTTTTCCACTGAGCAACTGTCTGACGCCTGCAATCCAAAGGATTAGCCATATTCCCTGGTTTAGACTATTGTCAGTTTATTTAAAGGTACTGACTACCTATAACGACTGTAAAAGATCTTTGAGACAGCAAAGACCGATCGCCTAACGTGCTCTCCGGGGCAATCGATAACTAACATCAGAGGCAGTACTAATATTTTAAATTAAATTTCATTGCTTTATTTACAGTTGCCGCAAAGCCTTAGCACCTAAAGGACTAGACATAGTTGATATAATTACATCAACCGATAAAACAATATTTGACAACATTCTGCATTCATTTGTGGGAATAGCTGCTATTCAAATCGGACTGACCGATGTTCTTCAGGAAATGGGTTTGGTGCCCGACGGTATAATAGGTATGTTATGATCTATATATATGAAAGTACATTGCAAAGGTGCTTCTTCATTCTTTATCAAAAAATATTATCGATTTGGACTACAAATTACAAGCATTTTGTTATTTCTTTGGCAAGGCTAATTAACTCTTACGATACAATAACGTAAAATTTATTATTTCTGTAAGTAATCCCAGGACAATATTCTGTAATAAATTCTTCTAGTTCCGTATTTTTGTCATCAATAAAAGTTAAAACACAACCTACCAGTCCAATAATATCTGCTAATCACAATATATGCATATCTCTAATCTATGCTTGAAACTACGGCAGCCTTCATGGGCTTGTCCCATTCGCAACTTAGCCATTCTTTATACAACAAGATGATAACAAGAGTGGCTCTGAGTTTCTTGCCTAATTCTTCTCATGAGGATCTACTTCTTGAACAGGCATTTTTTCAATGCTCAATTATGGAAATATGCATTTAAAGATTACTTTTTTAATATTATTATCCTTGACTTTCTGATGTGTCCAGAAATGTATCATTTTTATGGAAACAAACATATTTGAGTTTCAGTTTTTTATAAATATGTTATATTCCTACACAGGTCACAGTGTTGGCGAGTTGGGTTGTGCGTACGCTGATGGTTGTTTATCAGCAGAAGAAATGATACTGTGTGCGCACAGCCGCGGAATAGCATCGATCGAAACGCCGCTCATCCGTGGATCAATGGCAGCAGTCGGACTTGGCTATAAACAAGTAAAACATTCTTCTATAAGATTATTTACATATTTTGCTGAACCTTTTGAAATAGACACGGTGTAAGAAGACCCTTTAACGAATGTAATGAAATTAAAATTCCATATTGTACCAATCATAACGAACATTTTCTACCTCGGCACCATACATGGACAATGACTGCTTCAGGAGATAATTATTGAGGCTCAAAGTCACCATACATTTTTCTAATTATTACAAAATTGATGCGTTTCACGCAACAATTTGTCCTCTACTCCCATAGGGTAGTAGGCTTATAAAATGAACAAGCCTAAAATTTCCATTTCCCTGGTATTATTTCGCTTAATATGACCTGGCCTGATGTGCAAAACGTGTAAACTTCGGCTTGGTGATTGGTCTTTTGACAAAGTGTATAATAAACTATTTTAAATATAGGTTGTCCAGATGTGCCCACCCGGTATTGACGTGGCATGTCGCAACAGTTCTGACTCCAGCACTATCTCCGGTCCTGCCAACGTGATGCGTGAGTTTGTGGCTAAGCTGACAGCATCAGGAGTGTTTGCGAAAGAAGTGCCGTGCAGTAATATTGCGTATCATTCTCGATACATTAAAGATGCAGGTAATTACTTGCGGCAATCATACTTTTGGTCTACTGTTTATAAGGCAATTTTTTAACAGTTCGGTCGAAATAATTTCATTTTAATACGATAGTAAGAAAAGAAAAGACGACAAAAAACGTAAACTGGTCACTGGTATACAAATATCAGTGTCTAGTTTACGTTTTTTGTCGTCTTCAATAAAAAGAACAATCTCAAGTCGGTGACTTCTGAGAAAAATAAGGATACCAAAAATCGAGTACATTCGAACTGGTAAGTATTATATGATAGTAAAAAATCACTGTGTGTGACAAACTAAAACTGAATTTAATCTATGTGTCGTTTTCTGACACTTAAAAAGAGACTTGTGCAACGTATTGAGTAAGAATAAAGTCTTCTTCTTCTTTTGCCTGCCCTGTTCCCATATTACTTGGGATCGGCGTAGAATGTCTTTCGCTTCCATTCTCTCCTATCAGCCGTCATCTGATTATTCACTCCCTTATCATTCATGTCATCCTTCACACAATTCCATCTTTTCCTTGGTCTTTCTTGCCTTATATCCCTCAACACTTATGTTCATCACCTTTCTTGTCACATGCTTTTCATCCCTCCTCATTACATGCCCATACCACTCTAGACGACATCCTTTCAGCTTTTATTGCACCGGTGCAACTTTCAAACTTTCCTTAGTATACTCATTTCTAATTTTGTCCATCCTTGTCACCCCACACATCCATCTCAACATCCTCATCTCTGCTACATGTAACCTTCTTTCATCCGTCTTTTTCACGGCCCAGCATTCCGATCCATACAGTTTGACAAGTCTCATAACGGATTTGTAGATTTTTCCCTTTAGTTTAAGGGGCATCCGTGGGTCGCAAGATGTTCCTGTGACCTGTCACCTTTTCATCCAACCTGATCCGGTGCCTGAAATAGTAGTCTATTTCACCGTCCCCTTAAATAAGTGACCCAAGGTACTGGAAGTCGGAGCAGTTTGATATGGATATGGACGCAGAACTGGAGAGACCGCCGAAGTTGCAAAACATGTACTCCGTTTTGCTTTTCCTGACTTACAGGCCTACACTCTACAGTCTTAGCCACCAATTTGTCAGTCTGCTCTGGAGCTCAAGGCCACTCTCGGCAATCAACACAATGTCGTCGGCGAATAGCATACACCAGGGAGCCTCTTCCTGTATGTCCGCCGTAAGAGCGTCCACTATTAGCAGGAAGAGATAAGGGCTAAGAGCCGACCCCTAGTGCAAGCCTAGAGCCACATTGAAGTTGCCAGTATTGCCCGCTGTGAAGCGGACATGGGTTACATCAACTGTACATACTTCCCAGGTACTCCTTTCTTCTTAAGGGCCCACCACAAAACCTCACGCGGTACTCGATCATATGCCTTTTCGAGATGCACAAAAACCATTTGCAAGTTTTTGTGTGCACTTCTGGACTTTTCGCATAGTTGGCGGATCGCGAAAATGGCATCTGTTGTACCTCGACCAGGCATAAAACCGAATTGGTTTTGTGAAATTACACTCTCTTCTCTCAATTGTCTTTCAATCACTTTCTCCCAAGCTTTCATACTATATGAAATTAGAAAAGAAAAGAAAAGAAAAGAAAAGAAAAGAAAAGAAAAGAAAAGAAAAGAAAAGAAAAGAAAAGAAAAGAAAAGAAAAGAAAAGAAAAGAAAAGAAAAGAAAAGAAAAGAAAAGAAAAGAAAAGAAAAGAAAAGAAAAGAAAAGAAAAGAAAAGAAAAGAAAAGAAAAGAAAAGAAAAGAAAAGAAAAGAAAAGAAAAGAAAAGAAAAGAAAAGAAAAGAAAAGAAAAGAAAAGAAAAGAAAAGAAAAGAAAAGAAAAGAAAAGAAAAGAAAAGAAAGAAAATAAATATTTTATTTGTATCTCCATACATAATAACCCTTAAAACTAAACATGTAGAGTACATATTGAGGAGAGTACAAATAGGAACCTGCGTCAGCTATTGTTGCAGATGAACTGCAACGCTGATATTCTCGCAGGACCAGAGGATATAATTTTAATGATTTTAATTAAAATGAAGATCGATTTATCATCAAAAATAACTTTGTTTTCCATAGAGTTTGTATTAACGACAAAGTTATATTTGCGGTCGATTAAAATTAATTAAATTTAAAATAGCTATGAGAACTTTTCGATATGCAAGTTATCATAGGCATGTTTGTGAATAAGTTATATTTGATAAATAAAAATTATGACTCATCTGGTTATCAGATCGGTGAAGGTCAATCTTCCACGTCTCCTCTACTATGAAGAATAAACTTAACTGATACTCGCACTTCATCCTCACTTACCTTTCTTATTAGCCACTCACTCACAGGTATATTTTCAAGCACACCACTCATTTTCTTCATTCATCAGTCTCGCAAAGTAATTCCTCTATCTATCCTTGATTTTGTCATCCGCGCAAAGCACCGTTCCATTTTCATATTTAATACACTTTATGTTATATACGTTCCTTGCTTTCCTCGCTCTAGCTTAAGCTAGCCGGTATAGTTATTTTTTGCCTGCCGGGCTCTCCACGTTATTATATTAGCTCTTCTGGGCTGCTGCTTTTGCCAAAACAACGGTTTTGTTAGCTTTCTTCTTTAGGTCATCATACTCTACCTTCTTTTCTTGTTTCAGGCTGACATTCATTTCATCCACACCCTGGCATTCCTTAAATTTCCTCTTCTTATCCTTCAAAACCTTTTGTACTTCTGTCGACCACCCCCATGTATCTCTATCTATCGTAACTTTTCCTTTTAATTCTCCTAAAATATCTTTCACTGCACTCCTGAAACACCCTGCCACTTCACTCCAGCATTCATTTATACTTCTACATACCATGTCATCCATCGCTATAATTTTATTCACAACTCACTCGCTAAATTTCCTTCCATATTCTTCATTTTAGGAGGTGGTCTCTCTCTGTTTCTGTTGCATATTACTTCTGTAGCAACTTCCATAATGAGGGGCCTGTGCTACGATACTAGATCTTCCCCGGGTATTATTTTGCAGTCTTTGACGTGTTTGAGGTTGCTGCGTCTGACGAGAAAATAATCAATTTGAGTCGTGTGATTGCCACTTTTATATGTAACTAGAGGACGCCAGCAGCCCCGCCTGCATTTATTTTTAATTTACCCGTTTTGGCCGATCCCGTGGGAATTTCGGGAAATCCCTTCTTAGTGCACCCCTACGGTCTCCAAGGAACATACATGCCAAATTTCAGCTTCCTGCACCCTATAGTTTCGGCTGTAGCGTGTCTGTCAGTCAGTCAGTAACGCAAGGATTTTATATATTAAGATTAAGTGGCCTCCAAAAGAAGAGTCTTTTGAAACCATGCCTTGGCAATCGCCAGGTCAAAGGCCATTGCCGATTGTAGCAAGCCTTTGTCCTCATTATTGCGATTACCGAATACCCTTTCATAGCCACTATTCATTCTTCTTACATGCCCATTAAAATCACCACCAACATACATTTCATCATGCACTGGGATATTCATCATAACACAGTCAAAGTCCTCCCAAAACTTCTCTTTCACCCTTTCATCACATCCTGCTTGTGGGGCATGTAACATTCAGCATCACATTTTTAACATAACTTTCACAACTATCAGTCTATCATTCACCCTATTAACTTCTATCACTTTTTCTTTTAAATTACTATCTAAAACAATTCCCACACCATTTCTTTTTTCATCACTTTCGCTGTAGTAAAACTTGTATCCCTCACCAATCTCTCTCGCCTTTGTGCCTTTATACCTGGTTTCCTGTAAACTCGCCAGGTTTATCCGTCGCCTTTTAAGTACATCCGCTAATTCTCTGACTCTTCCGCTCACCGTCCCAACATTCCAACTTGCATACCACAACTTCACTCGCCGGGTTAACTTCTTACGTTGCACCCACCTGGCTTGGTACAACAACCCTTGTCCATTTATCACCGCGGCCGGGTGCTGTCTCGGCGCGTCGCCTATGGGTACGCCCTTGCCCCATCGCGCATCATAAAATTTATTCCAGCCATTCTGCATAAAAGATTTGGCAAAAATTTCACAATCGGCCGCCTGCCTGACACCATTCTTTGGGAATGCTATTGTTGGTAGTTTACTCGCCACCGTTTGGGTGACCAAATGTGCTGCTAAATATGCGCCTGGTCCCATGCGCCCATTAGTCGCCTCCTGCGATGCTCCGGGAAGAGCAAAGGGGTTGGTACTATTCTTTAAGTCCCGCACCACACGGACGTATTGAATAAGAATAAAGTATTATAAAAAATGTTATTATGTGGTCTCAACTACATACAACCATTTACATCATTTACATAATTATACCGGAGATGACTGGGTCTGGTATGTGTTTACGCAACATGAGGTCAAAACTTATTTTAATTTCATATTTGGTTTATATATAATTATACCATTTCAGGGCCCAAGCTATTGGCGTATCTCAATGAGGTAATTAAGAATCCCAAGCCTCGAAGCGACCGCTGGCTATCAACTTCAGTTTCACTAGATCGATGGGACAGCGACGAGGCAAAACTTTGCTCAGCAGAATATCACACCAACAATTTACTGGTATTTTTTAATATTTTTATTGTTTATTATTGCCTATCATTTTGACTCCATGCTGCCTGTTGTAAAGCATTTCTAATAATTATTTGTAAATAGGTGTGATGCCGTTGCTTGAACAGCAAGGAAGGCCAGAAATACTTAGATATAATCAAATGTAGTTTTTGTTTAATTAATCGTAAATCACATATGATTATTATTATTTACATTCTAACTGTAGCTAGCTGCAGCGATGCGAGCGGGCGCTATGGTGACCACGCTTTATTTAAGTTTTTATGAAACGTCCAGTACGTTTTTCAGCTTCTTTAGAAGTAATTTTTGTGTATTTTTTTATAACTTTTATTCAATCCCGACTAACGTTGGTAAAAATGCGCGCGACCCAGAATATCTCTTCTGTTTACATTGGAGTCCACTTGGCAGCGTATGATTTATTCTGATAGTCATTAACATACAATTTAAAGAGTTTTATTTGGATGTTTTGTTAGTCACATACCCAAATTATTTTAAACAAACATATCCGCTTGCTTGCCCGTGTTATATGGCATATAACAAAATTCAAACACTAAAGTGCCCGTGTTATATGCCATAAGACATCGCATCTCAGTCTACTTTGCCCGTGTCATACTGTATATAACATGGCTCCTGCGGTCGAAAGAGTGAAATATACTCGTCTCTGTCGCTCTAGGGCTTAGGTTGTATTATGTATCTCGTTTCTACGTTAAATTTCCCGTCATACTAATCCCAGTCGAGTTTCGACTCCATAGAGAAATTAAAAAAAAAAACGTTCGTTGTCAATTTTGTCATTGAGTGTTGAGTCGGTGCGGAATGTGCGGTATGTGTGAGTGTATTTGTGCTGTTTTTTTTCTGTTAAATTTAGTTTTATTCTTTAAGATCTATTGTGTTTATCAAGGTATGTAAATAACTAACACGTATATATAATAATTCCAGCATGAAATATAAGATTTGACTTTTTTCGAGACCTTAAGTAGATTTTGGCGCGCAACAGTGATTTTACTGAGAGCATGGGAACTGTTACAGCAATGTTCATATTACTCAGAAGTGGTGAATGCTATCCGTATGATTTCTTTTTGTTTTAAAAGAATATGAGACTACTTATTTAATGGTTATTTATTTGTGTGTTTAAAAATGTTATTTGTGCATTATATGGCCTTACCAAATTTAACATAAATTACGCCGCGCGGCGCCAGATAATGGTTTGGAATCAGAGGCCTGTGAATCATAAATATGTATAAAAAGGTGTACTTTTTTATTTTTATCTTATTATCTATTATATAAGTAACGTAATTAAATATTAAAAACGGGTTGCGGTGCGGAGCACGCAAGGCTAAGAAAATATTTTCCAAATTCTTGAATAAAATAAACTGCACGGTTGGCAGTGATTTAAAAGCGGCTACCTCGCCGCTTAGCACTGGGCCGAATGCTGTTCGATCCCAACACGAAACAAAACTGTGACATCCACAAATTATTGTTTCAAGTCGGCTGTATTTTGAGTCCGTTGGTTGGTTGTTTGCAAAGTCCCCCGCGATACATGATTTATTCCTTGGGATTTGTTATATGGTGCTGATACACTTGAGCATTCACATGTAATAAGCATTATTGCGAATGTTAGAAAACAGAAATACAAACGAGTGTAGCGAGCATTCTGCTCAGCATTCGGGCGAACATTCTAGCAGGTGTGCACAAAATTTTCTTCGACTTTTTCGCTGATAGAGCCTTTGCTAGGAAGATCGTAAAAATGTTCGGCTCTGACGGTTGTTCGGTTCGGCAAAACAAAAAAGAAATGCTCGTTGTTCTGTTACAAGCGTTATGGTTAAAACACCGTAATAATATATATATATATATATATATATATATATATATATATATATACAACATGTAACAAATTTAATGCACATCTTGAAAGTACTTTGTTCAGAATCGGCAACTGAATCCATTTCCGTCATTTTTAATATTGTTTATTTTTAGTCTTCAAATAATTAAAATAACGTAAATTGTAGTCACTCATTTTTTAAAAAATTGAGCTATTCGAAAATAAACCTTAAATCAAAGCAGACCAGCTTATTTTTAAATGCATTTGTTATATGGTTTCACGTTGACTTACACAAACGCACACATTAATACAACACAATAGACGGCAAAAGACAATAGCACACAATTGACCACCAAAATGTCTATCATCTATCTTTTACTAACGTAGGTAATAAACAACGGGAAAGAGCGAGACGTAATGTCTCGCTCGCGCTGGCGCATGACAAACGCAGCGGGCGATGCGCTTAGACATGTTATGACAAGTACAACCGAGAATATCTATCTGATTCTATCAGTGAGTGCTGTGAAAACCTTTTTAAAAGTGCACTTGTTTACAAAATGTGTAATGGTTTATAATTTAATCATTCAACAACAAAGTGAAAAGTTCAACATCATCTTGATGTTGACTTGTCACCCCTGGACTTTCTCATTGTGGAGAAATATTAAATCACCAGTTTATTGTGACGAGAGAAAAAGTGCCGAGTAGTTAATTAATTAAGATACTAGCTGCTTTTGAAACAGTGAAAAGATGTGATTTGTGAGGAAATACTGAAGTGCTACGTGGACGAAAGAAATGTGATTTAAGCCTGTAAGTTATTTTATTATTCTATTATTGTAAGTATTTAGATTCACAAGACAACTTTAAACACGCCGTTCTTGTTTATTTCTCTCATTGATATTCTTTTATTTTATCTGATTAAGTTAAGATAGTCACAATAGTCACTTACGATGTTAAGAAACAATAGATCGTGCATATTAATAACAAACAATAAATGATTCGACTGTCCACAAAGTGTGATGGAAAGAAATACTCATAATATCTTTGGTAATATCAACAGTAGCCGACAAATTGTTCAAACATCATTTTTGTAAACCCCACTCTATCAGAGTGTGGTTTACAGACTGAATTTCATACATTTTGTTATATCGTATTGTGGTTGGTTCCTATCAGATCGCTGTTGTTTGTTTACCATAGCAACCGTTTCGTTTGTGTGCGTGCGCAGATTTAGAGTGACCACGATTTTCACTTTTAATTGAGTTAATACTTTCTTTAAAAACATTATTTACGCAAATACATACATACATACATACATAACGTCACGCCTTTTATCCCCGAAGGGGTAGGCAGAGGTGTATTTCTACACCCACTTTTCGCCAGATATACTTTAGTCCCACGTAATAAGGGGCGAGCCTATTGCCGTACCGGGCACACTTCCAGACTGCGCGCTGCCACTGAGAGTTTCGTGACGGAAAAACCCAAATAACACTGCCCGACCCAGGAATCGAACCCGGGACCTCCCGATCCCACGCGCACATTTATGCCGCGAGACCAACGAGGCAGTCGGGTTTGATGTCGAGTTTTCCGTCTCTACGCAAAGATGGTATTTGCATCGTGTTATCCCTTAGTCGCCTCTTACGACACCCACGGGAAGATAGGGGGTGGTGACACTTGTATTCTATGCCGTCAACCACACGGCCATTTACGCAAATAAAAAAAATATTTCAATGCATGCATTATGATTGTAACAAGGTTTTCTAATTGGGGTGTCTGAGGATGTGCGTTATTTCCATTACACGTTGTATATATATATATATATATATATATATATATATATATATATATATATATATATATATATATATATATATACACACTCACACCTGTATCACAGGCAGCGGATGGATGCGGGTGGCTCAGGATCGGTCTATGTGGAGAGCCTTGGGGGAGGCCTATGTCTAGCAGTGGACGTCTTTCGGCTGGTATGATGAGGATGATTCTATAATAATATATTTACGCTATTTCTGTGCTTTTCCAGAGTCCAGTTCTATTCGAGGAGACCACGAAGTTGATACCAAGCAACGCTGTACTAGTGGAAGTGGCACCTCATGGCTTACTGCAAGCTATCCTCAAGCGCTCGATGCCTGAAGACAGCCTTAATGTGCCTCTCACTAAACGCAACCATCCTGATAATGCTTTTTTCTTCCTTAAGGCAATTGGAAGGTGCTTAATTTTTTTTTAACAATTTAGTCTATCAGACTAATAAGTTTTTGCAAATTAGATTTGAGTTAATCTTAAATCAGACATTAAATTATTTTTGAACTTATCCCTTACATAATAATTCTTAGTTCGATGTACTTAGAAAAATATATTCTTTTAAGAAATCGAGTTATAACTAAGTATTTTCAGATATATTACTACTTGAATATTTACTTCATTAGTTTCCCTGACGATAACCTTCGCTGGTAGAACATACACTTATATTGTATATTTTACTGTAATATTTACCTTTCTTTTTAGCTTATACGTGAAAGGATACTTACCAAAGGTTCAAGCTTTGTATCCGAAAGTAGAATTTCCCGTATCAACAGGCACACCCATGCTGTCGCACTTAATAGAGTGGGTCCATGTGGAAAAATGGTAAGTTTTGAAGCAGCTACTGACTTTCTAATAGTTAAGTGATAGAAACTTCACTAGTTTGTTATCAAATCCAATAATAAGACCGGTCACAAGAATTGATGAAGTTGAAAACGTAAATCATAAAAGATGAAATAAAAATGTAGGACGATTTTGATTCATAACGTGTGTTCGTCAACACACGTTATGAATCAAAATCGTCTGGCGTGTCACTGTTAAAATGAAAGAACCGCTTACTAGTCTTACCAAATTTGGCAGAATATTAGGTTTCCTATTTCATTAGGTACAGCAAAATACACGAGTTGAAATGTCTTAGATAGGACAACGAAATATTGAAGGTTTGTTTTTGGTAAATGTATTATGTTTTGTAGAAAGTCATAGAACCAAAGGTGTTGATTATGATGTTAGTAACATAGTACTGAGAGCTTAACGGTGGTTTACAAATAACCCTGTATATTTTGTGAAGTTTTATACTGTTTATTTTTTATCTTACGCTCGATTAACTAGTTGATACGTAACTAGCTAATACACCAATCTATGCAAATTATAATTTTCTCGTTACAGGGATGTCGATATCATTTCGTGTGAAGATAAGCGGTTGGCCGCAGCTGCTCAGTTTAGGATATCTACCCACGACCAACAGCTCAGTTACTTGCGAGGCAATGTCATAAGAGGTGTGTGTAAATCTTACACTTAATTAAAATAAATATCTATCTGTATTCGCAACAAACATGAAATTTACATTAAAATACAACTAAATTGCTATTCGAATCATCGTATAGGTTTTGAATAATAAATTCTTCGTCTTCGAATCATAAAATAATTTTATATTTTGCTTCGTTTTTCATTATACTGAAGTGTAGTAAGCAGATAGTAAGCAAATTGTCGAGGGCGCTACCTCGAAAATGTATGCCGTTTTTTCTTACCGCTTTTGAAGCAGTGAGACACACTAGCATAGTGAATATTTTGTAAATTATTTATCAGGTCTTTATCTAGTAAATCTAGTTAATCCTATGAATGATATAAGATTTCAGATAGTTTTGTGATGGCATGCCATGTAAAAACAATGTCGCACACATTCAAATTCATGGTTAACACTTAGCGATGCCCTCTGCACGATTTTTTAACCTTCGAGGTAGTCTCCTAAATGCCTTATAATTATTCTCCATTTCCATACGCCATCATACAAATGAATTTCGCTACAAATTTCCTTCTGTACTCATTTCTATTATATACTACTATTTTTATATATAATATATGTATAACAAAGTTCTTATACGTTTCAGGAAAAATATGCTATCCTTACGCATCTGCTTTGGTTGCTGTATGGGATACGCTCGCAATGAGTTTAGGAATACCTAAACGTGAATCCACAGTACAATTCCGTGATTTGTACTTTTATGGTCAACCGTTGCTGCATGATCAGAGAGCTCTTCGATTAGACATCGGAGTTCACAAAGGAACGGGATTCTTTGAAGTGAGGATGTTTTCCATTTTGAAGATCTTTTTATTAGCACAGGTGGAAAATCAATTTTTCTGGCAATACTGCTAAGAACAATCTCTTCCACTGATCTTATTAGGGTTAAGATAGCTGACCTGACCGTAGTCAAAAATGGTTAAGAGCCAAGACTGTACTCGCAATCTTATTAGCGGCTGGTGGCAAATTGCCTAACTTATGCTATGGTCCAGATAATGTTAACAGTTTTTAGCAAAGGCAAAAACACGTTTCACAAATTAGTGACAAACTACACACTTCTTAAAAAAATAGCCCTTTTTATCTACGAAAGTAGCTTATTTACATGCGTTGTATTCGTTTGAAGGTCACGAACAACCGATCAAAGGTAGCAACTGGATACATCTCATTCAACATAGATAAAACTTCACTGATGCCAGAAACAGCAATAGAACCTAGTGACATGAAATTAAATTCCAAAGATGTATATCAATTATTAGCAGACAGAGATTATAATTACTGGTAAGTAAATAAAATATTAATGACAAAGCAATGAAGAATTAAAAATCTGAAAAATGTTGATAACCTACATTAATATTTTCAGCGATGAGTTCAGAAGCATCGAGGGCGCCAGCTCATCTTTCTGTGAAGCGATGCTTATTTGGAAGAAAAACTTTGCGACACTCATCGATGGGATGCTTCAATTGAATGCGTTGCAGCAAGATCATAATGCAGTATCATTGCCATCATACGTCAGAAGATTGGTCATAGATGGTAAAGAACACGTCAAAAGTCACGAAAGACAATTCAATGACAAACGTGTTATGAACGCATTCGTAAACAAAACTCTGGGTTACACAAAGTAATGACATTTTAACATGTTTCTATATTATTGCTTTCAAAACTACAGTGATTTATAATATTATGAATATTTTAGATGCGGTGGAGTTGTGATACATTGTATAACATTTAAAAACTTGCCTCCGCTTAATGAAAGCTTTGAAAATCTCAATTTAGTCACTGTACCTGGATTTAATGCAGATATAACTAAACCATTGGTAGGTACTAATATTAACAACAATTATATCCTCCTAATAATTATATCTCCTCATGTACTTAAACTTAATTAATATAATTAAGTTTAAGTACATGAGGAGTTTGTTTGTTCAGGTTAGTTTTTCGATCGTAATAATAATGGATGTGGAAAAATAATTTCAATGTTTGATAAAATTTATATACGCAATAGCTTTAAATTGACCCGACGACACTTCGTCATGGGTAACAAAACTGTTTGCCTCCACCCATGCCGAATGATTTTATATTTAATTCAATTGAGAAATGTTTGATAAATATT
This sequence comes from Euclidia mi, assembly GCA_944739405.2. Lineage (NCBI taxonomy): Eukaryota > Metazoa > Arthropoda > Insecta > Lepidoptera > Erebidae > Euclidia > Euclidia mi. The sequence continues at coordinate 19,662,649 of OX123201.2, forward strand.
ATTATTTTCTTTTATGAAATGATAATATCACTTAATGATTTGCAGCAGGCGAAATTGATTACAAAAGTTACTCTACAAAGTTCGGAAAATGGTAAACTGGACTCTTTACAGTGGATGCAGTGTCCGAATACTGTTTCTTCTAATCTCTCCGTAAAGGTTTGTATAATTTAAAATGTAAGATTTATTTCGTTTTGATAAGTAGCGCATAGTGACTTCAAAATGCAAAACATAGTAAAGCGAAAACGCGAAATAGGCAACAAATATTGCCTTGTCCTTGAATTATTTATTGCCAAATGGTAAAGACTGAAGAAAAAGTCTAAAGACATTTGAAGTCTGCCAACCCGCACTTGGACAGCGTGGTGGACTATGACCTTACCCTTCTCATAGTGAAAAGAAGCCAGTGCCTAGCAGTGAGACAGTATAAAGCGCTGATGATGAAAGACTGAAGAATGAAAAGATCAATGTACAACAATTTTATCATATCGTAGTTTCATATGGTGCTATAGTAAATTTTATCACTGTCCTCAAACAAAGATTTAATTAAATGTGTTTTTTTTTTCAAAGGTTCATTATAGTGGCCTCAACCTGGTGGATGTTAAAAGAGCTAATGGAACTATAGAAAACGAGCACAACATGTATGGAATGGACTACAGTGGAGTGACAACGCGGTATGAACTTGTTTTATAATTTAATTAAAATTTGTTAGCATTCGGGTAGCTTTGGTATTATGGTAAGGGTGTGTTCAGGTCAAAGAAAGTAAGTATATGCCGGTTGAAGATAAAGTTTATTATACAGTTCACAGAAGAGTAGAATAGGTACACGACACTGAAGGATAGCACGGAAAACCATATATAGAATAGAACAAAAGGAGTAGAATAAGAGATTCACAGCACAGGAAACGAAGAAAAGTACACTTTTATGAGATCGCGTAATATCAGTGATGCGCGGCGGAACAGCGGGTGACGCGGGCTTCGCGTAGGAATGACAATTTTCAACTGGCTAGCGAGCGGCTCGCATCCTTGCGGCCGGTAATGTTTCTAGAACCTACCGAGTGTGCGTTTCCAATATTTTAATACTTAGTTATTTTTGTTGTTTTTTGTATGGTGTTAGAAAATAATAAATATATATAATAGTGATAGGATAAGGTTTTATTTAGGATAGGTAAGTAAATATAGATATTTAGGATAAGTAAACATAAAATAGGTGTCGTGAAATAAAGTAAATATATTATAATATGTGATATGTGTATCAGTTATTTATATACCTAATAATATTGTGGATATGCCACATCACCCCCCCTCCCCAGAGCCCGTCATGGGCGAAAAAAATCGGGAAAGCGTACTCTGCGGCCCGATCGCGTTCTTCTGACATCTCCCTGAGATGTAGGATTTCGACTAATGGAAACAGGATCTGGTAAGGGGCTAGGATGGGGACTTGAGGTTGAAGGAGCATTAAGGGTAGGGTCGGGCGATGGGTCAACCAGTATATAGGCCGGCTTAAGGCGGTCTATGCATACTGTGACATTTTTCCCATTAAATTGAATTTTGAAAGTTTTATCACTTCTTTCGAGAACTTTATGGGGACCAGAGTATGGTGGCTGTAGAGCACCACGTATTTTGTCATCCCGAAGGAACATATGACTCGACGACATCAGGTCTTTATGGACAAAAATTTTATCTTTATTGTGACGTGCAGCTGGTGCCGGTCGCAGTCTTGATGTAAAATGACGCAAACGGGAAGTGAAGTCCGATATATCGGTACTGAAAGGGGTCGTGGTTTGAAAGAATTCGCCGGGTAGGCGTAATGCTTCTCCATAAACTAACTCGGCTGACGAGGATGCTAGATCGTCCTTAAATGCACTTCTGATGCCTAACATAACTTAACATAACTAAAGGAAGGGTGTCAACCCAATTGCTATCCACGTGGCACATTATTGCTGCTTTTAACTGGCGGTGAAATCGTTCCACTAGCCCGTTACAGGCTGGGTGATACGCGGTGGTTCTGCGATGTTTGAATCCGATCACTTTTCCGAGATACTGGAAAAGTGACGATTCAAACTGTCGACCGCGATCGGTGACGATATCCGTTGGACATCCAAATCTGGATATCCAGGATATCAATGCCTACCCAACCGACTCGGCAGTGATGTCCACCATTGGTGTAACTTCCGGCCAGCGAGTGAAACGATCCACAGCTGTTAGGCAGTAACGGTAATTCTGTGATACAGGAAGAGGACCGATAATGTCCACGTGAATGAAGGAAAATCGAGCCCGTAGTAGGTCGAACGTGCCCAATGGAGAAGACACGTGACGATGAACCTTAGCACGTTGGCAGGCTAAGCAGTGCTGAGCCCACTCCCGACAATCTTTACGAACTCCAGGCCAAACAAATCGTTCGGCAACAAGTTTAGCCGTTGCGTTTGCGCCTGGATGGCTAAGGCTATGCAAACTATTGAAAATTTGTTTCCTTAGCGGTTTTGTAACAAAAGGTCTAGGGGAAGGGGTGCTGACGTCACAATAAAGATCAATTTGAGTGTTAGGCATTCTCAACTTTTCCAGGCGTAATGACGATCCTTCTCGCAAGAGCTGAGCCAACTCTTCGTCAGATGCTTGGGATGAAGCTAGAATATCTAGATCGATTGGCGTTTGCAACTCGTCAATACGTGATAGGGGGTCAGCAACGACATTGTCTTTCCCTTTGATATGTCTTATGTCGGTCGTAAATTGGGATATGTAGTCGAGGTGGCGAAACTGTCGAGGCGAGTAGTTAGCTTTCCTTTCGCTGAAAGCGTAACTGAGGGGCTTATGGTCTGTGTATACTACAAAATGCCTTGCCTCGAGCATATGGCGAAATTATTTGATGCTTTCATATATGGCTAAAAGCTCGCGGTCATTGGGTGAATATTTTTGCTGGGAGGGACTCAGCTTCCGCGAGAAGAATGCCAAAGGTTGCCATGAATCGCCTTTGAGTTGTTGCAAGACTGAACCCATTGCAAGGTCGGACGCATCTGTAACAAGAGCGAGCTTGGCCTGGCAATCAGGGTGTGCGAGTAATGCAGCATTAGCAAGGCTCTCTTTGCATTTATTGAATGCAGTCAAAGTTTCACCAGATATATCTACTGGTTCAGATGCTTTAACAGAACCTGCGAGGAGGGCGTTTAAAGGGGCTTGAATTGCCGCTGAATGGGGTAAAAGTCGCCTATAAAAATTGAGCATTCCCAAAAATCGCCTGAGTTGTCTGATATTTTTGGGAATTGGAAAATCCTTTATTGCCTGGACCTTGGATTCCAGAGGTTTGGTGCCGGATGCGGAGATTTGGTAGCCTAAGAATGACACTTCAGGCTTACCGCAGACGCATTTAGCTGTGTTAACAAGTACGCCGTATTCCTTCATGCGAGTGGAGAGCTGATGAAGGTGGGTTTCATGGAGAGCGCTATTCCGCGAGAAAACTAGGAAATCATCACAGTAAGGTTAAACAAAGTCGAGCCCTCGCGTCATCTCGTCAGCAAACCTCTGAAATGTTTGGCCTGCATTTCTCAGACCAAAGGTCATACAAGGGAACTCAAAGAGCCCAAATGGCGTGGTTATGGCGGTCTTCTTAATATCGTCCTCGTGGACTCTTATTTGATTATAGGCCTTAACGAGGTCAATTGTGCTGAAGACCTGACATCCCGCAATATGGTGGGAGAAGTCGTGAATGTGCCTAAGTGGATAACGGTCTGGTATAATCCGTGCATTAAGCATCCGATAATCGCCGCAAGGCCGCCAGCCGTTATCCTTCTTGGGCGCTAGGTGTAGAGGGGAAGCCCAGGGGCTGTCAGAAGGGCGCGCCGTACCATTGTTGATCATAAGTTCAAACTCTCGTTTGGCGATCTTCAATTTGTCAGGCGCTAGTCTGCGGGGAGAGCAATGAATAGGAGGCCCGGGTGTAGTTCGAATGTAGTGTACTGTGTTGTTTACTGGAAACACTGGTGTGCCTGAAGGGCATGTAATCTCGGGGAACTTACTCAGAATACCGTGGAAACGCGTGTCACCCGTTGAAACCTTAACAGAAAAAATATTAGCATTAGCAATTGAAGCATTAGCATATAGCGTAGTTGTATTATCTATAAGGCGTTGGTTGCGGCAGTCTACTACTAAATGGTAAAAACAAAGAAAATCGACGCCTATTATCGGCTTGGTGACATTAGCTACCGTAAAGCGCCAAGCAAAATTTCTTCTTAATCCTAAGTTTAGGCTAAGCTCGAGGAATCCGAAGGTTTCAATGGTCGATCCATTGGCAGCAGTCAGCTGGAAGTCGGTCATGGCACGACGTTCCCGAAGCACAGAGTGTGGGAAGACGTATAGGTCGCTACCGGTGTCCACCAGAAACTGGACGTTCGTGTTGCGGTCGGTAACGAACAGGCGACCAGGCATGGGTGGACAGTCGTCAGTCGCCATTACCGACTGCCCATGGAGTTTTCCGCTTTGGTTGAAGAATAGTCGCACGGCTTCAAACAGGTATGCGCCCGGGGTCCAAACTTTGCATGGTACCAACATATTGGATATTTCTTATAGCTGGAACTGGAACGGGTTCTTGAAGATGATCGGCGGGCGCGTTCGCGTGGCCTTGAACGGTCGGTAGAACAACAAGATCGCCGGGTCTGTTCTTCAAGCTTTAGGGTAAGCTGTTGTACCCTTTCTTAAGCTCTGCTATTTCACTGGTGTGATGAGGCCCAGTTCCACTACCAGATGCGGCGGCGACGGTACATGGTGTTGCCAATTCTTGTATGCGATCTGCCAGGTCAGCCAGCTGTTCCAGCGAATGAGTGGTTTGGGACGCTAGAACTGTTTGCATATTGTGTGGTAAGCGATTACTCCATATTGACTTCAAGAAGTCGTCCGGGACGGCAGGACCTGCTAAGTCCTGCAGGTGTCTCAGGAACTGGGACGGTTTCCTGTCACCAAGTTCTTCATGGGTTAGTAATTGCCTCACCTTCTTTTCATGAGAGGCGAAGAGGCGCTTTATCAATTCACTCTTGATCTTCTCATACCTATCTCGCATAGGAGGATTGATAATAATGTCCTTTACCGCCTTCGCGTACTGTAAGTCTAGGTTGTTTGTGACGTTGGCAAATTTTGTGGCATCGTCGTTAATGTTATGACACCGGAACTGGCCTTCCAACAGCGCAAACTACAGTTCTGGATCCTCTGGAGGGAACGGCGGCACCTTTATTTTCAATTTACGCCCGTCATTGTCCTCGCGGTCAGTGGAAACGCGCACTTTGCGTTTCATTCGCGTGGCCACGTTAGCTTCTGGATGCGAGCTAACTGTTTTTGCCGAATCCGTATCACTGTCGCTCATCTCGTGCTTCGTGTCCTTACAGGGGTCACCAGATATGGTAAGGGTGTGTTCAGGTCAAAGGAAGTAAGTATATGGCGGTTGAAGATAAAGTTTATTATACAGTTCACAGAAGAGTAGAATAGGTACACGACACTGAAGGATAGCACGGAAAACCATATATAGAATAGAACAGAAGGAGTAGAATAAGAGATTCACAGCACAGGAAACGAAGAAAAGTACACTTTTATGAGATCGCGTAATATCGGTGATGCGCGGCGGAACAGCGGGTGACGCGGGCTTCGCGTAGGAATGACAATTTTCAACTGGCTAGCGAGCGGCTCGCATCCTTGCGGCCGGTAATGTTTCTAGAACCTACCGAGTGTGCGTTTCCAATACACAACAAGTAATATTGTAAATATTTTAATACTTAGTTATTTTTTTTGTGTTTTTTGTATGTTGTTGGAAAATAATAAATATATATAATAGTGATAGGATAAGGTTTTATGTAGGATAGGTAAGTAAATATAGATATTTAGGATAAGTAAACATAAAATAGGTGTCGTGAAATAAAGTAAATATATTATAATATGTGATATTGTGTATAAGTTATTATATATACCTAATAATATTGTGGATATGCCACAGTATATAATAATATCGTCGTCTGGATATGAATGGGTAAATATTGAGAACCTACGGATTAGAGAGCAGGTCACACACCTAAGGTGTCAGAGGGTTCAAGTTCAGTGGAAGGCAATGGAGCGAGCTACATTCAGGGTTTCCCTGTGAGACCGCATCTGATATGGTATGGAAGAGAACGTCATTAATATAGCTTTACGGACAGTGAAGCTCAGGTGGCAGTGAGCAGGACATGTAGCTCAATAACTCAATGGCTTTTGGGGTAGGAAGGTTCTGGAGCGAAGAAGAAGAAGTAAAGAAGAAGAAGAATGAAGGTGACGTAGCCATTTCAGCCCCGCAGGATGGGCCGCATAGCCTGAAATCGAGCTCAACGGTGTGCCAGTCGAGAAGCCTATATCCAACAGTCGACAACGGCCGGTTGATAATGATAATGATGGGCCAAGATCACTGTCACATAGTTCAGTTCTCGTCTCCTAGTAACGTTGTTTTCTGTTTAACTGTAATCATAATATATAAAATCCTTGCGTTACTGACTGGCTGACAGACACGCTACAGCCGAAACTATTGGGCGCAGGAAGCTGAAATTTGGCATGTATGTTCCTTGGGGACCGTAGGGGTGCACTAAGAAGGGATTTTACGAAATTCTTACGGGATCGGCCAAAACAGGTAAATTTAAAAAAATTGCAGGCGAAGCTGCTGGCGTCGTCTAGTTAAATAAAAATAAGTAAAATGCTTATTTTAAATTGTCTTTCGGGATTTATACCACGTACCTTTGTTTGGAGTAACCGATATTTCGGCACTGTTGCAAGCGCCATGTTCACGGATGTACTGAATAAAATAAGTTTAAATGTCCACTCAAGTTTAAATTCCTAAAATGCTTATGTTGTGAATATTAGTATTATTTACGATATTGGCGACGATGTCGATTGATTTAAAGAAACATAAACGATCACGAGCCACCCTACGTGGTGTGCTAACGAAATCTAAAAATGCATTTCAAGAAGAAACAAATTTACATACTTTTGAAGAGATCGAGACCCGATTGATGAACTTACAGAATACATATGAAGCCTTACAAGTGTTACAAAACCAAATTGAAGAAGAAATAGAAGACGAACACCTCGAGGTAGAAATTCAATACAGATTTGAATGTGACGAAACTTACACGGATTTACACTCGAGAATGGTACGTTTTCTGAACAAACTAAGACCCACGGCTACCGCCGCTCCTACCGCTAACCAAGTTGCCCCCGTAGCAACATCACAACGCGAGCAACAGCCTGGACTGAATTTTCAACCTTTTCAAGACAAAGAGACTTTCAAAAATTTCACCAAGCGGCTTTCGGTATACTTACAACTCAATAATATAACTGATCCAAGAGTGAAAGTCTATATGCTACTGTCTACGATTTCACCTGAATTACAGGAAAGGATTGACGATCTGTGCTCCCCAGATGGCCCTACTACAATCTTGGATAATTACATTGATCCAAAACCAAGTATATGGGCTTCTCAACACACATTTATATCACGTTTACAGCCAGATGAATACGCTGCTGAATTAAAAAGATTTCAATTTGCGAGTTTAAATGTCGGCACTGCGTGAAACCTACGCTTGATTCCTTCTTGTCACTTCAATTCATACGAGGCTTGAAGGATGGTGAGATGCGCACTAAAAATCCTACAAGAAAGGAACACTACAGAATTCTCTATATTGGTGCACATCGCCACATCTATGGAAATAGGAAAAACCGAAAATACAAGCATGTCATTAAGTACCTATAAATCGAATAACGACAACGACATACGTACAATTTCAAAAGCCGTCAACCTACCCCAACCCTTGCCAAAAAACAATGCTAGAAGGCCACCGATATCAATACGAGGCCTAAAAGGTAAATGTTTTCGTTGTGGTAAAGATGACCACAAAGCAAATGAATGTGGCGCTATCCGAAGTACATGCCGCAAGTGCCAAAAAGAAGGCCATCTGGCTCGAGTGTGTCTTCCAAGAAATAATAACACAAACCAACTGAGTCATTCTTGCAGTTCCATCAGCACCGACAAGATAGCCGAAATCAACCTTATTAAGAGTGAAGGTTCAGACAAATTTGTATTACCAATATCGATATTGAAGGCAAGAAAGTAAACATGGAATTTGGCACAGGGGCATCACTTTCTACCATATCACTAAAGGACTACAGAAAGCTGGGTGTCAGCATGAAAATATTTAAAACGGACATGAAACTAAGAATAAATACAGGGGAAGTCTTCAAACCCACCGGCGTTGCATACGTTAAATGCAAATACAAGAAACAACTGTTTTATGGTAAATTGTACAGGTTATTTATTTCAATTCAATTATTTTACAACTAATTACATTACTATTTACAACTAAAACTATACTTATAAACCTATAACTAAATTAAAAAGAAAATAAAATAATATATTCTTTCAAAACGCAAGGCACGAGGCGTTTAGGCGTCGTAGTATACCTCCGCATCAATGTCATGGGGTAACGTGCCCAGAAGGCTGGCAGCATTGCCACGCTGGATGGCAATGCTGATTCTTTGAGCAAAGAATAAACCAGCCTTCTAGTCACGTGAGACGTCGCTCAAGCGTTTTGAAATTTCTCGGTACAAAATACGAGCGCTCGGACTCTATGGGCCCAACGTTTCTACCCAAACGGCTCAAATATGTAATTGCCGACTAAATTTCCGTATTTACGCCGTTTTAGGGTTTCCGCCGTTGCAGCAGCAGCGCCAGCATGACCTGTTGTGCTTGGAATATGTGATGGCGCAAGGGTATCTACGCACGTTGCGTCCCACACCAAAGGCCTACCCATTTTCCATGGCAACAACGACATACCATCAGGTCTCTTCCCGTCGTCTCGCACCAAACCATTTGGTTCGAGTACAGCTGGTACGCCAGACGCGGCAAAAGTACGACGAATTATGTCATTCAAATTAGAATGTCGTGGAATTCTACCTGCGCTTCTGCTGCAAGAAAGCCCATGATGTCCGAGGCTATCGACGTCTTCTCCACAATTGCACCGGTGCGGAGAAACACAAAACAAACACCCAAACGTAGGCAAGTGGCAATACGGAACGTCTCATCGTCCAACATGGTTCCTGTGTTGGAAGATGGTAGTGCTTGTAGCGAAAGACCGGACTCCCATTCCCCCACAGCCAGCAAGTGAGCACGCTCTGCAACATTAGAAGCTGTTGACAAAATATTTTTTCTTACTAAGTTACAGAGCGGCAAGTCCCACTGTCTCTGGGAGAAAAGGTTGGTAGGCAATTCAATGTTTGGACAAGCCATTTTCCAGGCGTTTAAAGCCTCAGTTTTGCACAGCACTTCCGAATCAACTAGTGTAGGTGTTAAAATTTTCCTAGTTAACTCTTCCGTGCTGTGAACCGAAGACAAAAACGCCGGTAAACTGACACTGGAAATTTTGCGAAATTGTACATAATAAACAAAGACGTTGATCCTATACTGGGTAGAAGCTGGATGAAGGAATTTAACGTTAAGCTCGCCGACATCAAAACCATACAAGCATGCAAGGAAGTACCAATACTGGACAAATTACTAGAAGAATTTGTGAGTACTTTATTCACTATTCAGAATTTGAATTTGAATCTAGGCGAAATCCCGAACATTCGAGGCTACCAAACGCTCAAAGAAAATACTTAGCCAATTTTCATCAAACCACGGAGAATACGCACTTAGAGCTAAAGTAGACAACGAAATCGACCGGCTGGTGCATCAAGGCGTGATTACTAAAATTAACCACTCTGACTGGGGCACACTGGTTGTGCCTATCGTGAAGCCAAATGGAAGCATAAGGCTTTGCACAGACTACAAAGTAACCTTAAATAAAGTTATCAAGGATGAAAACTATCCAATTCCGATTATCGAAGACATCCTAGCCGAAATGAGTGGTGGAAAACTTTTTTGCACGCTGGACATAACGCAAGCTTATCTCAACATGGTAATAGACGAAGAAAGCACCCTGTTACAAACCTTCATTAATTCATTCTTGTCGTTCCCTCAATGCTGAGGATCGTGACTGTATGTCAATTTTCTCCACTCGGTCCGGTTCTGCGCCATATGTACCGCACCCTGTATCCGGCCTCCAGTCACCTCAGTTACAAACCTTAAGTACGCATAAAGGCTCCTACAAAGTTAATAGACTGATGTTTGGAGTCAAAGTCGCGCCGAGTCTCTGGCAAAAGTATATGGATCTATTAGTACAAGGAGTAAAATGTTTCTTTGACGACATTATAATCCAAGGATCCTCAGAAGATCAACTGCTACACAGACTGAGACAAGTTTTACAGAAGCTCAAAAAACGCAACCTTCGTGTCAACAAGAAAAGTGTCACTTTTTCAAACGAAGTATCAATTACTTGGGACACACAATAGATATAGATGGATTACATAAAAACCAAGACAAAACAAAGGCCATCGCTAACACAAACCAACCAACAAAATGTAAATGAACTAGGGACATTCCTGGGAATGGCCAATTATTACAACAAATTTATTCCTAACGTTGCATCTATTACCAGCTCTTTAAACCTGCTACTTAAGAAAGGGATTAAATTTGTGTGGTCCACCAAATGCGAAGAAAGTTTCAAACAGATTAAAAAAGAAATTCTCAGTGTTAGAGTCCTCATACATTTCGACCCAGACAAACCGCGTATTTTGGCTACAGACGCTGCACCATCAGGGCTTGGAGCAGTCATCTCACACAAGTTACCCGATGGGATGGAACGTCCGATTGCCTTTGCATCAAGATCCTTAACTAGCAGTGAAAAGAAATACAGTCAAATTGACAAAAAAGCAACAGCAATTTTATGGGGCCTAAATAAATGTTTCCATTACTGTTACGGCTGAAAATTCACCCCAATTACAGACCATAAAGCACTCACTTAAATTTTCCACCCACACCAAACGCTACCCGCGTTAAGCACTATGAGACTTTCACTACGCACATTTCCTGTCCGGTTTCGACTATGACATTCAATATAGAAGTACGTTAAATCACTCAAATGCAGATTCTCTCTCGATTCCTAGTTGAAAAAGTTAACGAAAACACTATTGATCAACATTGCGCTTTTCAATTGAGACAAATGAACATATTAGATGTCACTCCGGCAATAATCGCTAAAGAAACAAAAGAAGATGCTGAACTCCAAAACTTACTTCGAGCGCTTAAATCAAGGCAGCCGCTGCGAGTATCGGGATACAAAGATAATGAGTTGACGCTCCAAGATGACTGTATTCTGAAAGGCACAAGAGTAATGATTCCACAAAAATTACGTGAACGGATTTTAGAAAAACTGCACGCAGGACATATAGGTATTCTGAAAATGAATTTCCAAACTTCCAGCCTACGGCTTGCCGCCTCGATTGTGCAACTGGGTTGCCAGCTTCCTGCATGAGCGCCGTATACGAGTCCTTTATAACGGTGAGTCATCGTAGTTTCTCCAGGTGTATGCTGGTGTGCCTCAGGAGTCCGTGTTATCGCCCACGCTTTTTCTTCTGCATATCAATGATATGCTCACTTTTGGGGGCATGCATTGCTATGCAGATGACAGTACTGTACATGGGCTATATCTCGGACACCCTGCGGCTAAGCAAGCCGATACTGAGGAGTATAGGTGAACACTTGTTGCTGAGCTTGACTGGGTTCTGAATTGCATCTCGCATTGGAGTGATGAGAACCTGGTCGAGTTCAACGCCAAGAGAACACAGGTGTGCGCATTCTCAGCCAAGTTATCTCCATTCCTTCCCCATCTCTCTCTTCTGGACACTCCACTACCGATTCAAGACAGCCTCAATATCCTAGGTATGGACATACGCAGAAATCTCACCAGTAGAACTACATCGAGGGTGTCATCAAATCCGCATCTCGGAAACTCGGAGTCCTGAACAAGGTGAGGAAGTTTTTCACGCCGGAGCAGTTGTGTCTGTTATACAAGACCCAGGTTCACTCCTGCGTGGAATACTGCTCTCACCTTTGGAATGGCTCCGCTCAGTACTTATTGGCCGCCCTCGATAGTTTGCAGCGGCGTGCTGTCCGTGTCATTTGGGATCCAGAGGCCAATAAGACTCTTGAGTCACTGCAATTACGCAGCGACGTGGCCTCAATGGCTGTCTTCTATCGCATCTATCACGGTGAGTGCTCCGAAGAGCTCGTCAAGTAATTCCACCCTCTCCTTTCCTATCCCGAACGACACGTGCTGGGTTGAGGTGCCACTCTTACACGGTAGAACAGATACCATCACGCACCAAACGGTTCGGTGCCTCTTATCTCTGCCGTACCAATAAGATGTGGAACTCTTTACCAGCCCACGTGTTTCCCTCCACTTATAATCCTGGGTCCTTTAAGTGGGCGTGAAAAAGCTTTTCTCAAGGGCGTCAAAGTGAGGGCCATCATGCCACAATGCCATGCTGGCTGCTGGGATGATGGCCATCACTATGGGACTTCACTGACGCTTAACATCAGGCAGCATGGAGTCAATTTGTTCGGCAGAAATAAAAAAAAATTAAATTACTGGCTTGCAGCTGCGTTTATTGGAAAAATATTGATCACGACATTGAAAACAAGGTGAACTCATGTGGAACTTGTCGATTAGAGATGAATGAACCTGAAAAAGCCCCCATTCACCATTGGGAGGAACCTTCGGGTCCCTGGCAGAGAATCCACATCGATTTTGCAGGTCCCATGTCGAGCTATCAACTTTTGATTTTAGTCGACGCTTATACGAAATGGGTAGAGATCATACCGACGAAAAACACTACAAGTTCATTCTGTATCACTTAGTTCAAGAAAACTTTCAGCATGTTCGGACTACCTTACACCCTTGTCTCTGATAACGGTAGACAATTCGTCTCTAGAGAATTTGAAAACTTCTTATCGAGCAACGGTATAGTCCACAAAAAAATTGCCCCGTATCACCCTGCCACTAACGGACAAGCAGAACGATTTGTTCAGACGATCAAGCGAGCACTGCATAAATTGGAGGGGGAGACAGGCGGATTTATACACAAAATCCTGACAGTCAAAAATATCCTTAGGTCAACCCCTGGCCCGTCCGGTGTCACCCCGTTTGTCCTCATGTTTGGAAGAGAGATTAGGACTAATTAACAAAGAATGGTCAGAAAACCCTCAAAGGAAAATGAGAGGAACGCTGACGCTGTCAGTCCCTCAGGTTTGAGGCAGTTTGTTCTAGGGAGTCGAGTACAAGCGCGGGCCTATTCCACCACCACCATTTCCCGCAAATTGGGGAATCTTCACTACGAAGTGAAGATGGACAGTGGGCTCACGTGGATTCGTCACTTTAACCAGCTACTCCCAGCTCCCTTGATTCACAGCGGAGGCGTGACACATACTTCAGTTCTCGTCTCCTAGTAACGGTGTTTTCTGTTTAACTGTCATTGAATATAAATAAGTAAAATGCTTATGTTGTGAATATTGCTATTATTTACGATAATCACAATAATCATTCTTCACCTTAACACTCCACCGTTCTTAAATTACTTACTAGTCGTAGTCCGGTAGATTTGGTTTAAACAAATAGTTAATCTCTCCTACCCCTTCGACATGACCATTTAATATAATTTACTAGAAATAAAAAAGGTAAAACAAAATTGTGCCTTACGTATCTCTTATTTTCTAGTGGTGAGCGTGTGATGGGTATAGTACATTGTGGTGCGGCCAGTACACAAGTGGAGGCGCAGCCGGAGCTGCTGTGGCCGGTGCCAGCGCATTGGAGTCTAGAGGATGCTGCCACTGTTCCTCTTGCCTATGCACTAGCATTCTACTGTCTCGTAAGTTGTCCTTATACACAATTGCATTATACTACCACTTTTTTCTCAGTCTCAGACTTCTTCAATGAGTACAATCACACTCAGCCTTAAAAATCTCTTTCTTTTTGTATATATTAAATCGTTTTAATAGTCCCTTCTCATAGTGAGAAGAGGCCCGTGCCCAGCTGTGGGACACTTAATATACAGAAAATGTAACAATTATCAAACTGCATGTTTGAGTTCAAGTTTCGATTAAGAAGCACTGATCCATTTTCACTTTTTAGAAGCCAATTTTAATTAAGTGCCGTTCTTTTTAGAAAATCAAAGGAAACCTTATTCCCAGAATGAAGGTTTTGGTGCATGGTGGAGCCGGCGCTTTAGGACTAGCTGCCATATCTATCCTGCTTGCTCACAACTGTCGGGTATTTACAACAGTTAGCGATGTACGTAAGAAACAATTCTTGCGAAAACTATATCCTCAGTTGAAAGGTAATTAATACACAAAAAGAAAACTAAACTATTGCAGCCATGATTAAAATGAACATGGAGATGTTAATATTTTTTTTATTTTAGATGAAGATATTTGCTATTCAAGAAATACTACCTACGCAGATTATGTAAGGGCTGCCACACACGACTTGGGATGTGAAATTGCAATAGGTTGGCAAAGCGGAGTCTTTAAAGACGTAAGCAAATTAACAATTTAATTTTTACTATTATCGCAATGTTTCGCTACTAATGACTACAAGCTGATTTTTTCTTTCAATTGTAGATTTCTATGAAGTGCTTAGCGTTTCAAGGCAAGTATATGGACACTGCGCTGGTTATAGATCGTGAAAATTATGCCTTTGGAATGTACAACATGAAGAAAGAAAGAATGTACTTCCCCGTTGATATATCTTCTTTGTTCACGCACAATAAATATGAAGACGTGAAGGTAAAAGATACTTATCTATACATAATATAATGCATCTTTCAATAGGGATGTTGACAAATGGTACAGTGTATAGTTTAAGCTACATCTGTTAAATTTGCAGTAATTTATTCAGTGTTATTTATTATTATTATTTTATTTAATCAAGCAGGCAATTGAAACAGCTGATGATGCCTGTATCTCACTTTTTTACTGATTTTCATTGGCAGCTAAGTATTTGCCCAGTCGGTTCTTAAATTGGTTTATGTTGTCAGTATGTCATTCAGGTTTATGGAGATAAGACATAAATTAAATCAAACTAAGGTAGAAAGAAACGAGGTACAGAAAATAATGTGTTTGTGCCCGCGGGCAACAATAATCATTAAACATATTTGATAAAACGTGTCGTTCGTGTGGTGACGGATTAAGAATACTGAATGTCACCACCCCATATCATCCTATGGGTGTCGTAAGAGCCGATAGAGGGAACATATTATGCAGAGAACAGCACTGTAAGAGAAGGAAAACCTGATACAAACCCCATACCAACCCGTTTGGCCAGCGTGGTATAGTAGGCCAATTCCTCCTTTCAAAGGAGAGGCCTAGTCCAGCAGTGGACTGTTAAAGGCTGATGATGATGATAAAACAACATTGTACTGATAACATGAATAAAGCGGCCTTTAAAATTAACTTTAAAAAAATTCCTCTCAACAGCGTATTCACGGAATGGTAAGTGATGGTATTGCGGCTGGTTATGTTCGTCCTTTGACGCGGGTCACGTACGCACCACAAGATGTATCACGTGCCTTCCGCCTACTGGCGAACAGTTACCACTGCGGGCGTGCGCTATTACACTTGCAAAATGATGCCTTCGAAGTACAGCAAAGGTAATACAAATCATTTAAGAAAATCTATCGTTCAAACGCATTATATAATATTCTCTCACGCTCTTACGTTACAATTAATATGAATGATTATGTTTCTGTTTCAGAATTATTTGTGATCCTGATCAATGTCATGTAGTTTTTGGGTTTAGCGATGTACTTGGAGTTCAAATGGCTGAACGTCTTATAAAGCGAGGAGCTAAGAAAATATTCATTCACATTGATTATCCTACGATGTATCACCAGTACAAGATAGAGTAAATATTTAGATTTTAAAGATAAAAATAATTATTAAAAAAATGTAGATTGTTCTTATATACTTATATAATATATGGCACATTATTTTTAGATCTTGGAGAAAAGATGGAGTAGAAGTAACGCTATCGTCTGATGAATTCAGTGGAAGTAAAGATGTTAGTGATGTACTGAACAATGCTATGCATATGGGAGTCATTGAAGGAATATACATCATTGTTGATGATTGTTATAGAGGAAAGAAGATAGAAGATTTGTCGCAAGTTCTAAAGAATATTGATTTATCGTCGCGATTATTATGCCCACAATTAAGGTTATTATAAGAGTCTTTAAGTGTCAAATAAATCATTATTACAATCAGCTTCAAACGTTCATTAATTCTTTCATACTTCCTATGCAGGTACTTTGCAGTAGTAGCAACGAAAGGAAACTTAGCTCAGGATATCTCATTGGCTCGGGCATTAAATGGCTATGTGGTAACAAGTCTGGACATTTCACATTTAAGAGATGTAAGTTTTTGGAAAATGCCTCAAGGGAACATCCTTGGTCCTATATTGGTAGTAATCGATAATATTTTCGATAGCAAACATTATTTTTTTAGTATACAGTCCCTGGCCAAATTATTAGACGCACTGCAATTTAAACATTAAATTATATTTATTTCTATTTTCTTTCGGAGTCAATAAATACATATTTGTTATATAATAATTATACTTTATTTATGACAAAAAAAGATAATTAAATGGTATCCATTTAATTAACTTTTTTAACATTGTATTTGGTGATTTAAAAAAAAAAACATTGTATTTGGTGATTTTAATAAACCTGTGTAGTATCATCAGATAATTAAAATGTTCATTAATTCTTATAGTGCGTTTAATAATTTGGCCAGGGACGGTAAAATGGCATTAACAATACAAGTTCTCATATCATTTTACAGATAAAATATTTTTTCATAAATACTTTAAAAGGAAGCGATAGCCTATTGGAGATACCATGCAGAGAGTATTGAGTTTGAATTCACGGCTCGCTCCTTTGACTTTTCGAAGTTATGTGCATATTGAATTGTAAATTATCGCTTGCCCCATGCCACGAAGAGAAAAAAATCAATTGTCTATATTTGTACCGGACACATACCACGTTAACAGGTTTGCCTGATTTTAGGTGGCTGCATCAGAAACGCGACTATCATATTCTCTTGTTGTGGAGGCTTCAGAGCGTGCGATTTGCTCAACGCACACTGCACTACAGGCATACAAGGAATCCAAGCAATCACCTACAATGTTGCAACGTATAGCAGTGATAGCAGGTGTGTTTTCTTAAATTAAGTACTCAACTAAAGTTTACTTTATTAATTTTATTAAACATAAAATAGATTTCGAATTCTGCTCCCTATCTATTAATTAAATTTGTTTAAGAATATACGGCTTTACTTAGGTACCTTTGTATACTGGATAAAAAACGGCGTACTGAAAACCGATTCCAGTGATTCAGTACATGATACATTCAGTATTTATAAGGCCGGCGAGGAGGAGGGGGCGAGGGAGCGGCCCACTGCTGTGCGTCACTCGTAGCGAGGCTCGCGGGCACCGGGGCGCGACGTGAGGTCACACCCCGCCCCCCGTTAGGCCGGGATTTTCCCTAAGGAAAATTCCCTAGCCCAACGGGCGTAGCAGCCCTGAAGATACTCCCTGAAATTAGAGAAAACAAGGGCATGAGTACCTTGAACAAGTGACAACCCTATACGCTAATTAGGATACCTAATTAATAATGACCCACGCTTGCATTCTTCACGCGTACAACGGCAGTCTGAATTTGAACATAAACATTTATCATTCATAATTCATCACACATACCTACATGTAAATGCCGAGGCCAGTGTAATAGCCTAATATTAAAGATAACAATCTATGGAGAAGCGCTTAGGGTAATTATTAGGTAATTATGATTTGTAGATATAAGAAACTTGATCTAGCCCTACGACTTATAAATCTTGGGTTCGGCCTTTGCCACTAGATAAGTAAACTTTTTGAATATAGTTAGGTATAACAACAGATTTTTCGTAAAGATGAACAAAAATAATATAAGCCGCAGACACGACCGGACCGCTCAATGTCAAAGGAAAGAGATTAATAAATATTTTGCTCTAATTAATAACTACAACACGACCAGTAAACACCTTTTGAATGTAAACAATGGTGAATCATTAGTTAGGCATTTATTTATCGGCGCGTCGCTGACTGAACGCGCGTGCGTCATAACGACAACTAGGTAGGTACGATCTAAATGGTAGGCACTATTCGACTGTTCCGGGCTCGCGACGCACGGTTAATCACCATGATCGTTTATAAAGTACCTATCATAACAATTTGATTATGGAATTTATACAGAATTAAGAATAACAACAGAACTTCAGAACAAGGCACGGCGAAAAACAATACGCCAATTAAGATGCATTTCAACAAATAGATTTGCGGAAAGAAAATACACATGCGAGAATCGAACCACAGACCGATCCGACAACAACTTTTTAACCACTGAGCCATAACTGATAGTTAGATAAACAACAGATTCTTTGTAACAATATTACATGTAATAAAATTTATTACAATTTATAACTGAAACATTTATTCATTTTATGTTAGCATGTTTACATAAATCATTAACACAACACAATGCATTATCTTGTGAGCTTCGACTCGAAAACAAAAGAACCATTGTTGGCCTTCACAAATAATTATGTAGGTAATTATAACTTTGTATAGATATGCGTCTTACATTGTTGTTTTTATACTTTTATTATTCTTTGTAATTAATCAACTTTAAATCCTTGATGTGCCATTCGCCTAAAGGTTTTCCGGCCATGTCGTTAAGTTTGTATTCTAGAGGTGACTTTTTTGAGGCAATCTTACATTTAATAAATTTAGGCGCCAATTTCTTGCTAAAGTATTTATCCTTGTCACTAAGTAGAAACGTTCTGCGCCAAACTATATCACCGACATTGAATTCTGCCGGTTTACGGCGAAGATTATAAGATGAACAATTTCGTTGGTGGGCGACAACAGAGCTGAATGTACCTTCTCGAAAATAGAAGATAAGTAGCCTAAAGTTTCGGCATAGCCGTCCCGTGGTTCAAGCACCATATTGGAATTAAATTTCTTGTCAATATACTGAGAACCACATGTTATGACCTCCCTACCAAAAACAAGGAAATTAGGAGAATAACCAGTAACCTCACTAACTGCGCAGTTAAGGGCGAATTGAACTTTAGTGATTAGAGTGTCCCAGATTCGATGATCAGATTCTATGAAAGTTGAAATAGCTGTCATAATGGTTTTGTTGTAACGTTCAACTGAGTTAACGTGGGGAGTATACAACGGTGTAAAATGCAAATTTGGAATTTTATATTTTGACAACATACTTTTAAAGGTTGCGCTAATAAATTGTTTACCGTTATCCAAAACAATAGTAGATGGAATTCCATGCACCAAAAATACATTTTCCTCAAGAATTTTTGTTATCACTTCTGCAGTTGCCCGTTTAATGGGGAAAAGTAAACAATATTTAGAGAAACAACAACTGACCACAAATATAAAAATGTTTTGTTTCCTGCTGGGAGGCAATGGACCAATCAAATCAATGCTAATCGTCTGAAAGGGCTTTTGACATGATTTGGGTTTTCCCATTAGACCTAACTTTGGGTGATTTTGGTGTTTATGGGTGATACAAGGTTCACATGAACTGACGAACTTGACAACATCGGTGTACATACCAAGCCAAAAGTAATTAAGTGCGAGACGTTTGTATGTCTTAAAAATACCCAGATGTCCAGCAGTGGGCGAAGAATGATTCTCCCTTAGAATGTCATTTCTTTGGTCAGACGGAATAACCTCTTTCCATTGAAATTCTCTAGTGAGAGGGTTTAATGTTTTTTTAAAACAATACAATTTATTGTTTATTACTTGATAGTTAACAAAGGAAGTCGGAGAACTTAAACAGCCTTTATAGATATTTAAATACCAAGGATCATTAGTAGAAACTGGTAAATTCTGATTAGAATTAATATCTATATTTATATCATTAGCAATAGCAGAAACGGGTAAAGAGCGAGACAGAAAATCAGGTAAAACGTTATCGGAACCCCGACGATGACGTATTTCGAAATTATAGGAAGATAAGCGAACTCCCCATCTGGCTAACCGGCCAGTAGGGTTATTTTAGGTCAAGAACCATTTCAAAGCAGCGTGATCTGTGTAAATAATTAACTTTTTACCATTTTCAACATAACAACGCCAGTGTTCTATAGCAGATAGAACAGCCAGGGCTTCGCGCTCTGTGGCACTGTAATTTTTTTCTTGCTTAGTGAGTGATTTGCTATAGTACGCTATGACTCTTTCCTCACCATTTAACCTTTGACAGAGGATCGCGCCAAGTCCAAAATCGCTAGCATCTGAGTGTATTTCAAAAGGTTGCGAGTAGTCCGGACAAGCCAACACCGAGGAGGAAATCAAATAATTCTTTAGGTTATTAAACGCCTCATTAGCCTCTGTCGTCCAACAGAATGGAGGTGCGTTTTTACTTTGAGATGTTAACTTATTTAAGGGTGCAGCAATAGAGCTAAAATTCGGTATAAAACGCCTGTACCACGAGGCTGCGCCTAAAAAACGACGTACTTCTTTTCTATTAGAAGGAGTGGGATAATTTTTCATTGAATTTACTTTATACGGATCGGGATGCAGTCCACTAGAGTCGACAACATAGCCTAAATATTTTAGTTTATCTCTAAAAAATTGACATTTTTCGAGATTAATTGTTAAATTAGCGCTTTTTAGTTTATCAAGAATGCGTAATAAAAGAGTAATATGCTCGTTGAAGCTGGACGTGATACAGATTATGTCATCGATAAAACAGAAAACCTTATTTTCAAATTCTGGACCATAAAATAAAATATCAACTAATCGTTGTTGAGTAGCTGGCGCATTCGTAAGACCGAAGGGCATTCTTTTGAATTGAAATAAGCGTAGGAATATAAAAGGCTGTTTTGCAACGGTCCTCTTCTTTAATTAATGTTTGCCAAAAAGATTTAGACAAGTCTAAACTAGACAAGTATTTAGCATCTCTCAGATTATCTAAAATTTCCGAAATATAAGGCAAGCTATAAGCATCTTTTTTTGTAACGGAATTTAATTTACGACTGTCCAAACAGAAACGCAGTTCACCATTCTTCTTTGGGGTCAAAATGACCGGGTTTGACCACGGGCTTTCGGATCGTTCAACAACATCCTCTGAGAGCATGTCGTCAAGATGCTTTATTAAAATTCTTTGTTTATCGGGAGACATGCGATAAAATCTTTGCCGAATAGGGGGACAATCACCTGTATCAATTGAATGAGAAATAATATTTGTGCAACCGAGACCCCGCTTCTCGTATGAAATATCGGTAAATTTAGAAATAATGTTGTCAGCGGTAGCTCTCTGGTCGACTGTAAGATGATCATAAGAAACAAGATGTGTAGGGGGAACTGCCTGCAACTCCATTACTTGAGCGTCAGACTTGTTCACAATCAAAACAGACTCTGATTTGTTAAGAAATAGGCCAAAGCTTCGCCAAAAATCCATGCCAAGGATAAGGGAATTTTGAACCCCAGGTACAACATGAACTTCTAAGGTTAACCAATTTATCCTGGAACTCAAAAGGTTGAAACACTGATCCCAAAGACTCAAATCGGTCGCCGCCAGCTGTTATTAACCTTAAAGGTTTCGATTTATTCAAAACATCGTCTTTCAAAAATAAGTTATGCAAATTATTACCTAAAATTGTAACGCAAGATCCAGAATCTAAAAGACCAGTGGTAGGTATTCCGTTTAATTTTAGGGTAACGTAAGGTAAATATTCTACTTTAGAATTACGGATTGAGGATATATGATAGCTACTAAAGAATTTTTTTAAAACGTCCAACCAATTATTCCACTCTGTTTTATTACAATTAGTTGTATAATTTGATTTTCCACAATCCTTGTTAATTAGTTTTTTGAAACTGTAGGGGTCGACTTAGATTTACAATTGGGGCAGTCTGACAACTTGAAACCCTTTGTACCGCACTTAAAACAGATTAGGTAGTGTGGTTGACGGCAATTACGTAATGAGTGCGAATTGCATCTACAACGCACGCAAAAAAGATTATTTATATTAGAAGTACTCGATACGGCGTTAACTTGTGGTACAGGCTTGTATCTCGATGTATCAGCGACAGAGTTATATTTATTGAAGTGATTATGATTGTAAACATTTTTGATTGAAGAAAAATTAGAAAACGGATAATTATACGCTAGATCGGGTGCTACAGTATTCTTTGAAACTTTAGGGGGTTCAGAAAATTGCTTACTGCGACTTTGGTAATTTTCGAAAAGACGACAAACTTCGACCAGGCTATCAACATCAACAACCTTTGCAGTGAGCAGACAATTAGTGTAACAAGGTCTAATATTGTTTAGTAAAATTTCTAGCTTCTCCGAATCAGCGATAGGAGAACTAAGTCGTAAAAACAGACCGTGCATTTTTGCCACGTAAATAGTTATTGATTCGTTTTCGCCCTGTGAGCGCTGACGAATCTCCGTCATAAGCCGATAATCGTAGTTATGCGGACTAAAATCTCGTTTCAAAAGTTCGCAAAGTTCTAACCAAGTCTTTACATTATTTTTAACAGAACGATACCAAACTAATGCGTCACCCGAAAATGTTTCAAAAGCGAAAGACAACATCTTGTCGTGTGGAATAGATCTACAGGACATAAATTCATCAATTTTTTCAATAAAGGATCTTACACATGATTTACCGTTAAATTTGAATTTACCTAATTCCGAAAAAAGCTTACGGTCGTAATTATAGGAAGTGTTTCCCTCTGCCACTGAGCAATCCGACCGCGAATTACGGCTCGTGATTAATTGTAATTTCGCATATAAGTCATTAAATTTATTCCAGACAGACTCAATTTTTTTAATATCAAGACTGCCGGTATCCACCCTATTCAGTCGATGAAAACAATGGTGTAGCACGGTTTCGACCTTCTGTTGAAGCTCGGAAGTATAGTTTGCTTCCAACATAGATAAGTGTTTATTTGATCTTAATAACGACTTTTCCACTTCAGCCACATCCTCCTCTGGTGGGAAGGGTGAAGATAATATATCCTCTGAGGGAGTTTTAACTGAAAGTTTAGCGATTTGTTTGCGGGGATCGTCAGGCTTTGAAACGCCGCGTATTGTGGTCTCATATTCTAATTCCGCTTTAGTTAATAATGAGAAATTTATAATGTAAGCCATTATTACAAAACAATAATAGAAAATCTAAGTATTTACGCCGGCACTAGAAAAAAAATTAAATATCGCCAGAAAATCGAATACCGTGCTAAAAAAAACTGAAATACACTAAATTATACAATGGTGTGATGATTGGTAAAGGATTAAAAAAAAAATTCTTAAAGGTCACTCAAAGGTTGAATCACAATATTTTTTCGCGAACACGAGGCTCGTTAGTTCAACGGCTAAGCGGTTAAAACCGGTTGGCGGCTCGACACGCTGCCCGCGGTGGAACGTGATTTTAGACCGACGTTAATTAAATCACCGTTATGTTATTTACACAGATAAATTGCTTATGGCCAACCAAAATAGATAGAAACTGTACCTGTACGCAATTCACCACACCAGAATATATGCACACACAGGAGAAAAATATACAAGAGAAAAAGAAATTATTTCACTCACCTGTAAAGTGCCAACTTTCGTTTTAAAAATATAATTAAAAATTCTATTGGGCGCCAATGTCGCACGAGTGATTGATTTCCACGTGGTAGCCGGGATCGATCACTTGCCGAGCAATTAAAGAGAGATAATTAGGTTGACTTACGGGAAATAAATAAAAAAATATCACCAGGAAAGTTTAAACTCGCGTTATAATTCTAGTTATTCGATTCGATACAAAAAGAGCTGACACTTAAAATTAGCGGATGAGACAATTATCCAGGGCGTGGACGTTGGCACTTCACAGGTCTTCGGATGAGGTACTCAGCTTGGTGGTGTTGGCTGGAGCTAAAAGGAGCGAAGCCTCGTGTGTCCCCGGTATTTATAAGGCCGGCGAGGAGGAGGGGGCGAGGGAGCGGCCCACGGCTGTGCGTCACTCGTAGCGAGGCTCGCGGGCGCCGGGGCGCGACGTGACGTCACATACTGAACCGATTTTGTTAGAACTTAGAAACGTTGTACCCTGTAATATAAAGAAGATATTTTTTTACTTTCAGACATAGAAATAACAGAAAACACTAATATTGATCTTACCTTGCGAGAATTGGGCATGGCGGAAGGGAAGCTGCCAGCGATTGCCGCATATTTAGAGACTACATATAATTACTCTATGTTTGAAAACGAAATTCCTGATTTAACGATAAAAATGTAAGTTATTTTTACATTATATCATTACGTTTTAAACGTTTGTATTGCAAGTATGTCATAAGATAACTTTTTCCATTATGAAATGAATGCTCCAAGAATTGATAAACTAAGATAGATATCTTTTGATTAAATTGTTGGGTTTTATATATATTCAAAGTCGGATGATGAAGATTGAACCTATGATTTAATTCAAATAACTTGTTCAGACTATGCTTAAAATAGTCTGGGTGAGCGACAAAATGTACGGATCTAAATGATAACACTGCACAACAGCATTTTTGTTTCACGGAATGTTTTTTATGGATCTAGCTGCATTTTCTACCCTGATTCCAAATGTGTACTCAGATTTTTGCTAGCAGCTCTACTTTTTGACATGCAAAGGGTAGCTATTTTTGAAAGAAAATCATGGATTTCTGACTTATAAAAATTTATTTAACCATCTAATTAGGATAAAACTTTCTTTTATGTGAATTTCATGAATGGATTGGAGTTTTACTACTATTCTGGATAATCCAACAGTAGTCAGCCATCATACTTTCACTCTAATAGCCCTGGTAGCGCTCCTCCATAGTGCAAATATCCTGATGGATGCTTTCTCTCTGCTCCTCGCTTAAATGTTCAAGATTTTCAGGAAATCGATCAAGGTAGCTGTGCAAGAAATGCATCTTAATTCTCATGCTGCATCCAAGCTGCTGAAAGTGTAGTAACTGCTTGACATGGCCAGAAAGTGGACAGACTTCTTATTTCCCAAAAAGTTTTACCGTCATTTTTTTCAGGGGCTGTTATACTTTCAGTAAAATCTATATTGTTTATTAATTATCTGATTTGTGGTCCATCGAAAATTCAAGTTTTCACTTATTAGCACTTAATTTTGGGAACGATCTTTGCAGCTTGTGGCACTTTCCTCCATTTGTTGAACAATTTCGTGCTGACGTACCCAAGATGTACTTAGCTGGATTTCTAATGTATCATTTGAACTCAAGACAGCTCTAAGTAACTGACGGCACAGTAAGATAAACCCATTTGGACCGATTTTGGTGGTTAATCCCTGTTATGTTTACAACGCAGAAATAACAGTCGTCGTGGTGGTTTGCCGGTTCACGCCAAATCATAGGACCAATGAGGTTCAAGGGATCTCGTGTTATTTTTCTATAACCGTAAAGACTCAACACACGATTTACATACTATATTCGGTGTCCAGGGCTTGTTGTTTGTTTCCAATGGACGTTGAAAGTATTCCATGCAGGCATTTTTACGAAATCTGACACACTTAAACAGATTTTTTCGAATGAATATTTGACACAAATGTAACAAAATCTATTTGGATTGTTTACACAGATCCTTCTAGACAAAACCATTGCAAAAAGGAAACAAATTTAGTAAGACGTTGATGGTAGCGATATCAACACTCAAATGAAGTGTACATTTTAAGGAGGTACCTGTATCTACTAAACTAGAGCTGCTAGAAAAAATCTGAGTGTAGGTTTAAAATAAGCGAGCCTAAATTAGTAAACAACAGGTAAAAAATCTCAGGAAGAAATAAAAAGTTCAATTTTGTTGGGCAGTGTAATTTATATGAATATATAACATTGTCGTAACATGTCGAATTATAATTCAACCTGTCGATTGACCGCATTCGTCTCCTACTTAGGGCACGAAGTTATCGATAATAACGGTTTCAAATGTTTTTAGGATCAATGAACTGGAGATGTCTTTGACAGAGGTTGTTTATCCAAACGTCAGAGGCGTTGCAACCTTCTTTTCTAAGGGAAGCGGCAAAGATTTCTATGATACAGCAGATGTAGTTATACTACCTACGCTTTTCAAAGATCCAACACTGGTTAGTGTTAAGTTTTTTTTTTTTTTTTAAAAGACAACTCCCGCATTAGGACTAAATCCTGTGTCGCGGGGGACTTTACAAACATACATCTAACGAGGACAATTAACCCAGACTCGAAACAACAATTTATGGATCACACAAAGTGTTGTCTCGTGTGGGAATCGAACCCACAACACTCGGCGCAGTGTCAAGCGCCGAGGCGGCCGCTTAAACCACTACGCCAACCGTGCAGTCAAAGTAACTTCTTTATATCTTTAAAAAGAAGGGGGACTTTACAAACATACATCTAACGAGGACAATTAACATCCAGACTCGAAACAACAATTTATGGATCACACAAAGTGTTGTCTCGTGTGGGAACCGAACCCACAACACTCGGCGCAGTGTCAAGCGACGAGGCGGCCGCTTAAACCACTACGCCAACCGTGCAGTAAAAGTTACTTCTTTATATCTTTAAAAAGAACTTCCTTACTTTGATCGAGGTATCTTATTTCACAAGGATTATACATCCGAATTTTTTTCTACAAAGCACGTCTCTTTTACATTGCTCCTGATGCATGGGTCAAATTTGGCAAAAGAAATGCATTAAGCTAATCAAATAAGATATCTACAAGTTCGATCATTGTTTTTGATTGATTTCACTGCGCTGCTTACCAAAGGTGAAATAAAACGTGAAATTATGTTTGACAGGCACATGAAGAATTTGACGTGCATCAAACTTTCCTGACGATAGTGCCAGGTATGGACGGTCAAAATGCACGGTTCCAATTACTTTGCGATCGCCTTATAATCCCTGCAATAGTTTTGCAGCCCGGTATTGATCATCGACATGAAACTGTATCCCAATTGGCGCAGAGATTGACTAACGTAAGTACGCGACAAGTGATTTTTTTTTGATAAAGTTGTTGCCTCAGAATTGTACAAATGTAAACATGCTAATTGTTTGCATAAAATTGTGTGTTCTATTTCTTGCATTTTTTGCATGCCCCATGAAAGTTTCTGTAATATATGATATGAAGACAGTAAATGTGAAAATATATTCAATGTGGCTCAGTGGCGTACCATTTGAGAGGCCTATATCCGGCAGTGGACTACGGCAGGCTGATGATGATGATTCAATGTTGATCATAAAAAAATGCGGCATGTAGTCAAGGATTCGAACAATCGAATTGAATGTAAAAATATAATAATTGTGATTCACAAATAACGTACATACAATTATTCTTCTTCAGGTATTGATGGATAAAAATATGGCACAAAACAATTTCTACCTACTGGGTTATGAAAGTGGAGTTATGGTGGCTCTTGAAATGGCGGCTTTTCTAGAAAATAATGGTAAGTTAATAAAACTAAGTATTTATCGCGAAAGGATTTTACGTGACTCGAAGCTTGATATATATTGTTTTATTTTAGGATTTACCGGCACGGTATTCCTCATGGGATTTGATCCAGAAGAGTTCAAGATGGAACTTGACGAGCAACTGAGTGATTTAGCAACAGAAGAGCAACTGGAGGACTCATTGGTTCGTCATGTATTTAATTTAATGACTGGAGAGCACTCATCTGAGCTTAAAAATGCGCTACAGACCGCTAGCACATGGACTGATAAAGTAGACGCCTGTGTATGGTACTTGCGAGGGCGTACGCCACATTCGATGCAGTACATACGCGGTTATCTGGAAACAGCTTTAGAACGTATCCAGCAAGTGAGGAGATACAACGCTGTAGGGCGTCAATTGCGTTCTCGTTTGGTGTTGTTGCGGGCAGCTACAACCCGCAAAGTTCATAACCACCTCAAGACCTTGCAGCAGTACTCATCCCACCCAGTGGCGGTCCATCAACTACACGCGCCACTTGGTCAAGCCGCATACGACATTCAGGCTCCTGCAATCATAAATAAACATCTTGACGTGGAAATGCAGGCTTTTGAAAACAAGAGTATATGTGACTCTTATTATGTAAATGAAACTATGAACTACGTCTTGTAGATGGAAAAATGTGTTAATATTTTAGCTCATCGTTATTGTAATTAATAATTTATTAAAAATATGAAATGTCTCT
The DNA here is from genome assembly GCA_944739405.2 of Euclidia mi. Classification (NCBI taxonomy): domain Eukaryota; kingdom Metazoa; phylum Arthropoda; class Insecta; order Lepidoptera; family Erebidae; genus Euclidia; species Euclidia mi. The sequence goes on from OX123201.2 coordinate 19,690,819, forward strand.
TGTTTGTTTGTTTTTCGTGTGAGCGTGTGGCCAACTCTGGTGTCGGAGTTTTCAGACCGCCCGAAGGCCTCCGACATGGCCTAACGATCCTTATCCTTGGACAAGAACTGGGACCGACAGCTTTACGTGCCCTCCGAAGCACGGTAGCGCTCAGATGTAAATGCCACACACGGTTACCCATCCAAGTGGTAACCTGTGCAAGCGTTGCTTAACTTTGCCGATCTGTTACGAACGGCAAGCCAAGTCTCGCTACGAGCGCTAAAGGTCTCTAATAGTTCGTTAGGTTTGTAAAGTTGTTTTAACTAGGTTAAGAACGGTTAGATGATATGTATATTCAGATCAATTATTGAAATAACATTGTTTTTTGAGTGAATTTAAAAATATAATATTTTTTTATAAACTGTGTATAATTTCGCATCATACTTTTTCACAAACTGAAATTTCATTTTACACATCGTACAAGTACTGTGTCTATGACACATCATAGACACGTTACTAATAGTAACACCTTAATCACTTCACTACAATCGCGTCACAAAACTAGGGCGCCTGCACACGGGAGCGCGTGCTGTCAGCGGTCAGCGATCAGAAGCCCAACGCAACACACGTATTCAAATCTCTCTCGCTTGCGCTGAATTGTCGGGCATTCACATTTATAAAGAACCTTACCAGCATTGACATATATTCTAACGATAGACGGAGCTTTCCCTATAAATATTATGTTCAAATTGTTTAACTTATGACAAGCGTATGACGTTTAATCGTACTAGGGCAACACGCAGGCGCAAGCAGCGTCAATGACTTACAGTGTCTAGTTATCGTATAGCCAATCAAAAACAGCCTGTCCGGGCATCTTACCAATGAGTAGCCAAAAGTACTCTAATGCTATTGCCTACTCATTGGCATTTGTATAGATTATTTACAACACAGAAGAGATGTTTTCTGCCTACAACATTTCATCCGAATAATAATTATAGTTAATTAGTTGTGGTTTTATTTAAGTAAAATAATACACAAAATAACACTGTAAACATATTCAGTCGTTTTTATTACAAAATAGAAAAATGTATTCGTGGGCGTAAGTTCAAGACTTGCATCAGGAACGAATAATTAAAATGTTTTAACCTTTAAATTTCTTACTATGAGAATTGCTTAAACATAATTATATTACTATATAAGGCAGCATTGTTTGTCAATCTGTAATGATGCCCTTTCTGACCACATAGTCATAAACCTACACATGTGGTAGATGGCACTATGCGCTACCATAAGGGTTCATCGTGGTCGTGGGTTCATTCCTGCCTCAGGAATTTATTGTTATAGCTTTATATAAATTGCAATTCAATTAACTCTAGGAAGAAATACTCATGAATATATTTTAATACCTAAAAAGTCAAAATCCTTTATCCATTTAGATCATAAAGTGACACTCATGAACGGCAAATTTAAAACATTCTTACTGTATGCAATGAATACAGATTTACATATAGAAGCACATTTCTTAAGGATTTCGTGTGCCGATTCCAAATAGCGAGTTGGCGACTGTCGTCAGTGTAGTACGTAGTTGGCGCCGTTGGCGGCACTGGTGTCGTTCTCCGTCTCTCTTGCTCTCGTAGTTAAGATACACATGAGGAACGTTCGTCTCGTATGTGGTCAGCACATAGTCATAAACCTACAGATGTGGTAGATGGCACTATGCGTTACCATAAGGGTTCATCGTGGTCGTGGGTTCAATTCCTGCCTCAGGAATTTATTGTTATAGCTTTATATAAATTGCAATTCAATTAACTCTAAGAAGAAATGCTCATGAATATATTTTAATACCTAAAAAGTCAAAATCCTTTATTCATTTAGATCACAAAGTGACACTTATGAACGTCAAATTTAAAACATTTTTACTGTATGCAATGAATACAGATTTACATATAGAAGCGCATTTCTTAAGGATTTCGTGTGCCGATTCCAAATAGCGAGTTGGCGACTGTCGTCAGTGTAGTACGTAGTTGGCGCCGTTGGCGGCACTGGCGTCGTTCTCCGTCTCTCTTGCTCTCGTAGTTAAGATACATAGGAGGAACGTTCATCTCTCTTGCACTCATAGAGATAGCTGTCACAGCGCGACTGCCACGCCGCCAAGCGGCAATTTGGGTCACAAAAAGTTTGTCTACAGAGCTCCTATAAGAAATGCGCCTCTATGTAAATATCTATGCTCTATGCTGTACGGTTCAATATTAACATTTACTGTCACGTTCACAAAGCAAGGGCGTAGAACCATGAGAAAGAACAGGCAATAAAACTCTCGGTCACTCTTTTTCATCGCAACAATTAAACTTTTGTAAGGTGCTGCAACTGTTATACCTTCTATCTTACTTGTATTTACATAATACTCAAGCATAATCATGTTAAATTTTGATGTTCATTTAGTTAGCCTCCTGAACATAGACATGGTGAAACAGGAGCATCCACTTACATTATGCACCTAACAATGCAGGCAATCCGCGCAAATGTTCAGAACCATGATGGAAATGATGCAGTTAAATATCCTTTTTTTTTAATACCAGCCCATTAGACCGCCATCGACCAGTCATCGCAATTAGCACCCGTTCACGAGTATGACGCATGTGCCAGCTACCATCCTTCTCGCCATGTCAGAGGGACAGTGATGACCCGATGATGCGTTCATCATGTATCAGATCAATGTGTGGTCTTAAACCAATTGAAAGCTGTATACCTTAATAATAATAATAATAAATCCGTTTTCTTGTTGACGTATAGCAACACGTCAACAAGAAAACGGATTTTTTTCTCTTGGAATTTTTTATTTGTATATTATTTCATAGTTTTGTGCCGTTATATATTTACAATATTACAAGGACTTCTTTTTATGATAAACATAATTACAAATCAAAGAAACCGTAAAATATATTAAGAAAATATTGCCAAAATATTATGAAGATGAATGACATATAATGTCAAAGGATATAAACAAACAGAAACTTGAGAAATGAGAATACAAATGAGAATACAAATAAAACCATGAGAAAATGTTGACAAGAGCAGCTGCTGCACGCCTGAGATCCCCGGGCTCGTCGCTCAGCTCCGCCTTACAGCCGCCGGCACCTGCACCAGCGTCGTCGGCGAGTGTTGAGGCGTCGAGCTCGTCGAGCGACGAGTATTTCTCTCCGCCGACGTCGCCACCACCTGTACGTCGGCGTGGGAGAGGCCGGCCACCGACACGCTTGGGACCCCGAGGCCCACCGGTCTCGAACAGGGCCCCCGCTATCGGTGGTGATGTGCACCGCATGAGATGGACAAGTTCAATGAATGAAAACGTCATGCGGGCATATTTTGCGGCCACAGAGGGAGGGACTAACCTCAGTGCGTACCGTGATCGAATGCTGCCTTTGTTTCAGGCGCTTGAGCCAGCTGTCAACGTGTCAACACAACGGCTATCGGATCAAGTGCGGGCCATCCAGCGGTGTCGTCTGTTGGATGATACCGTGCTTGAGAGACTTCGCTCTGACGTGCGGAGAAGTCTCCCCATCACTTCTTCATCGCAAACTGGGACAGAGATTGCTCAACAGCAACAGCTTAATGTCGTCGATGAAGAGGTAGATGACGAGACTTCTCATGTAAGTACCCAGTACAATGATCAGTTAAGGAGCGCTTTGGAATGTGCTATTGGGGAATACCGATCCATGAATCCAAGTATTCGGCCTCGTTTGCCTCGGTTGCCCATGCATAAGAAAAACATAGCGCTAGTGAGTGCCTTGGATTCACTATTGTCAATCTATTTTGACAATAGTGAAAATCTCAGCGATACACAGTCTATCCTGTATTGTGCGGCTGTTACGGCATGTCGAATAGCGGGAGTTAAATTTCCTGTAGATAATACCGCTACTCGACGGTCCGTTATGGTGCCAGCATGGCAACGTAGGATTGAGAGTCGTATCGCTGAGACTAGGGCACTCATTGGCAAGCTGTCATCTTTTAAAACCGGTAATACACGACCGAGAGTGATGCGTTTTGTGACTCGGGCCTTCGCAGGAACTGGTATCAGTTCCCAAGATTATTTGTCTCGAGTTACAGAGCGCATCGACTTGCTAAAACAAAAGCTTTATGCATGGGCAAACCGTATTCGGCGATATAAAAAAAGAGTGGATCGATATTGCCTGAATCGCACATTCCAGAGAGACGAAAAGTGTGTGTACCGGGGATGGGAGCACCCTGATTTCTCGGCCAGTAATGGTGATGGGTGTCGACCGGATGATGATGCCACTGTCACATTTTGGCGCAGCATCTGGTCGATGCCCGTCAACCATGAAGAGGGTGATTGGATTGGGGATGTTGAGCGAGCATGTGAACGAATTCCATCTATGGAGCCAATAAATATAATAACTGACGACATAGCCAGTGCAGTCCGTCCTTTACAAAATTGGAAGTCAGCGGGACCAGACGGACTGCACAATTTTTGGCTTAAATGGCTCCGAAGTTCGCATGCTTGCTTAGCATCTCAATTTCAATCATCATTGGAATCAGGGTCGCTGCCTGATTTTTTAACATCCGGCGTTACACACCTACTTTATAAGTCTGGTAGGACCACGGACCCCAAGAATTATAGGCCAATTACGTGCTTACCAACTTTATATAAACTTCTTACATCCATTTTGAGAACGAAATTATCTAAACATATATTTGATTCTCAAAATGGATGTAAGAGTGGGGCTCGTGGTACTAAAGAGCTCCTTCTGATAGACATGGCCATTAGCCAACAGGTGCGCCGTAACCGGAAGAATCTATCGACATGCTGGATAGATTACAAAAAGGCATACGACTCCGTGCCTCATGCGTGGCTTTTGAGGGTGCTAGAGTTGTACAAAGTAGATACAACTCTATGCACCTTCTTAAGGGCGTGTATGGGGCAATGGAGGACTGTATTGCGCTATCCAGGGTGTCGATCGACCTTGGGTTGCGGCGCTCCCATAATGATCGAGCGAGGTATATTCCAGGGTGACAGCCTGAGTCCTTTGTGGTTTTGCCTGGCCCTGAACCCTCTAAGTACCTTATTAGAGGCTTCAGGGCTAGGCTATCAGTTCAGGAGAGGAGGTCATGTTACATCTCACCTCCTTTTCATGGATGACCTGAAATTATTTGCCCCCAACAAATTCCAACTGACTGCATTACTTAAGGTAACTGAAACCTTTAGTAATTCTATCAGGATGGAATTTGGTGTGGATAAATGTGCGGTCATGCATGTGAAGAGAGGCAAGATTATGGAATCTGCAGGGATACAACTCTCAGATTCCATACAACTTAGATCCCTCTCCCCGACTGAGACCTACAAATACCTGGGTATGTCGCAGTCTTTGAATATATCTGAGACTGACATGAAACAGACGTTGCAGGCTCGGTTCTTTAGCCGCCTGAGAAAAGTACTTAACAGTCTTTTATCAGGTGGCAACAAGGTGCGGGCCTGCAACGGGTGGGCCATGCCAGTCCTAATGTATTCCTTCGGCATACTCAGGTGGACCCAGACTGAACTAGATGCCCTGGATAGAAAAGTCCGTTCAATGCTGACTGCATCTCGTATGCATCATCCACGCTCATCGGTAATGAGGCTGTACATCCCGCGGAAATGTGGGGGTCGAGGCTTTTTATGTGCTAAGACCCTCCACAACCGCGAGGTGTGCAACCTCAGAGATTATTTTCTGCAGATGAGTGTGGATGTGCATCGTGATGTAGTCACAATTGATACCGGACTTACCCCGCTCGCTCTGGCTAGAGAGAACTGGCACAAACCTGCAGTACTTAGTACTGAGGACCGACGGGAAGTATGGAGGGGCAAGGAGCTGCATGGACGATTCTACCGGGCCTTACATGGGCCCGATGTGAATTTTAAAGCTTCCATCTCCTGGCTGCGATTCGGTGATCTCTTTGGAGAAACCGAAGGTTTTGTCTTTGCAATTATGGACGAAGTTGTCATGACAAACAACTACCGGAAGTATATTCTGAGGGATGGGACGGTTGACATATGTCGGGCGTGTCACCAACCCGGGGAATCCCTCAGGCATATAGTGTCCGGTTGTTCGAGTCTTGCCAACGGTCAGTATTTGCACAGACACAACCAAGTGGCCAGGATAATCCATCAGCAACTAGCCCTTAAATATAATCTCGTTGGTTCAGAGGTACCGTACTACAGATATGTGCCCGACCCAGTTCTCGAGAATGGTCGTGCATTGTTGTACTGGGATCGGTCTATCATTACAGACAGGACTATTGTAGCCAATAAGCCTGATATTGTAGTGATAGACCGAGCAGAGCGACTCGCAATGATAATCGATATCACCATACCGCATGACGGCAATCTCGTGAAGGCAGAAAAAGAGAAGGAGATTAAATATTTGGACCTAGCTCACGAGATTGTTGACATGTGGGATGTGGATTCGGCGATCATTGTGCCGATAGTCGTGTCGGTAAATGGGCTAATCGCCAAGAGCCTCGATCAACACCTAAAGAGGCTCGCACTAGGCAGCTGGATCAAGTCCTTGATTCAGAAGGCAGTTCTTCTCGACACGGCACGCATCGTGAGGAAGTTCCTGTCTCTGAGGCCCTAACCACCGGTGGCTTGGTCCCTGTACCCGACACCGGTGGGTCTCCGTGGTCCCTTTTATATTTTTAAACGTTTTTTTTTTATAAATGTAGTTTATGAATATAAAATGAATTATGAAAAGTATGATAAATAAAGTGAATAATAATAATAACATTTATTTCGATCCCACAAAAAATAATACATACAAAATAGTTTTTAAAGTTTTACATTAAAATGTTTTCAGCTTAAGTACTTAGGTATATTTTTATCACATTTTGTGGGAGTCAGGAGCCCAAACTAGGATACCCTGTGCTATGGACTCCTGGCCCACCCCTCACAAGTAACAGCATACAATGGATTTTATTGAAAACATAAACTAACAGGAAAAGTTAAAAATTAAAATTTTAAAAATATAAAAGAAGAAAAACAGATCAAAATAAATTTAAAACAAGCGTGTGACGTGTGACTGTCTGTAAGTGTGTGTAAGCGTACATGTTTGTATGTGTGAGTGTGTATTTGTGTGCGTGTCTCTCCACTTTAGACAACCTTACAACATCGAGTATTTTGTTAACTTTATTATAAAGATAGTTGCCCCTGAAGTTGTAAAATTGCTGAGCAAACGAGGTTCTACAGAAAGTAGGTTCACAAACTTCCAATTTTCTCCTTCTATCCAGTTTCTTTTTTAAGATTGTTACATCAATGGACGAGTGTTTTTTTTGTATTGTTAACAGTATGTAAAGTTGCCTAATAGTAAGTAGATTAGCTTCCCTATATAAGGTTTTTGTTGGGTAGAGTCTAGGTTTAAAGAGAGCAACTTTAAGCAGTAATCGTTGCGTTCTTTCGACGTTTAAAATGTGCTCTTTATGCGTGCCACCCCATATAGATATACCATACGAAAAAATTGATTGGCAAAGTGATTCGTACACTGTTTTAATAATTTTCCAACTAGCAATATGTCTTAAATTCTTGAAAACAAAAATTAGTTTTCTTGCTCTTTGGGTTAAATTTTGAATATGATTTTTGAAAGATAAACGATTGTCAATATTTATGCCTAGGTATTTTACAGAGTCAGTTTTAGAAATGATAGGACAAGTGGTACAACTTGTTCCCACAGGATAACATGTGTGAGCGTATACGTTGAAATTATTATGATGAAGTGTAGAGTTATATATTGAGAAGGTTATATACTTGGTTTTAGCGGCATTTAAAGTTAATTTATTAAGAGCAAGCCAGTGTGTGACTATATTAAAGCCTTCTTGAGCAGTCCTAAAGGTATCCTCCCATGAGTAGCCATAGAAAGTTAGTGTTGTGTCGTCTGCGTAGGCGTTTATTTGACAGTTTCGAATGTTTAATTGACATAGCTCGTTAATGTAACAAAGGAAAAGGGTGGGACCCAAGATGCTGCCCTGAGGGACACCAATATTTATAGGATTTTCGTCACTTCGCTGGTCTCCTATGCTGACAAACTGAGAACGATTATGCAAGTAGTCTTGGAAAATTTTTAACTGAGAATTTCAAATGCCCATATTTTCTAGCTTAGATATCAGTATGCGAGGACAAACCGTGTCAAAAGCCTTTTGCAGATCAATAAAAATAGTTAAACATTTTTGCCTATTGTCCGATTTCTCGACTATTAGATCAGTAAACCTATGTAAACAATCGGTAGTAGATATCCCTTTCCTAAAGCCATATTGGTTTTGTGAGAGGATGTTTTTGTCTTCAAGTTATTTAACAAGTCTATTATTTAAAACTCTTTCAAATATTTTAGAGATTGAAGGAAGCATAGATATTGGCCTGTAATTTGAAATGGTGGCTTTATTACCACTTTTAAATATTGGAACCACTACAGATTTCTTAAGAGATGCAGGGAATATTCCTTCCTCTAAACATCTGTTCAAAATAAAAGTAAGGGGAGGGACAATAAAGCTTTTTAAATGTTTTAATACTGCGGGCGATATGTTGTCCCAGCCAGCTCCACACTCTGAACGAAGGCTCATAATGAGACTCTCAACTTCTGTTTCAGTTGTATCCAAAAGAACAAAAGAGTCACAGATTAAAGTTGGTTTGATAACATTAGATGGGAGTGGCATTAGGCCAGTAGGGATCTTATGAGCAAGATTTAAGCCAATATTTGAAAAATAGTTTTTAACACTATTTACAGAGCTTTTTGGTGAAGTTTCAATACTCAAAAGTTCAGTTGCAAGGGTATTTGTTTTATGTAGGTTGTTAATGTTTTTAATTGCAGACCAGAGCTTTTTATTATTATTACCAGCTGTTCTAAGTAAGTCACTGTCATATTGCCGTTTACATTTTTTAATAATGTCATTACAAAAATTTCTATATCTTTTGTAGGTTGTTTTTAATATATCATTGTTAGGGGTTTGCTTTAATTTAAAGTGCATTCTATCTCTTGTCCTTATGCATTTTAAGAGTCCAGTCGTAATCCACGGTTTTATTGCTATTTTATTTCTTGGTATTTTTATTCTTATTGAGTTGTTAGTTTTTGTTAGTTATTATATTTTGTAAATTGTCTATTAACAAGTCCATCAGTTTGTTGGGGTTGACTTTGTTACTAAGAATTTGGCTGAAATCTGTATTAGCGCAGTCAGTTTTTAGAGTTTCGTAGTTAATTTTAGTGAAAAATTTATTTTTGTTAAATTTATTAGGGTTCGCTGAGAATAAACAGAAAAGGACAGGCTCGTGATCCGTAATAGCCGTGTGTAAAATAAAGGTATGTGAAGATAATTTGGTTTTGATAATGACATGGTCCAGGCAACTGTTCCCTCTCGTTTGTTCGTAATGGGTAGAGACCATACCGAAAAAGGAGAGAAGGTCCAAATAGCTGGATGAGTTAATGTTAGTTTCTCGTAGGTTAATGTTAATATCTCCTATTAGAAGAATGTTTTTAAAGCCTGTTAAACTCGTCAGCAGGTCCTGCATACTTTGTAAAAATCCGTCTACTGAACGAAAACAAGGTGGTCTGTATAGTGCAAGTACGGCCGTCTCTTTGTTTATTTTAATAAGTAGACAGTTTGCCTCTACGATCTTAGGCTCCTCAATGTTATAAATAATATTATTATTTATGAAAACAACTACGCCATCATTTTGATTAAAATTGTTTGATGTTGAGAAACTAGAGTATCCAGGTATCATTGAGAAACAGACGACAGCCAACCCTCAGATAATAATATCACATTCAAATTGTAATCTTTTTAGTAATATATTTATACTATAAAAATTTTTGTTCAGACTTCTAACATTTTGATGCAATATTTTTAAAAACGATTTAGTGTTTGATAATATAGTTTTACAGTTTTCAGGATCACAGGTATGCAGTTCGGTTATTTCCAAGTTATCTAAGGTATTAAGATTATTTATATCAGCGAATATTGTTTATTTATTTCACATTGCAGTACGGGTTTGACACCAATGAGTAAAATAATGGTGCTGTTTTGAGTTGGATAGTTAATAAACGAGTAGAACTTGTCCAGAGTGACATAAAGGGTGACGTGAAGTATAGAAATAAAATAGTAATATGCGTCATATTTGTATATAAATACATAACAATATAAGACATTTATTATGTAGCATGTCAGTTGAATATACAATATGTGGATTTTGCTTGGTTTGTGATGTCTGACGTGTAGTTGTAAGAGTATAATTGCCTTCGTGCATCCCTTCGTGGTATTGTTTGATTGCAAGTTTCTGTTGTTGTGTGTGTAAAAATGTGAAGTGAATTTATTTTTGGGAAGTGTATAAAAGTAGTGTTGTTAATGCAAACGGTACATATGAAAATGATCTGAACAGAAAAATAAATTTGTAATAGGGTAGCAAACTAGTCACATTTTTGGGGTGAGATTTAGAAGATCTTCTTCACGTTTTATAATTATTCGCTTCTCTTTTTCTGCTTTGCGAAGGCAAATTTTACCAGCAGATGTCCAACAGTACATGTAACCTTGTTCTTTTGCAAATTTTCTTGCCAAATAAAACAAATGCTGGGCTTGTGGTGATAAAAACTCTGATATAAAGATTGGAGTAGCAGGGGCGTCTATATTTAGGTGTAGAGAACTCAGTTTGTTTTGCTTGTTACTGGAATTAAACTGTCTTGCTTTCTTAATTATGGTTTCCTTTGCTGTACAACTTACTAGGTCGACGACTATTTTTGACGCTTTATCTTTTTTGTTATCACAGTAAACGTTTTTAATCTCTGATCTCTTTAGAGTAACGCCAATAACCTGTGTAGTGTTTTGTACAATCTTGGTAAGCTCCTCCTCATCTTCACTTGCTGCCAAGGGGATATTTCGGATCTCAATTTTATTTGCGCATAGCATACGTTCTAAATTGTCGACTCTTTCATCTAGCCGGTGGATGTATTTGCGGTCTTCCTTTTTTTCAGTCTCTAGGGTATCCATTTTGACTTTGATATCTTCGTACTGTTTTGATACAAATGTTATAGATTCCTTTATTTCGGAATTCTGTTTCAATAGCTCATTCATCATAGTCTGCAATACCTGTAACGCCGAGTCCGTCTTATTACTTCGTAATTCACAGCTTTTGGAGTGGGATTCAAATATTTTTTCCATTTCCTTCATAAAACGCTCCTGTTCGTCACCATGTTTGCGCTTCCGGTTGACAAATTCATTTGATAGATAAGTCAAGTCAGTTTCCGATTTACTCTGGGGATAACTGGGCTTGTAGTGTGGTTGATCGAAGGTATGGATTAAGAAAATCAGATGTTGCAAGCGGCGAAGCGGTGGCAGTTTGTGTAACCTGCTTTGATTTCTGCTTGATATTATCCTTTTCCATATCTTTAGTAGCTGACGGAGGAGAATGTTCCAAAGGCATTTTGGAGGTATCGTGCGAGGTATCTTTAAAATTGGGTAGGTCACAGGACAGCAGGTAGTATAGTTAATTAAATATTTTTTTTAATTGCGCACAGCAATACAAAGTTACTACTAGTTTTAAGTAATATTTTTATAATGGCAACACTTAGCTGTCAGTTGAACACAGATGACAGACAGATGGCAGATGACAGATGACAGCTGTCAACTCAGCGACGGAGCTTGCATTGTTCGTTCTTCTCAATTGTTGTTGTCACTTTCGCACACACACTCTGCGATCACTTAAGCTTTATGCTCGCCTGGTACTTTATGAACTGAATTTATTTGAAATTGTTGTTTAAAATATGATTTTTTGTAATATAAATTAATAAAGTGCACACGTCTTGTCGCTGTCGCGGTCCGGAGGGGAGTGGATTATTATGGGGACCTTATTATAGATTCTTAAAAATACTGACACTACTATCGTTATATATATTAGAAATTGCATTATTTGTAAAAAGTAATCCTGAATTGATTACAAAATTATCTACGGTAAGGAAGAATCCAATTCGTGCTCAATACCTTAATCAGTTGTCTCATCTAAAATGCAAAACATCCTTGATGCAGAAGAGTTTTTTTTTTGTATTGCGTCAAGGATATATAATAAAATACCCAATGACAGTAGATATGTTGTGCAGGTTCTGGCTCACCGATTTGATTAATAATTGATTTGATTGGTCGAGGGGCTGAGCTTAAAAAAAAAAAAAGTTTTTGGGGGTACTCTGATCACGTTTCTGCGGTCCATTTTTGTGTAGGATGCACGGTTCCGGAGATACACAAATCAATTAACAACAATCTAATTGATTTCCGGTGCTGTCAGCACCCTCATTAACGTTCCATTGTTGGCCTAATCATCTTATCTATTGTACCGAACACCCTCATTACGGTTGCATTCGGGTCTTCTTTATCTATTACCCATTGTTAATGCTAATTATGACTGCTAATGTTCTACTGTCCATGAGCAAGCCTGCTTTCTGAATCATTAATAATACAAATCCCTTCATTTTGTTACTATTTTATTTCTACATCTGTGAGCTAGAATTCGCACTTCATCACTACTACTATATTGCAACAACTTGGAAGTAGTGGTTGGTCACTGTTCTAACCTATCTGTGAGCTAGAACTCGCACTTCATAGAAAAAAATTGTTATCCCTTCTAAGAGGCTTCGTCCTAAAAATCATTAAAGGGTTCCGCTCTGTAAATACTATCAATGCAATCGCAATAGCAACATTCACATCATTAACTCCACTTGATATTAAAGTAAAAGAGTGCGCCACCGCGGAACTGGATCGTATCACCGGCTCCACCAATCATCTCCCGACGATACATCACTCAACCGACCTACATATCCTGCACACCTCCTACACCCTGCACACCACCATTAAGCATGCATCTGGGCTGCCACGCAAACCCCTCCCATCGCGGCGGCCGTCATCATTTTCGACTCAATGTTTGTCTTGAAGGACATTCAAAACACGAACAGTACCCATCAAATAACCACTAACATCCACCAATTTTCACATTACACTCAAATAAATGTCACATTCGTCTGGGTCAAGGCACACACAAATACTACTACTACTAAATACATGGTAATGAACTAGCAGATATACTTGTAGCTGCCAAAGACGCTGCAACAATGGAAATACCACTCACCTTCTCACACGTCCCGCTAAGCCACGTCAAATGCCTACCCAAAATAAAAAGCTCCACACTCGCCGCGGAGGCGTATACCAACAACCTCAAAGGCTTTATTATCAAAACTTGTTGCCCCACACTCACCCATCTACACAAACTCATTAACACCACAGGTCACACATTTGCACTTACACAGCTACTCACTGGACACGAATATCACAAACAGTATTCACACCGCTTCCACACAACCGACAATGACACATATCCCTGCGACAACACGACCACACAAACATTCATACATCTTTTGACACAATGTCCAAAATACACACTCAAACGACTACACCATGAGCAATACTGCCACTTCATGCACCTTACACCATATGACCTAGACTCCATACTCACAGATGCAACAGCCACTGACACATTCATGAAACACCTAACGCACATAGTCGATACACTCAAACTCTTCAACAACACATAACCACGCACACACACACAAACAATAACATCGAAATATTTTTCCTTTTGATATAAACATATATCAATTGTCCTTTCTCTTTAACTATTTCTGTATCAAATAGCAGGAATTACATGCACAATGTCGCATTTAAACTCCTCTCGGGGCGGTTATTTAATCAGATCACATGGTGCTTTGATGAAATGCAACCTTTACATAATTTACCGAATCATCGTTGTGGAGCGAAAACTCACTAACTAACAAAAAAGAAACTGAGATAATCGCTTCTAAAATATTTTGAAGCTTAGAACTTAAATATCTCTTAAATGGTTAGGATTAGAAAGATGATGTCTATGAACAAAATATGTATCATATGTAAATAAAATTAAATAAATAATTTAAAACGTATAAATTTTACATCTGCTTTAGTAATTCGATTATATTTGAATGAATGATTATTCGCATAAGTAAAAAAATACATTTTTGGTATTTAGTTATTTATTCACGCATTAGTGAATTACAAGTCAAAACATGTTCCAACTAAAAGTAATTAAGTACGTTTAGTGACATTGCAAATAAAATATTGGTACTAGTTTGCCTAAACGATCTAATATGAGATTTAACCAAGTCTTTCAAATTACTTTTCGTGTAGATTGTTCCCATTGACTGAGTAGTTAGGTAGTTATCGCATTATTATAACTCCGAAATTATTAAAACAACAGTCTTAAATATTAATTTAGAATGTAGGTAATGTACTTTTAGACAGCTTGACATCAATAACTCATTTTCACCAATAATGTTACTTAGTGAGTTTTCAGTCCACAACAACGAAATGTTAACTATCATCAAGGAATTCCAAATCTAAATATGTCTGATGGTGAAAACCCACATCTTATTATTATTGATGATCTAATGAGAGAGTCTGATGGATGAATTGTGGACATATTTACAAAAGGTAGTCATCATAGGAATTTTAGTGTATTTTACTTAACACAAAAAAGCAAAGTGGCTGCATTGTGGGGTTGGAACTTAACTGGTTGGAAAATGATGGTCATTTTAGTGCTGTAATACGTTTAAATAAAATTTTAGGATTTGCTGAAGATTACAATAAAGTTGTTATATATTGTAAGCATGAACTTATATTGAACAGAAGTAATTCTACTTTAAACAGTGTGATACTCACTGAAGACAATGTCTATATACAAATAACTATAGAAAGGATGCAGTGGAGAGTACCTCACATAAAACTATCTAATCGTGAACGTCTAACATTCTTAAAAACTTTAGTAAAAGACAAATCTATTCAAATGGCATTTAGAAATTGGGATTGATATGAGTATCCTTTACTACATAAAACCACAAAGCATTCATGGTCAGTAAAAACTGCATCACAATTAGAAAAACCTAGATACGTTATTTTCTGTTTACAAACTAACAAATTGCAAGATAGTCCATTATTTGATCATTGTAATATGTGACGAACGTAACTCTTTTTTTAAATACCTAGTATTATCCTTACGAACCTTTAGGCTTAAAATTTCCATTATAAAAAATTTACAAACCCTGCAAACATCATGAGTGTTCACAAGGCACCCCCACTTAACATGTTACTAATTAAGATGAGTTTAATAAATATATTTAACAGTCATAAAAAGAACAATAATAGTGAATTTAAAAAAGCAACTAGCTCCATGATGTCTGGTCATCTAGAAATTCTTTAATAGTGTAATAACCCCTTTTTAAAAGAAAATTCCTAGTAGTTGTTTTTAATGTGTGTAGAGGTAAATTCATTATTTCCAGAGGTAATTTGTGGAAGAATTGTATACCGAATCCCGCAAATGAGTTATGAACTTGATGTAGATGGCAGTTAGTGCCCACTAGTTTATGCTTATACCTTGTGATCACTTTGTGTAAGTCACTATTTTTACGGTAAAGAGTTAAGTTTTTCTTAACGTACATTAAATTAACAAATATATACTGCGATGCAACTGTAAATATTTCTACTTCTTTAAATTTATCTCGTAAAGAATCTCTAGCACCTAATTTATATATTGCGCGTATGGCCCTCTTCTGAATAACAAAAATTGTCTGAATATCGGTCGCCGTACCTCATAACAGTACCCCGTAAGACATTACACTGTGAAAGTAACTAAAGTAAACTAGTCTAGCAGTATCTACGTCTGTGAATCGTCAAATTTTCTTAACTGCAAATGCTGCAGAACTAAGTATAGTATATTATACGAAATGTATGCGAAATTCCGTCAGTCGTATTACAACTACTCGTTGGATCCCTGTTTAGTCTAAAGAACTTTAAAGAGAAAGTGTTTTCTTTTTCTCCTCTGTTTATCATATATTGTTCAAGGCAAAACGATAATATAAAAACAGGACCAGTAGACGTTTGATTAGAAATTGAATGTTCTGAGTCAATACCAGATAATACTGCTGCATATTGTTTAATTATAAACGATCGACTTGTTGAATATAAACCTCTGAGCAACATTGTGCGCAGGTTATCATGAGT